>QODF01000203.1:1494047-1826364 GCA_024372805.1 Oostethus manadensis
TCATTTAGTTATTTTTATGCTCCAAAATGGTAAATTTTGGCAAAAATATGTAAAATCTGCATGCACAAACACAAAACAGCATGATCTATTGGTTAATATATAAAACCGTCACATGAGCATATCTACACAATTCAAACTTTTTTGTCGGTTCCAGACTGCACTGTTCCATACAAAATACGATCCAAATAAAACCTGTACCCTGTGTTGTGTGCACAAAATATGAACCCTGGCGTGTAACCTTGAAGTGGGTTGGTGCCCCACTAATTTCTTTTCCATTTTAAAACAGGGAGACAGAGCAGAAGCCAGGCCGGGTTTATACAGCATACAGGACCTTTACTTTTGGGGTGAAAAAACCCCAGCAAGTCTGAATTGAAAAGGTTTAAGAACTGCTTGAGCTTGCATCTTGCCTTACATGAAGACACAGACGTTGCAAGAAATGCATCGTTTAATCAAATGCAAACAGATTAAAGCTCAAGTGATAAGAGACAACACTGATCGAGTATGATTGGACTTTCTGAGGCCCTGCATATTTCGGTGGTTGATAAAAGACGACACGGGTTTGTTCAATTTTAGCTCCTTTTAAAGCTTCTCTTTAAATGCGAGGCTTCTTATCTATTTTATTTCCCACACCAATGGTGCTTGCAGTCGTCTTAAACAGATAATGAAGGCACTAAAGGGGAGAAACATTGCGCATCCATCATGAGCACTGAGCCAAATAATGCGTAATACATCTCTTTTTTTCACGATGTTATGCAGACTTACGAAAGCAATGATCGTTTACGGTTCCCGAGGAATGAAGAAAAAAGGGGCCAAAAGTGGCAAATAAAGGAAAAAGTGACTGCAGCAGTTATTACCCCAAGTGACAGATTTATTTTAAGACCGCCCTCCATATTTTGACCTCCAGTGGGAAATGCTGCATTGTCTTAAAGGATTCGCTGTGCCCTCTCAGCCCACACAGTGTCCAACAGACTTGCGTCTTTAGGCTTGACTAAATCAAGCGAGCAGCAATTTTGCATTTCTGTATCTCACCTGGTTTGGGTTTGGGTTTGCGACCAGGCTTCCCTTTCACCTTTGGAGCACTTTCACCCGACTTTGGTCCCGCCTCTTTGCCCTCCTTGCTGCACTTGCGCACTCTCCTCCTGGAGCAGCTGGCCACCAGCAGTGCGGGAGAAGGCTCGGCGCCTGCCCGGGGGAAATACACCACCAACGGGGTTTAGTATGGCTCCACACTCAATCCATGTGCATTATTAGACATGGACTCTAAATGTTTCTTCTGCAGTTTTTTTTTTTAAATAAAAAAATCCCTCACAAACAGCAAAAACATAGCATGCTGGAGACTTCCTGTGTCATAAGCACAGTATGCTTATGTTAGAAATGCTTCTGGTTCTATTTCCCTTCCCCCAAGTCATGCTCCAAATATGCATATTGTTATGTTTTATTTAGTTTCTATTTACACTACCATTCACACAACTGAAGCACTTTATCATGACGGATTGTGTATTACATCATGTTAGTTCAAAGTATCTGCTTAAAAGAACCTTTCAAGACATCCTCATGGAAATTTAAAACTGCTTTATTTTATGTTTTTTCTGAATGGGCACAGTGGGCGAACCTTCATGTCAACCTTTTCCAGCGAGAGCCACGTAGTGAAAAATGAATGGAAGCAACTGTGATATATTGTAAAGCAAGACGTGCAGATATGTTATACATATATTTCAGGAAAAAATTTGCATCTCAGCTTTTTCACTACAGCATCAACAATGACACAGCAAAAATGCAACTTTTTTCTCATTAGAATATTATATTTTTTTCTCTTTAGGTTTTCACTTTTATTCTTCCTACAATAAAATTTTTGTTCATTTTTGCAAATGTTTTAAATTTTCCAACTATTTAACTTTCTTCGTGTAATGTTTTATATCGTAACATTGCAACTGTATAACCATAATATCTCACTTTATTCCCATAATAATACAAACATTTTTTTAAATGTAATTTTCCAGAGTTTACTACATTTTCTCATTTTTCTTTGCTATGTCACTTACTAAAATGATGTTTTCATTATAAATATGTCCCCCCATTTCCCCTTTTACATTATATTTGTTCAATGAGGATAAGCGGCATAGAAGATGGATGGATGGATGGATAATTTACATTATTTTCCTCATAAAATGTTAAAACTTTTTCTTTAATTATTTCTCTCTCTCTCGTTAGATTACAACTCTGTTCTCCTAATATTTGGTCTTTATTGTTGTAAAATTACTGCATATCTATCCATTTTCATTTTAAAATGTCAGTTTTCTTGATAAATTATATTTTTAGAATGTGCCACGGGCCAAACCAAAACTTGTATTTAAGACTTTTCAAGGGAAATAAGTTTTAGTCAGTTATTTGTGTTGCACACAGAAATCCACTCTACAGGCCCTGAACAGCTTGCTCAAGGGCACACCAACCGTTCATCACTTAAATACAAATTCCCATTTTCCCCAAGTCTGCAAATATACACAAAAATCAAGCTTGGATCCTTGTTAGGGTAAGCTTTGTCCACATGTTTGTGTTCCTCTCCATAAAATGTATTCGCAGGACGTCACACTCGTGCCAAAGCAACGGGTGGCGCTAGAACCCTTAACTGAGGGACGCTGTAGCCAATCAGAAGCCTGAAGAAAAGTAACTGTAGTTCAGTTCATTTCCATATAGAGTGACTTAAAAGACAGTTTGTGTGTGAACAGAAGGGTGGAATGAGTGTGCAGAGAAATATTTGTTCTTAGCACACACAGAAATGTCTGCAACTACACACAGGCGTGGCTTAGGGGCTGCAACGGCGCTACCGCCTGACAAAACAAACTACGGTAACAAAAGGTCAGGCAAAAATCCCCCAAAGTACCACTTTGTCAACAAATGTGCAGTTTGTCAATCGTGGGCATTTGATTTGTCAGTATGCTCTTTGTTTAAATGGGGAAGGAAAGATAAGGAACAAGTTCAGTGAGTGTGAGTGTGTGTGCGTGTGTGTACAAATATGTATGCGCTCACAGTGGATCTTGTAGTCTGGAGGCAGAAGTCGGATGTGGGAGAGTGGGATGCGGCCTGTGTCGCCATCGTCAAACTCCACTGTGATCAGATCGTCGTTCTCGTCCTTGTCTGAACTTCCTGTTCGGGAACGGAAAATTGCAAATAAGCGGCTGACGGTGGTTGAGAAACTTTGATGTGTTTTGTTTAGACACATACTCTGGAACTCGTGCACCTTAGCTTCTGGCTAAATTCACACACCCCTTTCAAGTGACTGCTTCGCTTGGATAAAACAAAACAACAAATACTTTCGTCAACAACAGCAGCATTCGCTACCACCAACCATAGCGGACCACTTTTGACTTTTACCCCCCTAATCAGAGAATAACGTTACTTTGTTGTATAGCCGTTAGCACGTAGCACTCGTGCTAAACATTTCATGGACAAAATAAGAGCATAATAAAACAGTGTGCTGTCACTGTGACGCCGACTCGTGGGGTGGCTGTATCTTTCAGCACAAGACTTGCTGCCCTGTGAGCTGGTAAATTCAGCACAGTTCTCAGGTAAAAAAAAAATAAATGCTGAGGGCCAACAAGCGTCAAGCTGAGCCGTCAGGTCAAAGTTGAGATGTTTAGTTTTTTTCACCTTCTTGCAAAGGGGGGCCACATACTGATAAATGAAAGGATGCAAGGCCCACTTTGAGAGTTCATAAAATTTACATTTTGTAAAGAAAAATAAAATTAAATTAAATATATGACATATATATATGTAAAATGCATCTCAGCTTTGTGATGACGCTGAAAAAGCATATTATTGAACTTACGTATAAACTTTGCTCTTTTTTCACATTTCGCTGTTTTTTTCAACATTCTTCTTAAATAATCTTTGTAAACTTGCTTTTTGAAATACTATGAGTTTATTCCCATAATATTTTAACTTTTCCACCAACTATTTAGTAGTCTGTTTCTCCTAATATGTTTATATTTATATATAAACATTCATATTTAATATATCTATATTATTTCTTTAATATTTCAACCCTACACTACTAAAATGACATTATTTTTGGTCCTAATAATATAAGTTTAATCTTGTAAAATAGCTTTTTTTTGTTTGTTTTTTTTAAACAAAATAATGTACTTTTTCCTTAATTTTGCAACTAAATTCTACTAAAAGCAACATTTTTCTCTTCATGACCTTATTCTTGTATTCCTACTGATGATTTTTGTAGAACGTGCTGCGGGCCACACTTTGGACACCCCTGCCTTATTGCCATAATGCATGACTACACACATGCAAAGCAAGATTTAAAGCTTTGCATTTACTTTCCAAACTCTCAGACAATGCATAAATATTGGTCGCAATAAATATGATACATAAAATGCAACCGCAATAATAAACATTAAATGCTTATTGATGCAGTTCTTTTTGGATCTGCTAGTGGTCATAATGCTGTCAGGGTATAGTATGGTATATACACATTTAAAATCATATCAGGTATAGTTTTAGCACGTCAGAAAACCTTACCCTGCTGTATGAAAAGGCAGGATTGAGACGTTTTACGTTTGTTTGCGCTGCCAGCTACAATTAAACTGTAAACTAATTATGACTCATGGCATCTAAGCTCTGTGTGTGTGTGTGTGTGTGTGTGTGTGTGTGTGTGTGTGTGTGTGTGTGTGCGTGTAGGTGCTCTTGTACCGTTGACAACCGTGCCAGGATAAAGGCAGCGGTACTGCTGACTCCAGTAGGCAGCGATGCGAGTGCCCTCGGGGAGATAGCGCACCGACGGAGGCTTCACGTCAATGATCTGAACATACAGAAGAATAAAAAGCACATAACATGAGCGAGGCCATTACACGCTAAGGGTTTCATAGAATGGGCGGGGCCAGATCATTAAAGATAATTTGTGATGTGTTTATCTCCTCAATACTGCAAGACAAAATGGGAGCACTGGGAGGCTTTATGCATGCGGCCGTCACATGACGTATGACCTACTTTGTTTCATGCATGTTTCATGTTTCACTTTCTGCTTCAAGCGGCTCCCCGACTCTCTCTCTCGCTCTCTCGAGTGTCACCAGAAATAGGCGGGGGAGCGACGTGGCGCATTTAACCGACGTGACGTGCAGTGTACTCACGGCTTCCTGCAGCAGTTGCTCCAAGCAGTAGATGTGCGGCCTGTTCCCCCTCTCGCCCTCCACCACCACGCTGTATCTGCAGCAAGGAATTACGGTAGCGTCAGCGCGCCGCGAGAGCCAAATCCGCTTTGCACTCTTGTGATTTCTTTACCAGACGCAAACTTGCATCATTTCTTTGATTCTAACTTTTTAACTGCAGCTTGTCTTCCGCAAAGCTGCTCCGAGTGTGATTGTTTTCCCCATGAAATGAAAAGGAAAGACACGTGCAGCCCTCTCCAACAACCACATGCATCACTTACCACAAAACGCTGTAACAAATATCTAATTTGAGATCTTTTTGCGCTCACAGGAATATTAATCCTGCCTTAAAGGGGCTTAGATAGCCCGGTTTGCTTTGAATTCTGCCATGTTAGATGTGAGCAGCGGCTACGTGAGCAAACTAGAGAACAGTGTGAAGTTTTCTGCTTTCAGAGTTTGTCAAATATCCTTATTGACTTGCTTGCAGTTATTTGGATGTTTATTATGCATTACCCCGCAACCCGAGGCACATTTTTGGCAGATAAAGACAAAGAGAACACAACTAGGCTTGTTCTGTTTGTGCACAACAAACAAGCCCCCGTCTTTAATACAGTAGGTATTTTAAACTCAAATTGTTATGAAGTCAAACTTTCAAAAATAATATCATCCAACAATTACACCCTCGCAATTTATTAATAGTTGATTACCATTTGGTGGTTGCATACGGCCTATTAGTTTAAAATAAATGCTTATTTAAGTAAACTGTACTCATCCTTGTCTTAAATTATGCATTTACAAGCATAAAATGGCTGAATGAACTAAAATATAAAAACATGGCAGAAAAAATATTCTAATTGTGAATGTAGTACCCTACATTGGCCACTGGGTGTCAGTAATTCGCCAGTAAAGGCATTAATTGCATGTTTAACTTATCTCACAACAGGCACAATAATAAAACATAACAATCATAATAACAGGACGGGCTACTGTTGTGGCCATAAACCACGAAAAGCTAAAACTCGACTCTGAAGCTCAACGTCCTCCACACATCTATCTGCCCGCTTGCCTGCTTGTGACACACACAAGCAGGAGTTTTTACAGCTCAAATGGCTTATTTACGCTTACTACGCCTACTATATTGGATAATATGAGCGTTAAGCCATTTAAAGCCTTTATTCCAATACACTGATGAGACAATAGCTACTGAAGGAAGTAGGCTGTCCAGGATAAAAAACAACAAAAAAGTGACTACATGGGCGTTATTTATGTCTTGGGGGCTCTAATAGAGTTACATATATATATTTAGAAGAGCCTTAACAGATTTATTAATATTGAATCCTACTTCAAGAAAATGAACTTACCAGCTCTGGAACCAATTAACAGCGATAAACCAGGGACGACTCTATAACAAAAATGTAATGATCTATGAATATTAGGGATGTCCGATATTGTCTATCGTCCGATATGCTGATATTGTCCGACTCTCAATTTCCGATTCCTATACCAACCAATACCAATAACGATACGTGTTACCTTACATATCTCCTGTGGTGGAATTAACACACATTTGTTGTGAAGCTAATGGATACAACATTAGCAATTAGCTTGTCGTGGTGGCTGTAAATAACATTGTAAAACATTTGTAAAATACTTTTGTTTGGTAAATCTGTGTTGCGCAATAGAAAAAAGCTGGTTATCCAGTGCCTTAATTTTCCAATCGATGGCTTTGGGCCTAGGAAATGGAAGTACTGAAGGAAGGAGAGTCTTGGTTCCACCTAGCATAACCAACGCTTAGATTTTCATTATAGGGAAAAACCCAATACCGACATTACATGTTGAGATACTCACATATCAGGTGAGTGCACAGTGTTCACATGTCCCGCGTACAGAAGTTGGTCATCCATTGGGATCAGAACCCTGAGTCCATCCACCAAAGAGTCCTTGTCCAACACACACTGCACTGGAGCTGGAAATATCAAGCAACAACCACAGCACATGAACACACATACACGCATAAACTCGTGTGCATGTTCTTGTGAAGCCTCATGGGCCAGATGTGTCAACACTGACCAGGCGTGCAGGACCTCTCTGACACGACGCCGTTACCGCGCTGTGGGAGGAGCTCGTCTTCGCTGAAGCTGCTGTCCTGATTGGGCTCAAAATCTTCGTCTGCCGCCATGCTCTCCATCAGCCGACTCACGGCACCCCTGGACGGCTGCAACGGACATAAAAAGGTTTTAGAAAAGGTGCGTCCTTAGCTAGGACTGGGAGCCATACCCTGTCTTTTTCTCCCTTTGCACATTCTAAAATACAATTTAAATTTTTTTTTTTATGTAATTCACATGCACTAGAACAGCAATGAGGAAAAAATTGGGAAAAAAGAGCTGCAACAAGAATAAAGACAAAATATTTGGAAAATAAAGTCAAAATAATAGTTGAAACATTAAAAACTAATATGTTTTTTTTTTTAAGTCATAATATTTTGAGAAACAACACAAAGTTGCAAAATGAAGTCAGCATAGCACGACAATTAAGGCAGTTTAAAAAAAGGTATAAAACAAAAGTTGAATTATTTACTTATAATATATAAAAGGGACAAAAACAATGTTAAAAAAAAAACACATACAAAATATACTAAAAAATGTAAATGTGACCCCATTTTCAGTTTGCAGCCTCAGTGGAAAAGGTTAAATGTCATTTTGTGTTCCAAACAAGTCTCGGTCTACAAGTCTCTGCACAATGTAATGTAGTCAATACATGAACTCATCAAAAATCGGTAGTTTGAGTTAATGAATCAAAACTGAGTATTATTATCTTTGTAGTGATGCAGCGGCTAGTGAGCGTATTCCACTTCAACACCAAAATTCTTATGCTTTTCTTCCACACCATCCTACTAACACTTGGGGGGCCTTTAACATTTTACGCATTTACACAGATGGACAAGATGGCAAGCGCTTGCTACACTGAGACTTGACTGTGAAGTGTGTACGGTATGGTTACTGTATGGACAAATCGCCTGTTTAATGTCTGCTTTTGTCATTGCCGGGGTAATAAGCAATTACTTTACGCTGCTAATGCTCATCAGTCATCCAACTGACCTCCCGGGCTCTGGGCTTGGCTTTTGGTTGGCTCTTCCTCGCCGGGCTGAGGCTCAGAGCCACGGCGCCGTCTCTCATTGGGCTGCCCAAAGAGGCCGGGCTCACAGGCAGAGAGGAGGTGGAGGAGTCCTTGGCCTTCTTTTTCTGCGTGACACAAGTCAGAGTGAACGCGGTTACCACGACGAAGACAGCATTTGCAGCGACTGAAGCGCTGCAAAACTCTGGTGGCGCTGCGACACACACTCACGTATACATAAAAGTGAGGGAAGGGCAACAAGGTCGGGATGGAGGAGAAAGAGGAGGTTACATACTTTCACTGCATCTTTGCCGTCTCTGCTGGGGGGAGACTGTTTGGGTCTGGAGGCGGGCTTGGGGGCAAGAGGCGGGGCTGAGTTCTGACCGGTGGAAGCAGAGTTTGACGAGGCGGTGGCGTCGTGGAGGAAGATCCTCTCGCTGCGTCGACGGTTCCAGGCCTCGTCCTCGCTGAAGCCCCCGAAGCCGGTCGCCAGATCAAAGCTGAACCGCCGCGGCGATTGAGGCGCGGGACGCGGCTTGGTGGGAGGACGCTTGCGCTTGACGGGCAGCGCGTCGTCCCGCTTGGTCGGGCTGGTCTGGTCGAGGCGGCGGGTTGCCGGGGGCAACAGGGGGAGTTCTGGCGCAGAGCGTTTGCCGTGAAGCAGAGAGGGGAACTTTCTCAGGCGCAAGTCGGAGCCGGAGTCGGACCACTCGCACTCGGACGAACCTGACGGAGGAAGATGGTCTCAACATTTAAAATATAGCGTTAGATGCATGCTTGCTGCTGTTTTTGTTTGGGTTTGTTTTACGCATGAGCTAAAATACTACAGAGAGCTTATCTTTGCAAAGACTGCATGCGAGACAGATTGTGTGCTGCATTCCCTGCAACAACTAAAAACTAAATAACTAAACTGATAAATAATTCATGAGCGCATCATTACATTGACCACAAGGTGACAATTACAAGTAAATAAATATTTAACAATTCCAAACCACAGTAATGAAAGGAAACACACTCAGGCAGCAGAACCTGCTCAACCACAAAAAGCACAATCTGAGGAACCGTCAGGCAATTCTGTTGACATAACAAGGAAAGGCAAGGAGTCCTTCTCCTCTTCACGCTTTTAAAAAAATATTAATTTGTAAATCATGCTGTTTGTGGTTGAATACAATCTCGTATTAGTCAAAAATATGCATATTTAAGCATATATTTAACACATTCTTGGTCTAAATTAAGCATAAAAATGGCTAACTAACTAAAGTAAAATACAGCTAAGGCATTTGGAAAACACATTCAAAGATGATGTAATATTCTACACTGATCTAGGTGTCAGTAATGTTACTGTAATCTTGTAAAACAATCCTTAACACAGGCTTACTGTTGCAGCCGTGACCCATCCCAAGCTAGAACTCAACTCTGAAGCCCTGACGTCACTTACTGTCCGCTCACATTCAGCTTCCCCAGGACCGGAACACATGTACAGTATTATATTGGGTAAAACAAGTGCCAAGGTGACTATAGGGGTGTTATTTCGTGTCCACAAGGCTCTAATTATGTTAGAAATGGTATTTAGAAGGTCGTAAAAGTTTTTTAATGGTATAACTACGAAGCCGGGTCATTAATAAATAAGTAATGCTACATTTCAAAAGTGCATGTTGTGTCTTACCAAGAGTGCTTTGCCGGCTGCGACGTTTGCCATCAGGGAGAAGGGCAGAGCTGACTGGGAGCGCGCTCGCCGCAAACCTTGCCAACAGACCCAGACCGATCTCCTCGCAGCCACCGTCTTCCGAATCGGACTCCTCGTTATCATCGAAGTCATCCTCCGAAGTTTCTGTTTCCAAAAAAGAAAAACGTTAGCCAAGTGGCATGACGTGGCAAGAGGTCATGTGAAATCTTATAGCATTGCCTGTTAGAAATCTGAGGTCGGAGCCCCAGCGTGAAATGACACGACAGCCTGGACTGAACTACCACACACACACAATCCAAAAACCTGTCTGCTGTGTCCCCCCACTCCATCTTACTGCATGAAGCACGCTGTAACACAGGTACACCCACGCAGCCGCAAAGACCATGTGACCTCTGACTTATTTCTTAAGTCCATTAAGGAATATATAAATAAAATAAACTGGAACCCCACGTCTACAGCGGCAAACAATAAAAAGTGAAAGTACATATAAACATTGACGCATACTGCTGGTTAGCGGTGTGGTGCTGGCTGTTAGCAGTTAGGTTCAACAGATGAATAGGAGGAGGGTCTCCTCAGGGGGTTAGAGTGTTAACACGGAGGGTGGAGGCACAGTACAAAGCGCACCAGTTATTATTTTTGTATCGTATGTGAGTTTCCGGGGGAACACAATGCTGGGTTATAATTAAGGTGGCTGTATGAAGACATTTTAGGAGGTTAACGTAGCGCGTTAGCGGTACTGTGAGTCCACCGTGTTGTTAACGACAGCAGGCGAGACAGAGAACAAGGCAGGCATGAGAGGACAGCCCTGCGAGGCCCCCTTGCTTTCATTTTCAGAAGTTTAAGTAACCGCGGTAACACCCAGACAAAAAAGTAGTAGCAAAGGTGTGACCTGGGCTCTTCGGAAAAAATATAAATAAAAGATGAAAGCTTAAATTCTGTGAGTGGATTTCAATTTCAGCATAGTCCATAGTTAGCGGAAAAAATAGAGGGGCGCTACTTACTACTTACAGAGAAGGTGACAGGGGTGTGGCCTCTGGCAGGGCGGGGCGGGGCAGGGCAGGGCAGGGCAGGGCGGCGAGAGTGAAGCCTAGCCATAGCGCAGCTGGGCCTTACAACCGTCTACCTTAAGCAACGCTTTAGCCACGGCGTAGACTAGCGGTGGCGAGGAAGCGTTACAGGCTTAAGGCTGAGCAAGTCCTTGCCAAGCGTCTGTAATGTCGCAGCAGCAGCAGCACAAGCACATGGAACAAGCAAAGAGACACTCATGGGTAGGACAAGTCGGGCTAGGGTCAGGGGTGGGGAAGGTCGCTCACAGAGCAAAGTAAAAACAGCAGAAAGTGTTATTGGAAGGTTTAGTAGACACAGATAAGCTCTTTTGTCCAAATATCCCAAAATGTCTAACTGGTGGCGTCGACTACATCAACATCAACCTTGAGTCAAGAAACTGAGCAGTATTGCCAACCCTTCCCAGCAGAGGGATATCGGACAAAAAGAAGGCTCTAAAAAGGACGTGAACGTGCAGCTGGACAGATTGACAAAAGACTGGACAGATGAGGCTGACACAAGGACCACAGAGTTTCGCTTTCTGTACTAATCAAATCCAAACCTTTAATAAACTTTATAGGAACCAAACTGCAATACAACTTTATGGAAAACAAAATCTCACATTCAAATGTACAAATTCTACAAAAGACTTTCCAATCCAGGCAGTTAAAAAACACCATAGAAATATGTCAACTCTTTAAAAAAAACAAAAAAAACAAAGCACAGGCAAGTCTGCGGAGAAGCCAGCAGCAAGAGAGGAGAGGTAGGGATGGTGAAGCTAAAGCACAGTCAGGAAGACAGCTGCCTTAGCAAAAGGCAACAAAGACACAAGCTGTGACAAGGCTCAAAAGACCACGTATCGTCTGACTCAACGGCGCGGCGTGTTCTAAGACTGGGTCAGTAACCTTGATCGAACGAGTCGTCCGAGGAGCTGAGGCCCGCCTCCTCCAGCAGCAGGGATAAGTGCTTGTGTTTCTTCTTCTTCTTCTTCTTCTTCTTCTTCTGGGTCTTGGCGACAGAGAGCGCGGAGGTCGGCGACAACGCGGTGCGTCTCTTCCGGGTCAGGCCGTGGGAACGCGTCCCTGACAGAGAGGGCCAGCCCCTTCTGGCGGAATTGTGACCCTCTGAGTCAGAGTCTGCGCAAGGAAAATGATTTATCAAGAAAAAGCACACAAGATACCAAAACAGATCAAAAGAATGCATGTAATGGGAAACACTTATTCCCGATACAGTTAATAGTATTATTATTAACACGTCAATGGAACTACATTATTTCGTTACACCGACTAGCTACTAGCCTGCTAGGGAATAGCTTAACCACACACTCCCCTGCAGCGCATCAGCGCCGTGCTCACAATGCCTCAGACCGCTACCAAAAACTAGCACTACATACTGGAGCTGCTGCTATTGCTGCGGTTCTGAGTAGAAAAAAGTTAACGCGAGGTTTAGGCGTTCGTTTACGGCTAGGAAGGAAGTTCCAGCAATTGCTTTAAAGGACCAAAATACGGCAATATACGCAAAAATACCATCTAATAATACATGCTGTATTGTCATGAGTGCGCCAGTTACTACATGGTTACAGCACGGCTATAAAAGCATAAAACCTTGTTGTTCAGGTGTTTTAATAGCGGCCTTTGTGGGCGGCATAGGTGTGTCCCGTTACGTGCAGTAATGAGCTGTCTTTTTATATCTTTAGAACGCACAGAAACGAGAAAGACGTGTGTGTTCATGTCTCACAAAAAAAGTTTCCTGGTTCGTGGTTGACTAGCAGACAGACAATGCCACTTTGATTGGGGCACTTTTGCCTTTGTTGCATAATCCTGCTAACTCCGCCAATTACTGTTTTACGATGTTTAAATGCTATAAAAAAAGATAATAAAATAAGCTTTTGGTGAGAGCTGAGACACACCGTACTGTATACATACAATTCTTTCCTTATCTAAAAATGAAAAGGTGCAGCAAACAGTGACGTTAATGTTGTGCAATTATGAAGTAGATACTCACTGTTAGAGCAGCTGCTGATCTCTGATCTCACAGGGGAGAACAAAGTGCTCTTCTTGTGACCTTTCACCTTGCTAATGGCCTTCATGGCCACATTGTGTTTGCCTTTCGACGACGAGTGGATGCCTCGCTCCTTCGCTTGACTCTCCGTGGACTTGCCCCTGGGCCGGTCTCCTTTGTAGCTGGATGGAAGTTTACGGGATGCGCCGAGAGAGTCGAGCTGCGAGAGCGAGAGCGCTCTGTTGAGTTCCGACGCAAGCTGCTCCTGCTCACACACGTGGCCGCGTTTCAGCGTCAGCCCCTTAGAATGACACAAAGGTGCGTCAGAAATAAGAATGGGGGAACAAACAAGCAGGGAATATATATAAGTGAGACACTTCCAAGATGGTTTACCTCTGGAGCGTGACTGCTGGATGGATCTTGGTCGCTCCAGCTCTTCTTCTTTTTCTTCTTTTTCACCTTCACCCCTGAACTTCCCGTCTCAGTCTCCTCGTCTTCTCTAGACACCCGAAACTTCTTTCTGTGTCCTTCCCCAGTTTCAGAGTCCTCCGAGTATTGCACTGTCCTATCAACCCTACGACAAGGGAACATGGGTGCTTAAAACTGCAAATCGGGCCAAATCTGCCAAATTGTGATTCATAGATTCACACACTTACTTTTCAGGCCTGCTGTCCAGTTTGGGAGGTGTGGCCATGTGTTTCCTCTTCCTGGGTCGCCCTCTCCCTCGCCTTGTTAGACTCCGCCTCTCATCCTCCTGCCTCTCACTGACATGACAAGGGAGTAAAAGGTCTGTATGGCGATGAGGCAGTGTCTGTGTGTGTGTGTGTGCGCATGTAGTGTGCACCCACTGTTTGTCGTTGCGTTTCTGCAGCTTGCTCATCTCTCGCTGCTTCTCCTTGTACGTTTTCTGCAGCTCAGCCAGACGGAAGCGGTATTCCACCTCCACGGCATCCAACACGTCCATAGACATTTTGCTATAAAGCTGCGGGGAAAGGAGACAAAGGGACTTCAAGTTGTAAAATTTCACATGCTTGCGTAGTTCTCCTCCCCTCACCGGTTCCTCTTTCCTCTGCCTCCAACTGTACTTCTTGTTGGGATCGAGAGTTCGAGGCAGATCAATGTGCGATTGTTTCTCTATGGCCTCCAGGAGAATTTGTCTGCTCGCTTCAAGAAGGTAGTCCAGACCCTCTGTTGCCATATCTGAATGGGACAAACCCAAAGATGAGGTAGGTCGTAGGAATGCATAGACAATTCAGTACACATCAAGATACACAGGTGACATTATGATTAAAAAACAATATATTGTAAATACAGAATCGTGCCATACAGTGTACAAACAATATAGTTACACTAAGAAGCCAATTCTATAAAAGTGGCATTCCTACAGTCTTTTCAAATGCGTAAGAAGGCACAAGCATGCTGTCAGGCAGGGGTCCCCAACCACCAGGTCATGGGAAATGTTTCAGGCTCAAAGAAACACTTCAAAAACGTAAAAAATAATTAAGTTTTACACAATACATCATGAAGAGAATACATTAGGTCATTCTAATGTACAGTACGTGTTTTGCTGATATATTGTTCCCTTATATGTTTTCCAAAATCCTCCTCACCTTGCTCCTCGCTGATGTTCTCCATCTCCTTCTGAGCCATTTGGCTGAGCAGCGCTATGCCCTCTAGCGCCACCATCTCCAGAGAACCGGCAGCGCTACAGTCAGCAGAGCTTTTCATCCTTGGGGTGAGGCTAGGCTGAGCCATCTCACTGGCTGTGAGCAGAGCCAGCATCCCTGCCATTGGATCTTCACAACCAACCACCAGTGGGAGTGGCGAGTCGGAGATTTCAGGAGCTTCTGTGACGTTCTCCTTTTGATTTGGAGTGCCTGGTTGTTTGGAATCACACACAGCACTTGGGCATGGCTTGGTGGGTTCTTGGCACAGATCTGCCGTGATGGATGATGGGTATTGTGTTCCATCGAGATGCTTGTGTGCTACTGCTTCAGGCTCAGCGCCAATGAGTGGGGAAGAATACGCTTCCTGACACAAATATGATGCCGCCTCTGTTTTGATTTGCCCTTCTTTTTCGTCCGCCCTGACGTCATCCGGCCAGTTGCTTTGTTGCGGCGGCGGACTGGGCACCTGACGAGGTATGGGTTGAAGCTTCAATGAATCCCCTTTGCCCCCTCTAACCTGCTGGGCTCCAACAGGGCTGCAGCTGCGCGGCAGAGGACGCGGGGGTTCTGCTGTCAAGTCCGGTTGCTTTTCCACAACATGTTCCTGTTTCAGGAATGACTCATTCTTTGTTGTCAGCTGTTGTGGTTTGATGTCTGCATCTAGCAGCCTTGAATGGAGGTGGGTTGAGGGCAGGGAGGCACTCAACTCTAAAGAATGAGAGTGGCGTTGGGAAAGCCCTTCAGTGTTTGCTGTGGTGGGTGCCGGGATGTGATACTCGGGGAAAGGTGCGCCAAAAGGAGCGGTGATGGATTGGTAAGGGTAGCTAGGTGGGAGCTCTGTAAGAGGAAAAAAAGGTAGATAAATGTCTAGGACTGCTTTTCACTGCCACTTCTTCCGCCATATCAGTTAAATAACTTCAAACCTACTCACCAGAGTAGATGCCTAGAAAAGCCGGCTTATGTCCATCTCTACGCTCCCGCCTTTCCGCTTGCCCATCCTCGGCAGACTCTGCATGTTTTGGCCGCCGCGGTGAGGACGGAGGCGGCGAGGCCGACCGAGGTGAGGATGCGTGAGACAGGGGTGCGGGCGTGTGAGACGACACTCTCTGCCTCCCTTCCTCCGACTTGAGATTGGTCCCGGGTGAGGGCAGCAGCGGCGTGACGGAGGACGTGGAGGGCGTCTGCGAGCGAGACGGAGGGCGAGGCTTGCGGGGCAGCGGGACAGGTGAACGCGACGGTGAGGACGCAGACGACGGGCGGGGTTTGGAGTCGGAGTTCCTCTTGTCTGCTTTGTCGTTCGTGTCTGGCCGATGCTCGCTGGCCTTTAAATGCTCCTGAAATGTGCATGGTACACAAAACTTCAATACCCTTTGTTTGTTTAACGCTACTATTATCCACTTGACATGATGGGTGAACTAGCTTTGAACTTGACTGATTACAGGTTTGATCATTTGTTCAGCACTCACAACTAGCTGTGCATTCCTCTGCAGCTCCAGAACCTGCGCGGTGTGCTGCTGGATCATGAGCAGCTCCTGTTGCCGGAGAATCTGCTGCTGGGAGAGGAGCTGGAGCTGTGCTGCGTGCTGCAAGGAGGTGCTTGTACCGTACACCCCAGACCACACAGGGGCCCCGCGCTCCAGCGCATCACCTCCTGCTCACAATGAAAGGACAACATAAGGAGGAAAGTCGTCTTAAGCATACATCTTACATGCAAAGCCGTGTCTATTTGTCTGTATACATATAGAAAAAGGCTCACACACACAGAAAAAGAGAAAGGTTTTAATACCATAGTGTGGCAGGTGTTCTGTCGGGATGACTATAAGCTTTCCAGTTTGCGAGTCCCTGACAAACTGGTAGGGAGGAGGTAAGGAGCCTCCCAGGGATGGCGGGTAGCCTGGGGGAAGCGTCTGGTGAAGGGAGGAAGAGCTCAAGCCTGAGTAGGAGCAGGAGGTAGGATCCCAAAGGGAGGGAGGTGGAAGAAGGCCAGGAAAGGGAAAGCCAGTGAGACACATTTTCTTAACAAAGCTCAAAACTAACATTTGTACAGCATGTTTTTCATCCAGTATTTATACCCTCGTTGAAGCTATAATGGGCGTTTTATCAGGGGGCTCACACTGAATAGAGCTGCTTTTTAGAGGATTTGGCTTTGTTTTCTTCTCCAAGTGTCTAGACAGGGCTGGCCCTCGGGGATCTGCTTGTGTGTGTACAGTTCATATGCAATCCCAGCGATATGTGCGAGTGTTGACGCGGTTATTTCGAGAACGGGAATGAGGAGGTGTAGGTCTGGAACGTCCAGCAAAGTTCAGGAATGTCTGCGGCACTTGACCCCCTTAATGCTACTTGCTGGTGCACCAATCCCTTGAGAGAAAGCCAACTCCTCCCTCGTTTATCACACCAATCAAAGTCGACTAAGCGGCCGCATGACAATTCTGCAAGCATACCGTATGCTCGCGCTGAAGCAAGACCGTCTTTAGCACCAGGTTGAATAACTCAGATGTCAAAGAGGGAGGCAAAGACGCCAGCTGAAAAGGGCAACGGCGGTCCATTTAACACACTGACTTGAACCTGTTCACATCTGGCTGTGTGGATATAAATTAGAACCCTTGCATGCTAAAACTCCACACAATCATCACTATGATGGTTTCAATGACACTTGTGACATGTGTGTTTCTACATACTGTACGGTGAGCTGGAGAGCCAGACTGGAGGGGCTGCAGGACGCGACAGCCAGGGGTGAGAGGTCAGAGTCGAAGGGTCGGGATGCCATCGCCCCGACCCTCCAGTCACCATAAGGTTGGGAGTCATGAGGCTGCTTGTCATCATGCTGGGCGTCAAGCCGCTAGCTAGCAGGGGAGGGTGCAACTGGGCGAAGTCCGAGAGATCTTTGGGGTCTCTTTAAGAAAAACAACATTCATGGGTTTTATCTCAACACACTGGCACAAACGTGTGAAATAAAAGACGGGCCACGCCGTCCCTGTTGTATGCCTTCCACACCTGATGACTTTGTCATCACGTTCCAATCGGCATGCGAGCATCCTGTCCTCATGATGACGAGCGCGGTCGTCACTTCGTTCTTCATCTATGTTGACAACAGAGAAAAGACACGTCAAGTTGGTCCGGGTTATAAAAAATGACTAGGGTCACAATGTTGATGAACGACCATGTGCATAATAGTCCGCCGTACACCATAAATGTGGCTCCCCGGAAGAACATGAGGTAATGTGCATGGATCTGACCAACCATTACAGACATCACGGTGTCGACCTGAGTCTGCACAGGGTTTGTCATCTTGAAGCTTCCTGCTGTCTCTGCTACTGCACACCATTTATCACTCATCTTGCACAGCACTCAGGCCTCATTTCGCATTTGATGCAGTTTTGGGTGTCTTACTGCATGCTTATACTATGCACTGGAAAAAACATCCTGGGAAACACTTTTTAATCCCTTCATCATGGGACCAGCACTAGACTACACATCTAACTCTGTTGTTATAGGTACAGTAGGATAATAATAATGTATCAATAATTAACAGTAGGCAGTCCAATACCATTACAAACAAATATTGTCAGTGTAGTCTTGTCTCTTTGTGGTGTGCCGATGTCAAATGTTATGGTTAATTAGCTGCATGTCAAAGTAGACCATTGCTTTCCTGCATGCACACTGAACATTAAACTCGAGCTGCTAAAGCTACAGTAATCCAATGGGCAATGCCCCTCACTCTGTCAACCAAGCAAAGAATAAACATGAGGATCTCCTTTCACCCCTTCTCCCCCTCCCCGCCCAATCCACCACCGTTTCTACCCGGCTACGCAGACTGCTGGTCCCTGAAGCCCAAAGATGGAGAGAAAGGTTCTACACAACTGTGCTGAACTATTCAGTAGAATGCAGTGAGTGTGTGTGTAGCCTGTCAAGGGACGAGGGACTTAAACCAACCCTGACATGCTCCGCAGCAAAGATTTCAAGACTGTTACCAAGGTTACGGGGAGCCTGGCCCACATGCTATCCTCCTGTGTGCATCGCAAATCCAGCGATTAGCCGCCACCTATCCTCCTCTGAGCACTCCCGCCCCACCCCACACCTCTCTAATGCTGTGTGCTTCTTCACACACAACTCACTCTTCCCATCTATCAACGTATTGATCTCTGCTCATGTGCCCCACCTCTCCAATAGCTCTCCCTCTTAACCCTCCTCTCTCTCCATCCCTGCATCCACGCCTCCTTCTGTTTGTATTTTCCGAGTAAATCCTCAGCTGTTTGTTAAGAGCTCCTTTTAGACTGGCTGTTTGAGCAGTCGCTCTACCCCAGTGTGGAGTAGAAGAAAGCCCCTTACAGGGATGGACGTGCATGCACAATTAAATGTTAATAAAACACTCAATGAGTTGTCTACGGTACCTCACAGTCTTTCACATACACATTAACAAAGTCCGTCACTTTCTAGGCTCGTCATTGCTTAGCAACAAACCAATGGTCGTATTGTCATTCAGGATTATTTGTAGCTTTTAGCTGCACTCTGTAATGCCATGTTTAATGCAGAGTGGGTGGAGGTGAAGTTGGGAACTGGAAAGAGCCTACGAGCTGCAGAAAAGAGCGAAAAGAGAGAAAAGGGGGCCCCCACTGAGGTGGGACGAGAAGGGAGTACTTTGCCAAAATACCTTTCAGAAGGAGAGACATTGAAGGAAATGAAAAGAGAGAGCGGGGGACAAAAAAAACTTGGACCTGTGACAGAGACAAAAAGGAGATAGTTGGATAGAAGCAGAAAAAGATAAAACATAGAGAAGGAGCTGCGCTGAAAAGAGGCCGACAAGAAAATGCATCACATGATGAAATTAGTTATCTGGGAGAAAACCATTCCAATCACGTTATATGCATGAATGCCTTTAAGTCAAACAGAGCTGACTTGGAGCCAAAGTAAAATGAATCATTTATAATTCATAGAAATAAAAAACTGAGGCATGATTTGTTCTTGGTTCGAACGAAGCAAAGCCGAGTCCCCTGGAGTATCACTGGGTGGGTGGTGGGGTGCAGTCAGCGTGTGATTTGAAGGCGAAAGGTAAAAGAAACTTTATACGGAACAGCTGTAAAATACATATTTTACTTTGTCAGACACTTTCAAATATAAACCAACTAGTGATGTAAAGAAGGCTGCGTGTCCGAGAGAGAGAGAGAGAGAGAGAGGTCTAGTTTTGATTTTAGGTCTGAAGAGGACATGTAAATTTCGAACGCAGTTTATTCACCTTTAACAGCTGTTGGCATCAGGGGTCTCTGAGGGTCCGAGGAGCCACTGGTCTGTTTACTGCTGGTGCTGTCTCTCTGCCGGGCCACGGCGACAGCGATGCCAACTGGAGGGTGGCGCACCTCTCCCTCCGCCTCCCTACCAAAGGAGCGGGCGCTGTCGGGCCGCTCCTGCTCTCTTTTCAGCTGGGGAGGGATCCTCAACGACCCGGTACCACTTGATCCTACAACTAACCTCTCTCTTTCCCTTTCACGCTCTTCCATCCCGATGCTGGCCAAACCTCCAAAGGGCCCTCGGGTGTCTGCTGTGTGCATCGATGAGGCGGAGGACGAGGACGAGGGACCCTCGGTGGCAAAATTCCCGGAGTATTTAATGAGACTCTGCATGGCTGAAACCTCTGTGGGGCCGGAAGTCGCCCCACCGCCTCGCTCCCTGCCACCGGGCACTCCAGGTCGGTAGAGGGCTGACGGGTCCAGGTAGAGTCTCTGACTTCCTTCTTCGCCTGTGAGGCTCTGCCCGTGTTCGGTGGGATGTGTTTTAGGGGAATGTCTGTGTGCGTAAGAGTTACTGTTGGGCCGATTGCTTGTGTGCGGGGAATGGGAAACCTGTGCGTGTGTAGTCTGGCTGTGTGGGGAAACGAGCGTGTGTCCGTGTTGGGCAGCGAGGGCGGCCATGTGACTGGTCGCATAGTTGGCCAACGGACTGATGGAATTCCAATTTCGCTCCGTCCCAGTCCGCTCCAAGCCCAGACGACTCGAGTGCTTGGACATGTCCCGAGCCTCTGGGCTAAACCTTGATTGACTGGACGAGTGAGAGGAGTCCTGGCCCCGTTTGCTGACGGCACCGTTGGAACAAATTACAGAACCTTCCTCTCGATGATTGCTTGAGTCGCCAGACCGGGACAGCCGAGGATGTTCAATCGAGCTCCTCTCAGGAAGTCTGTAGCTTTCCCGTTCGAGCTCCTTGTCGCTTTCTCGCTCCCTGTCTCGGTCACGCTCTCGGTCTCGGTGTTTGTCACCGTGCTTGTTGTCTCGGGCCTGCGATGCAATTTGGATCGGCCCGACCCGCTCATCATAAACCTCCACAGAAGGCACATAGGTCGGCGCACTGACTCTTTGCTCTCTCATAGACTCTCTGGGTGTGTGGGGGTGGGGCAAAGCAGTAATGGATGGCTGCAGGGCGGGAGGGAGGGTGTAAGAGAAGGGCAGCGGCCCCGCTGACGCGGAGTCATTCCTCCTTTGTCGTTCCGAGTGAGAGGACGTCAGCAGGTTTGAGTTATTAGAGTTGCCGTTAAGCGAGAGGTGGTGGGCTCTTGAGCCGACCTCCCCCTCCCGACTCCCTTTGTCCGATTCTTGCCCAAGAAGCCGAGTCATGCCTCCGCCTCCACCTGGAGGGAAGGAGGGCGGCGTAGGTGACGACCTGGACCTGGGCTCCACTGTGGAGGGGTGTGATTGGGATTTCTGTTGGTGGGGGTGAGGATGCAAGGCCCAAGCATCTCTCTCCATGTCCCTTTCCCTCTCTTTCTCTCGCTCGCCACCCCGCGCCCGACGGTCTTCCTCGCTCCGGCCATCCAGAGTGAGGTCCACCACACTATGCGGTCGCAGCTCCTCCCTGAACCGGTCTCGGTCCCTGTCCCTCTCTCGCTCTCGCTCTCCTCGGTAGGACCGGTCTCTGCCTCCGTCCCGCGATGCCTTTTGGGGCGGTGTCGAGCTGGACAGTGTCCTCGGGGGAGCAGGTGGAGGGTGGAGGGCAGCTGGCAGGAAAAAGCTCTCTACAAACACACAAACATGTGCACAGTTAGGTCACGAAAAAAACAAAACATCGAAGACAAATGTGATGCGACTAACCTTTATGGGAGTCATAGAGGTGATTTTGGGAGATCGAGGGAGGGTCCAAGTGTCCCAATGACAGGTAGGGGTTGGGATACAGGCTGCTAGGAAGAGGGTAGCCTTGAGACACAAACACACCAAGGTTTAATTACAACATTTATAATACAACACCCCTTTACCTACTTCTTCCGTCATTCATTTATAGTAGCCATATGGACACTGAAGAGAGTTAATGCAAAAATACCTGCTAATATTTATACAGTAATCCCTCGTTTATCGTGGTTAATTAGTTCTAGACTCGACTGTGATAAATGAATTTCCACCAAGTAGGATTCCCTATTTATAAACAGAATATTTCATAGAGCATAGAAAACCTGTTTACGACCTTCTAAAAATGGTTTTTCAACATTATTAGAGCCCTGTAGACGCGAAATAGCACCCCATAGTCACTTTTTTACTTGTATTACTCAATATAGGACACATAATAGGAGAAAATAAGCCATTCAAAACATAAATAGGACACATACTCGGGTGTGTTGCTGTAAATGTGTTTCGTGTCAGGGGAGTTGAGTGGCCAGAGGACAGGAAAAGAGAAAGTCGAATGTCAGATGACTTGCTGTAGATTACATCTGTAACATTAGCCCATGTTTTAATTAGGGATTTTAATCAGGGATTATTGTGCCTGTTGTGAGATGATTCAAATTTGCCATAAAAGCCTGTTGTTCTAGCAATCAAACCTGGTGCTTGTGTGCATCACGTCTTTGAATGTGTCTTCTGAATGACAAATATACGTATTTTAGTTCGTTTAGAATTTGTGCTTGAAAACGCTTAATTTAGCCAAATAATACAAAATATTTGCATAAAACTTGACGTATAATAAGCCATATTCAACCACAAAACAGATGATTGACTAATTATTATTGATAATTAGTCAATTATTGATTGACTAACAAATGATTGATTCACTAATTAATATATTTTGAAAAAACATAATAGAGTGAAGCCGCAAAATTCAAAGCGTTAAGTGGCGAGGGATTACTGTATTTATGTATTGTAATTCTGCACAACAATATTGTCGATTGTTTAACTAAAATGTCATGCCATGTCTTTCATGCCATGCAAGATATTTCAACTCAGTACACTTTAATAAGCAATAGCACACAGCCTTTGGCAATAATGTCTTTTATTCTCATCATATAGTCACATTACAGACACAAACACTTCAAGTGTCATGACTGACCGGCTATATACTTTGCTTATGTACCTAATAAACGTGCGAGCGAGTATTTTGTATTCGAGTGTCCCAATGACAATTGAAATTGATCAGGAACGGGAAAAGGGCTGCAGCTCCTCTTAGTCATTTTAGTTTTAAGTAATTACGCAGCATTACATCTACCTGAGCAAAGCAACACACTTCATATCAATCTATGTAATTGCTACTTTCATAAACCTACCCAACATACAGCAAATAAGCTAATGCAATGTACCCTATTAGAGCAGCAAGATGTTGTCCCTAATGAGCCGAGTGTAATAGTAGCCTCCATCACATACATCTCCTTATGATTTTCCATGCACGTTCAAAAGAAATGTATCAGTTTGTGTACAGGACTGTAATGCGATATTTTTCTTCTAAAAAGCCTCATTCCCATTTGAATTATTTGGTTTCGCATTCATTGACATTGCGAAGAAAAGGTTAAAAATGAGGTCATTGTCTGAATGTTTGTCTAAGATGACTATTTAAGCATGACAAGATCAGGCAAATCCCATGTCCAGCTTTGCGCATTGTTTTCTTTGAAATGTTTGCGCGTCACCTCCACCTTACGTGTGTTGTTGCATTGATGGGGTCAGCAGCGGGAACAAGTCTGCCTGACAGCCAGCTGTTGCTCTCAGAGACCAGATCTTAATATAGAAGAAGCTCTGCCTTTTATTTTTGTGCTTTGTATCGCCTATGCTGACTGGTGTCACCAGATATTCCCACATGGCGGTGGAACACCGCGCCGATGCATCTCGAAACACGCTGCAACCATTCCAGCGTGAAAAGCTGAGAAGCAGAACCGACGAGTAAATCTGTCTATGGTGTAAGAGGAGGAAATTGAGAGGCGAGCAGTGGGGTGTCAGCAAAGCATGAAAGGTAGAAATATAGAGAGAGTGCTGCACAGGGGGGGAATGAATGTGGCATAGTTTCATTTAAACACAGCAAACAGATACCATTGATCCCGCACGGCTTTCATACAGAGCGCTGCTGTGAAGCGTCGAGTATACCCACAATCTGCTGCCTGGAAAGGCTTCCAGATTTTTCTAACCTTGGCTGCTCCTACAGGCAGACATGAGGTATTAGGAAGCCGTGAAGGATTCTATTCATATCAGAGTCTGTGACTTTTTTCAGTCGGCAGTGGTGGGGGTGTAAGCTTCACCAGCAAAAGTTCACGGTGCCTAAAATACGGGGTAAATTTTAAGTGAATAGTATTGTTGCCTTTGGAAAATAAAGTCAGTTATCACATGTGTTTTTCTGTGAGCTACAATTGCTCATTGTGCAGTAATCAATGATAGTCTCACATGACAACGTGATGGCCTGTCCTTTAACTGTACAAAGGGCTGACGTGAAAACAAAACATCTTAGCACCAGTCAGTCCGACTGCAGATCGGTGTCGTACACACACCATGCACCAATCAGTGCTGGACTTAAAACCCAATTGGAATCCATTACATCCTTCTATAGTAGGGGTGTCCAAAGTGCGAGTCGTGGATCATTTTTTGTTGGCACACATTCTACAGACAAAATTGCAGAAATAATATCATAACAGTAATAACAAATGGGCCTGCCTGTTGCTTACCTCTGGGCCAATGTTACATCCTTGCAGGGTGCTGTGGCCTTTTTTAACTTTGGTGATCAATTAAGTACCCATGGTTATGCAGAGCATTACCAAATATAAACAGGGTTCTTCCCCACCATTGAGACGTCTCCAGTATGTCCCCATGATTATGCAGGGCTCTGCCCCGCCATCTCTTCATTGATATAACGTGTTGGGTTTCTCCACAACGTATGGACTGAAAGGTCAAGTGGCCCCTTTTCAACTTTGTTCGTCAATTACATCGCCACGGTTACGTAAATAGCTACACACTATAAATCGCAGACTACCCACACGCCATAATAAGATAATAAATAATTAGTACCGTATAAGGAATAATAGGATGGGCTGCTGCACTTTGGTGTGCAGCCCCATAATGACAAAAATAAGAAGAAATTAGTAATATACAATTGAGATGTAGGCTGTTTTTCCTTACATGTATTTACTAGCTTAGCATATCTTGACCCACATTAGGCTGATTTAAGAGTGTTTAATGAATGAAAAAATGTAAAGATTATTATACCACACCCTTCAGATTTTATATACATACACGACCCTCAGTGGAAAATGTCCTGACACCACTGTCCTATAGCCTTCCTAAGACCTTTCTAAATGACTTTTTACCACTGCAGCTAGACATGATAAAAGGAGAGACACATAAAGAGGGCACATGCACACATTCAATCACTTTTTGAAGTTAAGAGGGAGAGGACAGAGGACGATGACGTCCCAGGAGGAGACACAGCCGCTCGTACAGCCATATGTACATGCATGTGTGTTGAAAAGCTAGGTCAGGAGAGAGAAATGTCGAAAACTGGGACAGGAGAGGGAGGTGAAGCGCATGTTGGGCAAGAGGGCTTAAAAAAAGAACAAGTGCGGGATGGACATGACAGGTAAAAGCGAGACTGGCTGACTGGAGGACACAGGAAAGGAGACACATTTAGGACAGAGCCGGGAGCACAGCTAGCAGCAGAGAGACACAAATGGAAAATGATCCCACTGGAAAAAGTGATGAGCCAGAGAAGAAGAACAGACCTCTCCCAGCAAAAAGCTGGAACAGGGTGTCGGCATACTCCTGACAACCAAATGTCACTTGTGCCTTTTACGGTGGTGATTGATGAAGTGGTATCTATTCACCTTCGTGAGCGTGCGATGCCCAGAGTGGAGCCATTTGCAGACCACTGGGATTGGCTGATCTGTACGCAGGATCAGAGGTCAAGGGGGAGGGTCCCGCATAACCCGCCAGGAAGGGATTGGATCCCGTTGGGAAGGCATCACCTGGGAAAATGAATGAGGACTGTCAGTCTCCATAGAAACCATAACTATCAAAGCAATAGAGGTAATCTATACATGCTGGCTTTACCCTGTAGCCTGTACGAGTATACAATCAATGGCTGCCAATGTTTCCATGTTGGAGCTGTCTGTTTTAATTAAGTGTAATTACATTATTACTCAACCACCACACACTCCCAACCGTTTGAACCACAAACAACAGGTGGATCTTTGGCTCTGCAGAGAAAGAAAAAGCAGGGGGGGGGGGTGCAGAAGCGCAACTCGTGCGAGGCCACTTTTCTGGGAGAACTCAACTTAATAATATTCCCCCCCACCAAGGGCACCTTGTGTTGAGCTGAGCCAAACTATGCCGCATGGATTTGCATTTCAACGACAAGTTTAAGTGCATGGCAGACATTTTCGAGTCTCAATGTGTTTCATTATCTGGGCAACTGCAGCTTTTACTGTATAAAACATCCTGTAAAGCTAAATATTATTTACCACATAAAGTAAGAGCTCGGTGGATAATGCCCAGCAATTACTATAATTGTCATGTCTGTATCTACCCATCTCTAGCTGTCCCTTTTCCACTTCACCTCAAAAAGCGACAAAACTGTTTTGTTTTTTGCAATGCTAACAATATGTTACCAGTGATGGCAAATAAAACACGACAATAGATCAGCCGGTGGAAATTACTGTGACATAGGAAAGCAATACACCCGTCTCTGTCTCGGCTGCGGCTAAGTCAACATTAATAATAAAAAAGACAAAGAACGGAATGTACACGGGACAGTCGGCTGCGTTTTGTCTTGTGAAGCGATTCACACGCAAACACAAGCATTAATAACCCCCTGCACATTCAACACCTGTCATGCAAGTGGAGGGTGTGTACACCATTTTGTTGTTTTTAAAAGGAGGTGTTAATTGTTCCCTTCCTTACTACGGCAATCCAAAGTGGTAACAAGTAAAATACATGCTGTCTTCCTGAACATCTTTGTGTCTTCTTGGACAGGTATGCTTGGTATGGGGGAAAACTATCAGAAGTCAAATCAGAAGTTGACCGGCAGCACAGGGAAAACTGGTTTTCATCTTAAATTTTTGCTAAAAATTTGCCATGTAGTGTATTGTTCCACAAAATAGAATGCTCAAACAAAGTACCCTGCACATTGCTGACTCACTGTACATTCTTTCATTGAGTGTGACTGCTAAATAACCCACAATCAGGCCAAAGGAAGTAATGAGTGCCAGCAATTTACAAAGAAGGTGAGAAACACTATTGAATTCGATGTAGTGTTTTCTTTTTGTAAAACTATACTTACAGTACAGCATTGATTAGCGGCATTAATACGTTCCAGAAGGTCTGACTCTAACAAGATCAATTAGAAATCATGTCGGATCCAAAAAGCCAAAAATGTGAACACAAAACTCATTTTTATAGTTTTACCATTATAATTTTACATACAGAAATTTGAAACATATATACACATACTTTATATGATGAATGAAAGCTATAAATGAACATTTAAGATTAAGGTTTTGCCATGACTTATTTCTTGGATTTAGTAGCGTTTTTGAATGTGGCGTTACTGTGTTAGTTCATACAGAACTACAGAGTCAACCGCTGATGACATCATAGACCGCGCTAACTTGCGGCTCGTGTTTCCATGTAATAGCAAGCTGCTTACAAGTACATTTTATGATAAAAACACATTTGTTGGACTCATGAATTGTGTTGATAACACGACAAGACGAGTGCCATATCTAACTGGAAATTTAAGACAAATTATTGGCATACATTTTTACAACACTCTAACCAGGGCATACACTAACCGAGGTTCCACGGTATTCTCGCTAAAATGTGCACCAGTATTTTGTTAATATATCTGGGTGTCTGAAATCACATTAATTCCTATGGGGAAAAACTGCCTCGGATTTTATAAATTTTGGTTTTCGTCTGACCTTCTGGAAGGAATTAATGATGACAACCGAGGCACTGCTGTGTTCCCTTATGGGCTCAGCATAATTAGATTCTATTAGATTTATTTCAAATTCAGCAGCCATCATTCCTAATTTGATTATTACAATAAACAGACCTCAGTTGGACCATGATGATGTCCACTGCATCTATTTAATTTACACTAACGTCATTACCGACAGGTTGCACTGGCAAATCAAAACAACCTTAAGACCTGACTCAGCATTTTTTATCAGAGTGCTTTAAGAGTAGGCTCCTTCCACCGCTATCGGAGCATTAGTAAACTTTGAACTGTTGAACTTTCCCAATCGCACATCTCAAGGGGTGGAAAAAGGTTTCATGTTTGGCCGAGGTGTCCCACCACCATCGCTCCCCGCCCCCGCCCAGCCCATTAACTGAAAGCAGCGCACAGCCATTACCCTGATAAAACTAACCATGTGTGTAGGGGAAAGGGTGCTTTTGCCTCATCTACCCGGGGGGTGGGGGAGAGGGAGAAGTGTGTGTGCATGTGGATTAGTCCTGTGGGACTCAAGACACGCCGTGGAGAATTTCCTGCTGCATCTAAATCAGTACATTAAAACTGCAGCACGTCGGCGTGCACACGCGCACATGTGAAAATCAATAACAAATGCAAGTTTCCAATTCATCACTAACAAAGGGCATGTGTACCACGTGCGCACGCGCACACACACAAGAACAGTATATAGATGCTTCCAGGCACTGCCACATCACACACAGGTTTAGTCAAGCCATTCTGAGTTTGCATGTGTGTGTGTCTGTGCCACATGAGTGCACATGCTGGAGAAGAGCAGCGCTGTATACGTCAGAAACAGCTGTGTGCGGTTTTGCTCTTCCAAGGAGACACAATCATACATTTTTGATGTAAACACACAAATGCACAACATGTGATTAACCTTCAGTTTGTCTCAGTCAGTTAAATTGGAATGCTGGAACGCCAGCCCACCACCACCACACCCCCCGCCTCCATATCTGCAGTGCATCAAGAGACAATTTACACCGCGTTGTCAGCTACCATTTAACACAGACGGGACATATTCAAACACTATAGCGTTTATCCTTTGGTGGGACGTTAAACTCCACTTGGTCCTGATTATATGTAGGCTTTACATATCCAAGCTTTAATAAATTATAATCCGTGTTGTTTTAGTCGCGGTGGATGGATATAGCGGCTTGCGTGTTTACCGTGGGTCGTCTTGTTTATTTATTTCCATTACTACCTTCAGCAGTAAATACAGCATGATTGAATAATTTGAGGGGCAGTAACCTGAGAGAGTAAGTATTGTACAGTATAGTGCTTATCCTGCTCTTACACTAGTTCAATGGTAAATGCTCTCTTACAAGCGCTTTCCCACCTTTCAGGCACTCAAAGCGCTTTAACACCGTTTCTGCAGCATCAGGACAACTGGGGTTTCAGTATCTTGCCCATGGATACTTTGACATGATACAGGAGAATTGAACCAGCAACCTTCAGGTTGGGAGATGACCCCGCCCCCACGTTCATACATACATTTTTGCCTTCCAACATTTTAAAGTTCTACAGTTTTTAGTCTGGACCGATGGACAAATTAAATGGTGCACCCCACTGGTGAAAAATTATTTTTCATTACTGAAATGTGGCTCACATAGTAGACCGTTGATTGTTTTCCACCCCATGGTTGCTGGTTCAATCCTCAGCAGTAGTGTAATCGTTCAACATATTTATACAAGTCAGCATTCGCTGCCTTTACACATTTTAAATGCCGCCGTTTTAGTCTGCAAGGTTGTTTCTCAAATGGGTAATGGTTGGTTCGATCCTTTGTCCCACCATAATCCTTACACATCTGCGTTTTTAACTTTCCAACATTGACGTTTTTAGTCTGCTGCAAAGAAATAGACCAATAGAATGGCTCTCCCTACTGGTAAAAAATGATTTTACAATTTCCATTACTGGAATAAAGTGGTGTGGAAAAACTATTTTTTCTTTTGCATGTTTGTCACATTTAAATGTTTCTGCTTATAAAAAATAGTTAACTATTAGTCAAAGATAACATAATTGAACACAAAATGCAGTTTTTAAATTAAGGTTTACGTTATTAAGGGAGGAAAAAAACTCCAAATCTACATGGCCCTGTGTGAAAAAGTGATTGTTCCCCTTGTAAAAAAAAAAAACAAAAAAAAAAACAATAACTTAACTGTGGTTTATCACACCTGAGTTAAATTTCTGTAGCCACCCCCAGGCCTGATTACTGCCTCACCTGTTTCAATCAAGAAATCAATTAAACAGGAGCTACCAGACACAGAGAAGTAGACCAAAACCACCTCAAAAGGTAGACATCATGCCAAGATCCAAAAAAATTTAGGAACAAATGAGAACAAAAGTAATTGAGATCTATCAGTCTGGTAAAGGTTATAAAGCCATTTCTAAAGCTTTGGGACTCCAGCAAACTACAGTGAGAGCCATTATCCACAAATAACAAAAACATGGAACAGTGGTGAACCTTCCCAGGAGTGGCCGGCCGCCCAAAATTACCCCAAGAGCGCAGAGACAACTCATCCGAGAGGTCACAAAAGATTCCAGGGCAACATCTAAAGAACTGCAGGCCTCACTTACCTCACAGGTGGTCAGATTGGTCTACTCCGTAGATGGGTGTTGGGTCAACCCTCGGTCCTCGTGTAATCGTCCCAACACATTTATGCATTTCAACAATCAGATTCACATTGCATCATTTCATATTCCATCGTTTTTTGTTAGCTGGGTTGTTCCTCAACCTAAAGTTTGACCACCCCACTGTAATTATTCAACCTATTTATACATTTAAACACTTCGCCTGCATTTTTAAATTATTCAACATTTAAAATTCTGCCATTTTTATTCTGCTGGAACAGCTACTGGTGAAAAATAATTTTCCATTTTCCGTTGCTGTAAGAACTGTACTGTACTCAAATCAATGGTTGCTAGTTCGATTCTTGATTTTTTATTTTAAATGACATTGTGTTTCATTCTAGAAATTAGTACAGCTTCAGCACTTTTGTTTCATCTAGTTCACAAAATAAAATGTTATTTAAAAAAGGCAAGTTAGGTATCTTACATAAAACATATTTAGAATAGCCTTTACCGCACTACCTTTCTGTCCCCATTTTAGTAATGAGTTTAAGGCTTTAAGTCAACAATACATCAGTTTCTAATTGTTACCTGGTGTGTACGCACCACACACCCACTACCATACACACAATGTATCTAATGACCACCTGCCAAGGGCGCGGGGGGTTTGGTCTCCGAGCAGATCACATTCCTTCAGGCCAAAGACCAGGGTCTGTGTAAAAAAAACACACCCGTTGAGCAGCACAGTTGGCCCAGTAGTGTACGAATCAGTCCCAGGCATCGCAGCTGCGTACAGGCCCAGCAGGCTCCATGTGTGCACCGACACACACATAGACTTTGTTCTCTAAATCCTAAATTCCCTTTCTGCCTTCTTGCATGGTCGACAAGGAGGGAAAAGGGGAGGGCTAAATACAACAGAAAACATTTGTTCTCCTCGTTCCAGAAACAACATTCAAATGGTAGCTTAAAAGGGAAACGTGTCTTTAAATGTTTGGGGAATTAATCTCATTACCTCTGTTGTTTTCTTCCAGCCCTTTCCTTCCGTCATCTCTAACCCTTCCCAATCACACACACACACACACTTGGCTGCCACTTCACAAGATGGTTACTATGGCCATATTGGAATGAGTGAGTTGCCAGGAAACATGCTCCGACTCCAAATACGTTCTGGGCCTCCATATTCAGATCCTCGATAAAAGTAAAACGGACGGCCTGTTAGAAATCAATTTGAGGAAAGATGCTGCCTTGGCAGGCCTTTGATAGGTGAACTGAACTGAAGGAGGACAAGAATCATGAGCGCAAGTCGATGAAGGATGAAACAACACAATACAATCAAGAAAATATATGTTGGAACAAGTTCAAAAAGCAAGCAAAAACTCTTATCTAAAAATGCCCTCCACACACACACTCCATCTGTTATCCATCAGTAGTAGTGGGCTGGTGGGGGGGACATCAATTGATTTCTGTTTTTTATTCCCCTGCAAGAAAAACATACAAAGTGCAACACTCTGCTTTGCTTACCATCTCTTACCCGCACACTGTCGCTGGTAACTGTACAAAGAAGCATTTATTTCCATAAGGCTGGTGTCCCACTAATGAGTCACGGATGCAAGCTTATAACAAATATTCACCTATCTGAAAAACAAGCCTTGAATAGAGAGTGTTGTTAGCCAACCAAACATGGAGCTGATCTGCTTTAGATTACCTGAGGCTGCACCCCCCCGCTTTGGAAGAGGTGGCATATTTCATAAATGTGAACAATTTGGTGTCGCCAATAGCTACCGTACTGCACATACGTTGGAAACATGTTACAGTGTAGACAGGCACCAAAGACAATCAGTTGTCTAAACATAGGGTTTTTTTTACCCCTTGTTAATGCGAACGAGCGGTTTAGGACCTCGAGCAATTTCAGAGTGAAATAAGGATGAGGGGCACGTTTCACCTTAACCATAAACAGACCCATTTCTGAATTAGTGGGCGAAACTGACCAATGATGTATTGCGTCAATACATGGAATTTTTACATTTAGTTAAAGGACATTTTATTCACCAACCCAAAAAGCACACACTCTATCCTGGTAGAATAAGTGTAAAAGGTAAAAAACTGAATGCTAAAAAACTAAAAATGAATTTTGGGGAAAATATATAAATAATGTGACTTGTCAATGTGAGCTCTCCTTGGAGCAATGTGGCAATTTCAAGAATTTTGTGCAGCAGGAGTCAACATGTTCAAGCGATTAGAAGTATAAAGAAAGTGGGCGAGACTTCTGGCTGCGGCAGTGCATGGAGAACTTGCTGCCACGTCTGTTCTGAGGAGCGTGTGGGTGGATGTCACTGGACACTGACGTGAGCCACTTCACTGACACTTTCTTAAATAATTTTCGGGTGACGAGAATAACATAGTAAAAAATCAGATACAGCTAACTGAAGACGTGAGAGGCGATGCTGCTCCACTCCAGTGCTGTAGATGGCGGTAATACACAATCAAATCATTACCGACTGCCACAAACGGGAAAGGATGGTTTGCTGAACTACTTGCCCCCCGAAGCAAGCACATAGTAACAAGTCCTGTACAACGTTGTGTGTAAATGGGTTATGTATATTTCCAAAAAGACTCCTAGTCCCTAAGGTAGCATCTGTAATTATGTTAAAGCATAAAAAAGTGATCAACACACAGCCTCTCAGGAGGTAATAATAATCCGTATAAAAGAGCGACAACAAACAGACAGCTGCTGAACAAGTTTGGAGTCTATTTGTACTGATAGGGGCAAGGGGCGCTTGTTTTCTCAACACCACCAGTGTAATTCTTGGGTTTTATTACAAATATGTAACCCTTTATCGGTGAGCGTGCAGAGACTCAACAGGCCAGAGAAAAGACAAGACATCATGTGTGACCTGTGTGCGTTTGAATTTGGCAGAGCGGACAAGTCAGCTAATGCGCCGGGTATTTCAACATGCCACAGCACGCTTATTTTGGCTAGTGTGTGTGTGCGCGCACACACAGGTCTATCATTGTGGTGTTTGACTGCTGCATGTGCAAGGTATGCTTGTGTGCCGTTTGTCTACCCCTGACAGGTTTATTGTAGCAGGGCAGCAGTGCCTTGTGCTTTCTCTTAAAGAGACGGTTTTCTTTCCTGAAAGCTTCAATTTATCTGGGCGGGGATGTGTCCTGCGTCTTTTGAGCGCACACACACGCACAAAACTGTGTCCCGTCACATATAAACCCACACTCACTACATTAATATTAACATAAACAGACGCTATCCAAGCACCGTGGAAGACAAATTGGTGTTGGCTGAGACAACACGGTCCTGCCCTGCAAGCTGCATGAATTATACTTAGCGGGTGTGTGTGTGAGTCAGAAAGAGAGAACATTTGAAGGGCTACCACATTCATCTAACTGTGTTGGAGTGTGTTGTGGTCAGGATAAATCTCCCTGCTGTGAATCCCGGGGGGGAAACTCCACGGCCCAAGCAGCACTAAGCAGAATCACATGCTCCTTTTCCCACACATGAGACTTCAATCCTGTCATCCCCGCGTCTCCTCGCACACACACAAACCTCAGCTCTTATCCCCTGAAAAAACAACAACAATGTGCCCCATCTTGGCTGCACAATTGAGCCCTCTTACTCAGTTTGCTCACCTCAACACCCCCCATCCACTCCAGTCTTCACTGGCTCAGTAGTGCATGCATGCGCGGCACCGCAGAATAGTCCTACAAACAAGAGACACCACCTTCCTGTTAAGTTGGGATTTGTTCCAAAAGCTACTTCTAAACATTAAAAGCTGCAATGGCCAGTTGCTTTAGACTCAAGTTTGTGCCTTCATCTGCAATTTATACCCTCAACAGTCATTGCTCAGATGATGCGATGTGCATTACATCTGCAGCAGCTGTTTGGGGGGGGGGGGGCATCACACACTTTCTGGGAAATGTGAGCACTTAGGACTACAAATGTTGCTCAAGTAGGGGAAAATGGGGCAATTTTCCCCATTGCATTGTGCACGTAAACACAGTCTTGACTGTCTACACACTTTATAAAACAGTCAGAGTGCCTCCAGCTTTAAGAGTAATGGCAAAAGGGATCATTTCTAGGCTTGTCTCATTCATCAGCGCCATCAAATTTGTCTAAGTCCTACATCTGCTGTTCTCCATGCACGGGGGAGGTAACAGGACAGATGGCCTCAATCTGGCAACGGAGGATTCAGTAGAGAAGAGAAAAATGTATAGCCACCAAAAAGTGACCGGGATGATATCATTTTTCGAGAGAATCAACAGGGATGAGTGGTGCAGGGCACAGAATCACCCAACGGCTTACTTGTGCTATTAACAGGGATAAATTGTGTTGCACAATGTGCACCGTTGCGAACATCTACATGCGCGTACATGCAAATAAGAGAGGCACAATTGAGTCAGGTGGAAATTTAAAGGCAGACCACTGTGAGATAAAGGGCGTGACAACCCAATCTGCTATCAACAGTGCAGCCAAAAACAACAAAAACAGTCTGGTTGTGCACGGGGTCATTAAGTTCTGCCCTTTAATTGTCCTTTATGGCGATTAAAAGCGGCACATTGCAACCGTTTGCAATTACCAAATAACGGTCACGGCGCGTTCTGTTATTGCAAGCGCGGGACCGATACCTTGGATCCTGTTTGGCCGATGTCTGTAGGGATTTGATATTGAAGAGCGGTCATAAAGCCAAACGACCTGTTTCTTACTGCGATGTGTGTGTGTGTAGGCTGGTGAGCGCGCGGCGGGGAAAAGAGTCAGAAAAGTGAGAGAGGGTCAATGTGCGTGGGCAGAAACATTCGCATCCCCGGTTTGAATAGGAGAGCTTTAAACTGCCAGCCTGGGTCAATTTTACTCACTGAGGATACGCCTCGTCACGGTCCACACAATGCGGGCTGTTTAAGGTCTGTTTCACAATGAGGATTTCAAAACATACAGTTTTGCTGTCTGCGGCAATCTTGAAATTTATCCCTGTGCCTACTTTTATGAATATCTTCACATCTACAGCACGCCCAATCAATCTGCATGTTGACTCAATCTCTGACATCTTATCGTGTGGCTGAGTGAGGGGAGTGCGTGTGCTCTGACAAATGAACACTTCACTAGCGAGTCCTGCGCAACACGCTGAAACATCCAAAGTCAAATGCCCCGGAGGTTGTATAATTCATACTACAACCTCTAAAAGCCTCGCAAAACATTGCCATATGCCGACACCCAGCCATCGTGCGAGGATTAACATAGTGCTTAAGTGTTGTCTTCAACATACATGGGAAGTGACCAACTCACACACAAAGCAGTAAGTCTCTGGCATCACCTTACATGTCTTTTGGGTTTTTTTGGTTGTTTTTTTTAGCTTGAACCCTGCCTGACACAAACTTCACTGAAACCGCTTTCGACAATAACAACGAGGAACGGCGCTCGTCTGAAACTCTATCGTCTCTTGGGGGTTTACCCCTGAACAGAAACCAGAGAAACTGTAACTATATATGCGTCCGCAGCGACATGACTTCAGGGAGATGTAACACGATGACAGTATTTGTCAGACTTTCCATTTTCCAAAAAAACACCCAGAGCGGTAACGTTTCCTCCACACATGTGTTATGAACCTAAAGGCTTCTGGCTTTCCCCTGGTTGACCACAAGACAACATGCGCACATGCAAACCTTCCATTACTAATAGCAGGAATGGACATTACATGCTCAGCAGGGGAATAACAAACACTCTGCTGATCTACTGACTGGTCAGGTAATTCAAAGACACTAACTCAGCTAGAATAACACACGGCGGGGTGGTTTAATGGTTTACAGCAAAGTGGTGTTATTCAGCTAACACATAAAATCATTCACCCGGCCCTCTCCGGGCAGATTCCTACTAGGATGTGACATGGAATACCAGCAGAATGTTCCTTCTGTGCACATGCATTCTCGCTGTCATAAACACTCCAGTCGGTTCCAACCACCAGCCCCGTCACATTGCGGGAAGATCACAAGTTTAGCACCCCAAGCCTGACAAACACACACGAGCAACATTTGGAACATGAATGGCGGTTTAATGGTCCACATGCAATGCACTCTGGCCTGCCCCACTGCTGGGCTCCTGTCTGGGCCAAGTACTTTTCCACTCATGCCTAGCCCACTGAAACCGTGGGAATCATTCACACAATGCTGTTATATCTAAAACTATTTTTTACAACCACTCTTCTCCATAAAGTCTAGTTTTTCCCACACAACATCATCCAGTAATGATAAATAAACATGCTGAGAGACACATTTTTAAAAGTTAATATGTAATCCTTAAAGTCTATTTTATGCTTGCAAGCATGGTTTGATTAAAGAACCACAAGATTATATACTCACTGTGGTGTGCATGCAGGTTAATGGCCGATGGCAAGAATTTTCCAGAGTGGAGAGGTGGCGGGTGGGTCGCGGCCAAATGGCCGGGCGAGGGAGGGATCCTCCCGGCTGCTGCTGCAGCCCCGAGTCGGTGAGGCTCCACGGCGAGCGCCGCCAACAACGGGGGTGGTACGTGGACGGATCGGGGAGCTCCAAAGTCTCTGCCATCCATTATCCACAAGGAGGAAGTTGGGGGAAAGAAATAGTCCTTTCGGTGGGCGAACTATTTCGAAAAAGCCAATGTCGGCTATAATAATAATAATAATGTTTTTAGCTCCCCGGGAGATTCAGCCTCATTTTCAGCCATCCTGCTGACCTGTTAAGCGAAAATGTAGAAACGATCAGAAACAGTTAAATAGTGACATATTTACGTGTGATTTCTTTACTCTTGCAGCGACCAAGCGGCCCCCTTATGTACAATGACGCAGTTGGGAAAAACTGCTCAAAATTCAGCGTTCCGCTTTCGTCGGTGTCACAAATGTGCCGGTCTGAGCCAAAGTCGGTGTTTGCACGGGTATTGTAGTTACATCCACACCATTTACGATAAACATTGCTCGCGCGTACAAGCGGCGCTACTCCCACCCCCGCGGTGCACGGCGAACACTCGGCCGCTCCGGGGCTTCGCTCGCCGGGGAAGGACGACCGACACGTACCGGTCAGTACACACTTTGCGATTTATTGTTTGGGTGCACACACGGTCGTGTTTTGATGCATTTCCCCATCAGCTAGCTTCACTATTAAACACACGCACGCGTATCTATGTTTTTTAAAAACAACGGAGGCTGCAGACATATTTACGGCGTTTGTTGCAAACTATTCCATCCCGGAGATCCGCAATGAGGCCCGGGTGCCGTGCGAGGATCGTAATATTCCACTTCACGTTCGAAGACACGCTAAAATATCATCATCGACATGAAACGACGTCGTCGGAGTTGTGATTTGACTGTCATTTTTGTCCTAACGCGAATGAACCAAAACGCTGTACGTTTTAACTTTAAACGGGACTCCGTGGTGGGGTCGAAATGCGTGTTGCATCATCCGAACAAAACGCAAACTCGCCCTTTTGAACAGAAATGTGGCTTAACCTGACGTGCTTAAAAAAAGGGGGGGAAACAAGAGCGAAAGTGGATTTAACCTTCAAAATGGCTCGCGAGTAAACATTTACGGCAACGACTCGTGATATCCGGGCGGGCGGGATCTATTTTTCCTCCAAAACACACGTTTACCGCACTATTATGTGTTATTATTATTAACTAGAGCTCGTGCGGAGTTATACGCTATTTTGTGCTGCAATGTGTGTGGTTCGGTGGCGGAGAAACACGACATAAGAGCCACGTTTCAAAGTTTGCTAGCTTCCCGTTAACGGCTAAACTTTGACGGTATAATGTCTCCCTCGCCGTTGATATACACAAAAAAAAAGAAAAACGGGAACGATACGACCCCCCGCGCCTTTTTGGTGGAACACAAATAAAGTCAAACGGGGGAGAAATGTCGACACTTTATCTGGAAGGGGGGTAAAAGTACGAAAACAATATCGAAGAGCTTACTTGAAAATGGGGGGGGGGGTGTTGGTAGGAAAAAAAGGAGTTAAAAAGGAGTCTCGTAGAGTCCGTCCGAGTTGCTGGGAGAACTGGTGGAGTCCATTCCATGCACACTCCAGGGCGATCTGAGAGTGGGGAATAATAATAATAATAATAACGAGGGGGGAGGGGGGAGCGAGAGAGAGAGAACCCCCGTCTCGTACGTTTACTCCTCAGCAATGAAACACATCATTGTTTTACAAACCACGCCCCCTACATTGGCACCACCCATCCCTTATATCCTCCTCCCCATGTGTTGTTAAAAGCTCCTCTGTGATTGGCCAAACGGTGTGTCAATCTGATTCCAAACGCTGGCTGTGTCACCAGGTACTATAAAAGCAATTATGGAGCGCGAGAGGCAAGGTCTCTCTTCTCAACCCCCTTATTTTTCTCATAATTCAGGTGGCTGGTGGAGTTGCGGGACGACCCCCCCATCTCCCACACACACAAGACCTTCCCAGTCGAGTTGGACAGTGCTCACACACCTGAAACCACTAGTCTTTACTATGCCATGTCATTTGTGACGCCACCAACCCCGTGCCAATTCCCACGGAGTGGCCCATCTTATTGCGTCATCACGTCTTCGTCAAATACATAAACGCCTTTTCAAGCTTGTCTTGATCACAGTCGGGATTCCGCAAAGCCCCTCACGGCCGCTTCTCTGGTCTCATCTAACAGCCTTCGAGATGCAAATGTCCCCAAAAACAGCAACGTTCCTGCGGACACTCACATTTGCATGAGAAGAGGGTCAGGGGCGGGGGGGTTGTTTTGTGATTATGCAAAAGGACAACCAGAAAGGGTGGATCGAGCTGCGAAACTCGACCGCTAATGTACTCCGCACCCTTCCACTGCTGCGCGTTACATCTACACACATCTTTCCCAGCTAATGTTGATTAAAGATCCGCCACGGTTTCAAGATGCCCCTCCTTGCCGATTCCCCCGACCCCTCCTCTCCTGGTTAGGCCGGTTTCAAGGGAGCCCTTCGGCAGCGTAAAGCAAGGGGCGGGCGATACAGAACATGTCGATATCGCTCCGATATCAAGTAACTAGAGGAACAGTATTACCGATATCGATACTTTTTAAATTCGATTCGATTGAAAGGACCATTTCAACATAACCTACAGATTACTTGACACATAAGAATGTAACGATATCAACACATTCAGCAAAATGCAGACATATTTGCTAAGGGTTGTATTGTATTTAACACTTAATATTATTTTATTTGATTTTATTTGTAACTTTGATTTTTCACATTTCTTCTTAACATTTTCACCAGAGTTTAATATTTATATGTAAGAAAAGTTGATCCAAATCTAAATGTTAAAACTAAATATCTACATAAATATTTAAAATAAATATCAAATATAAAAATCATGACATTTAACATCAATATTAACAACTTTGCTATTATTACATTAAAATCACCTCGACCAAAATTATATGTTCGAAAATGTTCAAAACATTTTACATTCACAGGTGAATTTTGACATTCGCAATGACGTATTCCCTGAATTTGTCAAGAATATCAAAATAAATACAATATTAACAACGCATCAATATCAATAACAGTTTTTTATTAGTAGTAGCCAATAATGACCCTTTACGTGGTATCGACGATATCGGTATTTGTATCGACCCGGCCACCCCGAGGAGAGCAAGAGGCTGCGAGTCCTGGAAGGTAGAAGAAAAAACCCAAATGAAAGCCCAAAGCTGAACGAATGAACGCGGAAAAGGACGTCATATACCCCGGATGAGGGAAAAGGCGAAGAAGCAGCCCATCATCCGCACGCGAGCCTCCCAGCGGCTCAGCCCTCCGCGGGATCCGGGGAGGGAGCGCCTAGGCTGGGATCTGATGAGTGCCGTGTCCCGCTCCGAAGGGACCCCTTTGTTGTCCCTCCTTCCAACTGGGAATTTCAAACAATGGGTGCGGATTAGCGTCCCATTTTTACTGTCTTCTCACGCCGCAAGCAGGAGGCAGGTTTCATCTTCTTGTCAAATAATGAGGAGGGGTTGATGGCGTTACGAATATGATTTACAGTAAATATATATTTTGACGTTGTTCATGTCAAACATGAACTCCCTGACTTGATTTAATCACACATTATCACGCTCATGGCCAGAAAGCCTTTTCCATCTTCGGGTTTCAGCTCTGATTTGAGGGCCCAAATGCTGCAGAACCAGTCGTTGGCACACTGCAGCTCCAAAAACCATGTGATCCTCAAATGTGCTCTTTCACCTTCCACGGCGCTGCTTAATCCTCTTGGATCGGATAAACAATTGGCGTCTGCGACGGGACGCGTGAAGCCGCAAGGGGACAAGGCCGAAGACAGCATTGATTGATGCACTTGGGGGGGGGGGGTACAGGGGGGTCAGTCCTCTCAGGAAAGGGCATATAAATAAATAAATAGTGAAAGATGTGCCCTACACCCCCACACACACCTCACTCAGTTCATAATAAAGGCAGAAGAGACACGTTCACACTCACTTTCCACAGTGACGAATAACAGACCTGTTCAGTGGACCCCCCCCCCCCCCCCCCCCCGGCCCCCCGCCCATCCCGACAGGGCAGATTCACCATCTCCTGCATCTCAGCTACGGACGGCACCGAGCGGCAAGTACCACCGCATTGCAGCACGGCCTAATCCGTGCCGGGCTTCATTTGCAGCATTGTGCTCTGTCGGAGGCGCAAACACACACACATGCACTAAACATGACTGACTCACACTAACCACCCCCCATAGCCAGAGAATAAATATATATACAAGTCTCATGGGGTACCTGTCAATCAGCAGATGGTGGTGCCTTGCAGGGTTTTACTAGGTGGGTGTGGTGGTGTGTGTTGGGTGTATGTAGGGATTAACACTCGGCCACGCACAACTAGGTGTACTATTTTCATGCAAAACCTCAACAATCAGCAAACCGCAAGGCGTGTGCAAATGCAGAAATTTCCCCCCGGAGTTGCTGTTGTAGTTTCTGGTGTCGCCTCATTCCCGCTCTTAATTATCTTCCCAATGCTGCCTGCATGACTCCCGTGTTGGCGTTGCCAGGCAACACGTCGATGGATAACGCAGTTACTGGCCCTGACAATCGCAGCAATCAAGAGGCTTTATCGGGATCCATTAACTGCCAAGTTGGCAATTTATTTCGAGTAGAACTTTTCCGCAGTGTTGATAGGCCGATGGATGACTCGACAGTGGGATTTGCCTCACACCTATGCAGATGGTCCCCCTGGGAGAGTTCATTAAAAGATATGCATTCCACTTGTTGTAAAGCGGCATGTGTTGATCTCAAATACAATGCTACAAATACCAATAAAGGTCAACATACAGTATAACTGCATTTTACCGTACCGCTACTCACTCTGTTCTTGCATGCACTGTATTTTTACAATTGCAGATCAATGCAAATATCAGACTAATTATGTTTTGCAGCAGTCAGCTTTATGTTACTCTCAGGATTATAAAAAGATGTGCTAATGTTTATGAATAGGATCTATTATTCCCTGAAGGCCTTCCTCCTGTTTGCTATGGGAGCCCTTCCCTGTGGACGTGGTGATTTGGCCCTACCTGGTGGCAAAAATAAGAACTGCATGGCACAGCACTCAGAGTAATTCTGCATTAAAAAATAACAATTTAAGCGTATTATTGCTTGTAGTAATTGGCTCCATCTGGTGGCAAAAGTAAGAACTGCACATGTAAAAACCCAATGGACAAACAGCACTCATGGAGTAATTCTGCATTTAAAAAATAACTAAAGTGTATTATTGCTGGAGTAGTTGACACCATGTGGTGGCTAAATTAAGAACTGCACGTGTAAAGACAAAATGGACAAAACGCACTCCTGGAGTAAGTCTGCATTTAAAGGACAGCGAAAAACAGCAAAGGTTTATTAGTGGTTGGGATAATTGGCTCCATCTAGTGGCTAAAATAAGAACAGCAATGTTGAAGTAATTCTGCTGTTAAAAAAAAAAAAGATGCTGACACATCTGCAACACATGCATGCACACAAAAGCCAGTCCACCACATGCAATGCAAGCACCGCTTCCCTGTTTGTGAGGGTTTTGCTGGCACGGCAGTAAAAAGATATCAGAAGAGAAGCAGTCTCAGCAGAATCACAGGGAGGCGGAGGCTGCAGTGGAATAAAATACATTTCCAATATGGTGTGCGCGCGTGTGTGTACGTACATGCTTTTCGATTTTATAGGCGCATGAATAAATTCATAACCTCTCTCGCTTGCGTGTATGCATTTGCCGCATAAATGCAAGCCTGTTTCCTCAAACAGGCCTCTGGGAAGATCATACATCACCAGGTTCCCAGCATGCTGCCCACAATATTCATTAAAGTGGGACAGCCTGATTAATGGGCCGCGTGGATGTACGTTGTCACAAAGTATGTTAGATGTACAACATGAGGGTTATGTATCTACTTGTGCAAATGTTTATACGCCATTCCTTGTCTGCATTACCATCTTTTATTGTACGTATTGACTCCGAAGTCATTCTAGTCTTTACTGCCATCCACTGGCCATAAAGTGCAATAGCAGCCATTATGGCTGTACAGCTGTATACGCACAATTGCAATGCATTTTGACGTCATTTAGATTTACACCTAATGTGATGGTATTCAGCCATCATTACCCTTTACATTACACATTGTGGACACTAATTCTTCTTAGTCTACATTCATTTAGGGAATTTTTTCCCTCATCCTTATACACATGTGGCCTGTAATCCCCATTCCAAATACAACTTAAAATGCAATTCTACAAGGGTAAGAATTACAACTGTTTAAGGATAGTTGACATCCCTAAGCATTTATGAACAAGTCGAAATTTTGGTTAGCACAAACAGGACAGTGAAATTTGCATTATAAAGTCAGGCACCTAAAGTAGACTTGACAAGGCAGTTCTGGTCTGAACACATGTGCACTTTATTGGGACAATCAGTGTACTTTTCTGGCACCCCACATTACCCCTTCACCTCAAGACCCCTTGCCCCACCACCCTGGGGTTGAAACTGCCAACAGGGGGAAGAACAGGTCACAAATGGGTTTTGCATAACAAAAAAAAAAAAAAGGACCAAGATTTTTTTTAAGGCTGAAAGTACAAAAAACCCAGACATAATTTACATACAAGCGATACTACCACCATGTTAAGTATGCACCAACCACTGGGCAGCCTTCACAGAGGCAAATACGTGTCTGAACAATGCAGTTAACATTTGGAATCATGTGTTGGATGCAGTTTAACATTTGGAATGACTCAAAGAAAAACATGTACATTTTTAAGTCCCCAGATGCAACTGCAGAATCCTGGGGGTGCTTTATTAAACCTTGCCAAAACATTACCGTCACCATCCTTCCAGTTTCAATTTTTTAATCCTGAGTCAAGCGCCAAAAACTAAACGAAGCCATGCCAATGAACCGGGCATAGGCTCTGCACTCGAGTATGTATGAGAATGTGTGGTCGTTTTGCACAGAGCTGAAAATGTTGGGCATTTGGTTGGGGAAGGGGGAGGAGGAACAGTCTGTTTAGAAGCATTTGCGGTGGACGATGGAGGGGCCGGACTCGTCATATTCTTGCTTGCTGATCCACATCTGCTGGAAGGTGGACAGAGAAGCCAGGATGGAGCCGCCAATCCAGACAGAGTATTTACGCTCAGGTGGGGCAATGATCTGCAGCAGCAGGATGGGGAAACATTAGCACTTTGCAATTCACCTCGTCTTGCGTTATCTTCGGTTCCACTCACCTTGATCTTCATGGTGGATGGGGCCAGGGCTGTGATCTCCTTCTGCATCCTGTCAGCAATGCCGGGGTACATGGTGGTACCGCCAGACAGCACGGTGTTGGCGTACAGATCCTTACGGATGTCGACGTCGCACTTCATGATGCTGTTGTAAGTGGTCTCGTGGATGCCGCAGGACTCCATACCTGGAGAACAAGTTACTTGTTAGCAGGCGGCTACGCCAGAGACGCATTTGAGGCTGTTGAGGTGACAACATACCCAGGAAGGAAGGCTGGAAGAGGGCCTCAGGGCAACGAAACCTCTCGTTGCCGATGGTGATGACCTGTCCGTCGGGCAGCTCGTAGCTCTTCTCCAGGGAGGTGGAAGAGGCGGCTGTGCTCATCTCCTGCTCGAAGTCCAGGGCAACGTAGCACAGCTTTTCCTTGATGTCACGCACGATTTCCCTCTCAGCCGTGGTGGTGAAGGAGTAGCCACGCTCCGTCAGGATCTTCATGAGGTAGTCTGTGAGGTCGCGGCCGGCCAAGTCCAGACGCAGGATGGCGTGGGGCAGGGCGTAACCCTCATAGATGGGCACTGTGTGGGTCACACCGTCACCGGAGTCCATGACAATACCGGTGGTACGACCAGAGGCGTACAGGGACAGCACAGCCTGGATGGCAACGTACATGGCGGGTGTGTTGAAGGTCTCGAACATAATCTGCAGGAGACAGAAGTGGTATTAACCGCAATGTCAGCATGTTCTTTGCCTTTGGTGACCACCGCATTTCTGCATGCATTAGCGCCAAACTTAAGTAAACTTTAGTTAGTAGAAACAAGGTGCAGAAATGCAACATTCCGTCACACTTGTGCATGTCAAGTTCTCAGCTAAATGTCAGAAAAAGGGAAGACACGCAGTCAAGAGACCTGTTGATGAGATCATCTCAAAAGAGAGATCCTGAGGGAATGGGAAGGAAGTAAGAGGGTGAGAACAGAAGGGAGTATGGACAATGTACATATCAATGCGCATGCATGCATACCTGGGTCATCTTCTCCCTGTTGGCTTTAGGGTTCAGGGGGGCCTCTGTGAGCAGAACGGGGTGCTCCTCAGGGGCAACTCTCAGCTCGTTGTAGAAGGTGTGATGCCAAATCTTCTCCATATCGTCCCAGTTGGTCACAATACCGTGCTCAATGGGGTACTTCAGGGTGAGGATACCTCTCTTGCTCTGGGCCTCATCACCAACGTAACTGTCCTTCTGGCCCATGCCGACCATCACACCCTATAAAAGCACATTTATTAGCATTAGCTTATTTATTTAACACTCAATTCCATTTATAATTACCTGATGCCTGGGACGGCCAACAATGGAGGGGAAGACAGCACGAGGGGCGTCGTCACCAGCAAACCCGGCTTTGCACATTCCAGATCCGTTGTCAACAACCAGTGCGGCGATTTCATCATCCATGGCTGAACTGAAAGGATTTGTGAATGGGAGAAGAAAAAAAATCACTTAACATTCAAGTCTTCAAGAGGAAGTCACGCAGTCGCCGCTAGGGGGGGCGCAAATTCTTTGTGGCTAGACAAAAGGAAGTGGCTGTGTGCGCTTGTGACCATATAAGGGCATGTTCGAGTTTGAGCAGCTTTACGGCTACCCGCTGCCATGGCGCTCAGCCAGGGCAGCCAAGCCTTTCCGCGCTACGACGACCACTCCCCTCTCCAGGTCCATTGTTCCAGCCTTCACCGTCCCCATTTTCTTATTGTAGCTCGCTCATAACACGTCGCTCGAGAGCGTTCGAGAAGCAGCTACTCCAAAGTTGACGCCGTCATTGTCGGTTACGGCTCCTTTCATTGATGCATTAAGTAGCGGCGCCATTTTTTTCAAAGCCACGCCTTTGAGGAAACCATCCCTCAAGCGACGAATTTCACGCCGCGACGTCTATTAGCTAAACTCCGCAGTCGACATGTAAAAACGCCATTCACAATTAAACTAAGGGATATTTTAAAAGCGCGGTAAGCTTTGAACTCAAACGGCGACACGATGTGGCTAAAGCTAACATGCTAAAGTAGGTCAAACCACGCCGCAGCGCGCACAAAGGGAGCACCCACCGGCCTAGACGCTCAATCACCTTTAATTTTTTTTTTTGAAACCACGGCCCTTTACAAGCACCGCTCAGCCACAAAGACTACCGGTACTGCGACGCCCAACACACTTTAGGCCACTTTTGGGCGCTCACGAGGTTGCCATAAGCCGGTTACAGCAAGCGCGAGCCGGTTGCCAGGCCCTCTTGAAACGCAGCCAACCCAAACTACACCCACATAAAGCTAACGTATTTTAAGGTATGTTCGTTAGCAGGAGCAACGGTGCACCTTCAAGTCATCATGCCGCCAATCATTACGTTCCGTTAAAAAAAAAAGACAAATGTACGACCTAAACGGTGTTAATTCGATGCATAAATCGTCGCCTTACCTTTAGTTGGGGAAGGGCTTTTCGCTTTAAGGGAAACTGGTTTCAGGCAATGATATCCCGCACGAGCTGCTTGTGACGGCGCTCAGAGTGAATCAGCTAATTGAGGGCGCGTGGCTTTTATATCGCCTTAGTGGACCGGCTCGAGCCATATAAGGTAAACTTTGGAAATCGCGCCCTCTGATTGGTCCGGCGTCATGTAACGGGCAAGTCGCAACACGCTGTGCCTTCACCGAGCTCTCGCGAGACGAGGGCGAGAGGAGCGCGAGGGAGGCGACCATTGCAAAATGGATTGAAAAAATCAAGTGGGAAAGGATTTCTTGTGGAGAACATGACGAGATCATGGCCTTTGTGATATTTCACATGTCTTGGCCTTTATGTATTATTTTATATACTGTTTTAAGTTAAATGATGAAAATGAGCTTTTTTTTAACATGAGGGGACAAATGTGTGTGGACATCGCCCTGTGGAAATGCTTAATTAATCAAACTTTACATTTGTTAATGCAAATGGGACCCCTCACATCACACCCACACACACACAGGACTTTAAAGGGTGAAGGTAGGCCACCCCCTTCCCCTTCTTTGCCCAGGCCTCTTTATTATAGAGAGTAATAAAAGTAATCACATGACTTTCTAGGATGCAGTGTCCAACTAGCATGAACATTTAACTACAATTCCCTTTGCATCAACAACTTTGCCATTCTAGCCAACTTTTTAACTTAACAGGGGCAACACACAAGACTCTTCCTTTTAACACTTCCTCTTAATGTATTGCAAAAAGACGTGCTTCGCTTGGGTATGGGTTTCTTTTGTATTGTACTCTTATGACTCAAAGATTTTCCCCCTAAATCAGCAACATGTACCAGCCAGTTGGGCATTTGCCAATAATACCACAAAACTCTCAGGCACACAAAAATGAGTGGAGCAACATAAGCAGAAATATCACAACTAGAGTCTACACAAGTGTAATAAAGGAGTTTCAGAAGGCCAAAGGTCTATCGGGACTACTTATTTACAGGTCCTTCAACTCACAAAACAAGTTCTCCCACCCAAATAATCTCAATCTTGTGAATGTTATTAGTGATACAAGTTGTGCAAATAACAGAAACCGGGTAAGAGCATTCCTCCTCCATGTTGGCGCCATTTTGGCATAACAAGCATTGGCTGGGAAATGTTTAACCAGCCAGAAAGGAGCACCCCAAAGGTTTCCAGGGACATGAGTGGGTCATGGGTGCAAGCATGGCCTGTGGATATGCATGGTATTTATAAGTGGCTCTTTTAAATGACGTGCTGTCAACACCTCTTAACGGAATTTCAAGTGGTGAGCGAGCCTAGTAACAGTCCGGAGTGTACTCTTCTCACATATCATGAGAGCATGTGTGTGTTTGCAATCTGACTGCCACATGGGTAAAACGGTGTGTTCAATGACCCCCCCCCACCCCTACAATGACACGTTGTCCTTGTCAAATCTATGTAGAAAATGTCTATGCATACATAGAAATTGACTACATGCTGACTATGTTAAAGTAACTGCTCTTTTATTAATGCTAATGATGCATATGATAGCCTAAATGTGCCATTTTCAGCATGATAAAAGTCAATGAGTAACCAACCACTGAAGCACGCATATTTATATGAGTGTGGATTTCAAAGGGCAACAGCCAATAATAAGCACCAGCCCGTTTTGATGACAGGGCATGTGTGCTTGCATTCGGAGAGCCAAAAAAAAAAAAAAACAGCCCTTTGTGCTGACCAGTAACACACCCACAAAACAACGTTTACAAGTGAAAGTGTTGCGACACACTCGTGCGAGTGAGGTCATAATGTCAAGTAAAACCCAGCAAACCGACCAGTCTGGCAGGCAAAGATGGACTGTGAGGATGCAAGTGCAGCATTGCCACTCCCTGCCTTACTTCATCCTTACTTCCTGTTCCTTTTAGTCACCAAGTGTTCTGTTGTCTTAAGGAACATGTACAAACTCCCCTGCATTATCTCCTTCATTTATAGACATCATTTAGCAGAATTCATACAAAGGACCTGTTGCAAAATAAGAGGTGCAAATGACCATAATACACACAGCTTATTGCAATAATTATTAAATAGCATTTACAGGGCTGTTCCCTGCAGCCTGTTACAAAGTAACCGACTGACCCATTGTTGGCCATTTGTGGCCGGTCACAGGGAAACACCATTCTGCGCCACTCAGCCCCTTTCTGCCTCCCTCTCCCTGCCCTTTGCTTTCATCATACAGCCAATAGAATGCTGGTCTTCAGCGTCATTGATCAGAGGGTCACCACGGTGATGGTCTTACTCCAAGGCACCAGCCAGTTACCGGCTGTGCTTGTGTGTGTGCCTGCCAGCTGGCTAGTTGTATGTGCGCCGATTGGATTAGCTTCCCATTTAAAGCCTCATGGATCCTTCACCTCCAGTCCCAATAGGCCATCAAGGTGGCCTCCCCAGCACGTGATGTCATTTACCATCAAAGCCATAAAAGAGCAACTAGTATGCAACAGTCCAAAGCTACTCCAGAAAAATAATGTGTATAATGCAACTACGAACAAATTATCACATGCTCCAAGCCTATGACCCACTTTTGAAAGTTGGACAAGGGAACCCTCTGTCCCTTTAGTGACCAAACTGATGTAATAAACACATGCAGAGCTTCAGACCTTGTCTTGAATCCCTTTTTCCCCCCCATCAACTGACAACAGACTGACTCCCTGTCCTCCCTCAGTACCGGCTTCACTTCCTCTTGGTCACAAAGGCATTTCATGCCTTTTAAGGCTTATACAAGTCTAATTTGATAGACAACCACACCCCAAAACATTATACACTAATGATATTATAGGAAATAGAGGCATTTCATAAGAATACAACTTCTAACTGAGGAAAACGTATTTTTTATAAACACACGCGCGCTTTATTTCAGCCCCAGCATAGTGGGTTAACTGGATATCTGTCTGATGGGAGGACACTTCACATGATCCCAGATTCTTCTAAAATGGGAGAACATATATGCCAAGTCAACAGTGTGCAGCCACCTACACACACACCCACACACTTTGACCTCTCATCCTTGGTGGTGTTTGGACTGTCTTTATATCAACATTTATCCTACTCCTTATTCTCACATGAAACAAGCAGAAAACAACATCAGGGTAGTTTCGTATCTAACAAAAACACACATCCATCCATGCATCAGCGAAAGGCATCCATGAAAACATGTAATATAAGTCAACCTTTGTTTCGCATTAAAGCGTATTGTAGTCATTCATTCATTTTATGACGGCGTGAATGAAGCCGCCCTACCTTCAAGTAGCTCGCAAGAAGCGACGAATAAGCGGGAGAGAGTTGCTTGACGCGGGTCGGCAAAAGTCAAATCCTCAGTAGAAAGTCGAACCTTCCAGACACGATCAATTTATACCTACCCATACATATGTGACGTCCTCATAAAAGGACTTTATTAACAATAAAGACACGTCTTTCATCTCTTTCTTTCCGCTACAAGCGTCTTTCATTTATCTTTCATTTATGTGACGACACAAACGTGTCAAAAGTAGTTCTTATTGGTTTCACGCTTTGTTGTTGTTTTTTTTGTTTTTTTGCTTTTGTGCTTTTATCTGGATTTGAATATGATTATGATGCGTTTACGGGTCGTCAGAAAAAAGAGATCCGTAATATGCACTCTCTTTGAAGGAACTGTAAGTTACTTTTACACACAAGCACGTGTGCTTTCATTCATGTGATACCTTTTTGACAACGTAACCGCTTTCAGCACCGCTCCTTACAAACATTTGCCGTGTGAACAACCACCAGAATTCCCATCTCCGGGGTAAATTCAACTCCTCGTTTTATTATTGCACAAAAGCTGGGCTACTTGTTTCTCTTTGAATGAACAGTATGTTCTCCTCTGATTGGATGCCGGTGTCGCAAGTAGCCCTGTTGTGATTGGCTGTCGCCGCCTGCCATATAAGGACAGGGGCCAGCGGCTGGGAGCCGAGGCAGGAAGTGGGGTAAAGCGGAAGTGTGGAACCGGCTCAAAGACAGCATGTCATGCTAGCCTTTTCTTCATCACCCCGCCCCCCCCCGTCACGTTACCCCTAACGTTTTCTCGTTGCATATGATTTATGGTTCAAAGTGGTGTGTTGCTGTGAAGATGTTTGTCATTGAAGGTGTTAGCTTTGTGAAGTGCACACCATTAGCTTTGAGGGTGGGACAGAAGTCCACTATGCAGGAGTAAACGTTGTGTTATTGTTTGTCAGCATAATGTTAGATTTGTCAACCGTAGAGTAACATGAGCTCAATTTATTTCCGGGTAATGTCGACAGGATTGTGACGTCACCAGGAATCTGCAACATAGAGCCTTTTGCAGATGTGAGTAACCTGGATAGAACAGAATCGCAGCAAGTGACACGCTGAATAGAAACTAATATGGCGTTCCTTTCGGGTGACAGCTGGCCAAGCGCTGACAGGCCACCAAATTATCAGTGTGATGTAACTACCCCCACTGACAACCTATTTACTACCTTCTAAATTGTTTCTAACATTATTAGAGCCATCTAGACATGAAATAACAACCCTATATCCACCTTTACGCTGCTATTACCCAATAGAGTAGACATATAAGGCATTAAAGACCTATTTACTACCTTCTCAATGGTTTTTAACATTATTAGAGCCCACTAGACATGAAATAACAACCCTATATCCACCTTTACACTGCTATTACCCAATATAGTAGACATATAAGGCATTAAAGACCTATTTACTACTTTGCGCTTTATATCTGCTTTGAATGAGCAAAGTTGTGCGGAATCTTTGCCTTCTGTGTGCGTTGGTTGACCTGTGTGTGTGTGTGTGTATGACAAGAGGCCACGCCGTTTTTGTTTTTTGTTTTGCTTAAATCTGACATCCATAAAAGGAGCTCTTTAGATTTGTCACATGGCAACAATCTGAGGAATGCGAGTCTGGTCACATGGGATGCAATCTGTAGTTCGCCCAAAGATATGAAATGATGTGTACGTCATTGTGCGCCTGTGTGTATTTGTCTTGTAAACTCCAAAAAGTATGCTTTGTGTTCCTGCACCTTCTTCTTTTGTGCGTGTGCGTGTGTGTGTGTGTGTGTGTGTGAGATTACAATGAAATTCTCATCATAAAAGCTTTCACTTCTCTTTCCATTGCTGGAATCTGCAGAAGAAAAAAGTTTATCATTTTGTAATAAGATGAGTAATTTAGTAGCAAAGATTAGTGGACTTATTAAAAAAAAATTCCCTTATGCACTCTTCTATGTATGTATGTGGTATGAGTCATGATTGTATGGAAAAATATGCAACTGTTATATTCTTGTTTCATTTTGACTTTGTTTTTCTCCTGTTTTATCTTTGTCTTTTCTCCTTTTCTCCATACATACAAATACGTTAGTTGAGGTGGAAAATACTTTTCAATACCGCCCCCTGTAGCGATTTGACTGTATAGATGAACCCTGAGGTTATCGTTTTTACTAAGCAGAAGAGGCACTTCCTTCAAGCTGAAGCGCCATATAAGGTGAACGTCTGCAAGGCAAGAATTTATGGCCTTGCTACATCCACATAGGTGAAGGACGAATGCGGGCAAACTGGGGTTTTATCTCCTCTTGTATTTGCTGCAGCGTCAGCAAGCAGGTTAGTCACCAGGAAGGAAGTTTTAGGCAACCTTAATGGCAAGGCCTCTCTGACTCACGCTGCAGCTTTTTTTTTTCAGTTAAAAACAAACTGCTTACACGCAGCCTGACATATATGTGATGTTTGCGTAGCTTCGCATGTTTATTGAATGTGCCATCTGTGTGTGTTCATGGCAAGACCGGCTCGCAAGTATGCTAAACCAAACAAAGGGCCGCTCCCTCCTTCCTCCTTTCGGTATCAAGACCTCTGCATAGTTCCCCGACAACTGACAAGGTGGTTTGCACAAGCTGTGGTATTCACTTCCTCTCCAGTTGGGGAGGTTCGAGTGGAAACTGTCGTTTTACAAAACCAGCACGTTGTGTTTGTCTTTCTTTGTGCAGGCATGTGAGCCATATGGGTGTTGGAGCTAATTATGTGGAATTCCCCGAGCAGCCGGACACCGGGAGAGGGCCCCAAAATGTAGGTCAAGAGGCACACTGCTCCCCCCCCCCCCCGTTACATAATCCAACATACACGCAAGAGTGTAGCGCCGATACAAAATGAAACCGCTCTGATCTCCGGTATCGTCTCGATGTCTTATCAGGTGTGGCGGTATAACGACTCTCTGCAGTGATTGGCCGACGACTGCGGGTAATTGGCCAGGATTGCCTTGTACGGACAGGTACACCTTCCGTGTAGCTCTTCCTGTTCCCTATTGATTTTCCCATGGCGTCTCGCTTTTTTGTTTGTTTTTAATTACATTCCTCTAATTTACTCTCATTTTTATTCGCTTGCAACCCCCCTGCTGTTTTTTTACACACTCCTCTTCCATAAGAGGAGGGGTCAAAGGACAAAAGAGAGAACAAAGGTCCGCCTTTCTTGGTTTATCTGTTTGTAAACGGATAACCTGCAACACACCAAGCCTGCTAGCTAGCTGGCATTAGTAGACATATTGTGTGCACCTATGTAAAAGAAAACACTGTGTCACCATACGCCTCACTTTTTTTTTGCTCCTGCCTTGTTTTTCCTCCCGTTTCTTTGGTTACAAAAGGAAAACTGGGTCAGTCATGTAAAAGTTAAGCTGGTGCCGGGTCTTTTGTGTACACAATGAACAACATTGCTTGAATTGTTCATTAAAAACCCACTTTTACAAACGCCGATGGCAGGATTTGCATGATTTATTGAAACTGGATTGGAACATATACTAAGCCCAGCTGGGGTAGGTAATTATAATTTGGTAAAGCGCTGGAAATGACGTTGTTACACTTGATTTTTTCTTGTGAATGGAATCCTTGCTAATTTATAAGCACCTATAAATGCAACTGTTACACATACAATACAATATCCGCAAAGTAGGCTTCCTTATTTATGAATGTAACTATTCGTATTTAGAGCATATCAAACCTGTTTACAACCGTCCAAGTACGGTTTTAACATTATTAGAGCCCTCTAGACAAGAAATAACACCCCTATAGTCACCCTCACTCTCATATTACCCAAAAAAGTAGACAAAAACGAGACATTTGAGACATATGCGCATGTGTGTTGCTGTAAATGTGTCCAGTTGTGTGAATGGGGGGTGGATAGGAAGCGATATCAGCAGTTCAGAGTTGGGTTGTTGTGGGTCACGGCCATAACAGTAGCCTTTGTTAGGTATTATTGTGCCTGTTGTGAGATCATTCAAACCTGCAATAAATGCCGTTTAATAAACGTTGCTCTGATGATGGAGTCTGGTGCTTGTGTGTCTCACCGAACATTAATGCAACATTATGTAGTGACCAGAAAATGCTAAAAACTGGAAAAAAAGACAAAAAAGATACATTTTTTGACGGAGAGATCGTGTTTTAGCACAAAACAGCATGATTTAGTAACAAATACATTTTTAAAAACCTGTTATAGAGTGAAGTTGTGGCGAGGGACAACTTTACACCAGATTGGTAGTTTCTCACATAAGTCAACATGCATTTGTTTGACAGTATATCCTTTCAAGGCACATTACTATAGAAATGAAACTCGGATATACTTAAGAGGAGACAATATAGAAATGAAAATGACTCAACACACGGTCATTATCGTTAAAATAGGTGATAATTGTGTCATGCCTGTCAGTCAGGCAAGCCTCGAGTGCTGCTGGCAGTGGTGAGCCGCGGTTTATTAAGGGAGAACCCGATTGAGCATTGTCCCTTGACAAGATATAGTTCAATTTTTGCTGAAGTGTGTGTTTTTACTGCAGTCATAAGGCCGCCACCGTCCCCTCTAAAAGTGATTGCACGTCCAATATACTTTGTTTTTTTTAACAGCAGATGGTGTTGTCCGTCACACACATGCTCTTGTCCGTTAAAAGGTTCACAGTCATCAATTATTCACACTGTGAGAACCAAAAAAAGTCCATTCACTTGTAGCCTAAACAACTAAAATCTTATTTGTATGCTGGATGGTCAGTGTTTTGCATGTACTGTATGTACAATGTGTCCCATCAAGCCGTTGAGCGGTTGCAAATGGGGGGGCTTTGTAATTAAATGCTGGCACGGCCCCCCAGCTGCTGCTGAGCCCCTTAAGGGGAGACCCTTTTGTCGCACCAGGGCACACACTTAGCATCTTTATTGCCCACAAAGAGAAACACAGACTAGATGAATAAATGCAGAGACAAAGAGATGATGAGTGTCCGTTCCAGAGTGGCAATGACCTTCACCAACACCTGCCTCTGTGTGTCTACCCACAGATGTGACGTGTAGTGAAGTGGTGCAGTTTACAGGCGTCGCCGGTAGGTGGCAGGCTGGAGCTCCCAGAGGCCTGCATGCAAGGGAAAGGAAAAGCATGCAAGTCAGTGAAAGAATGACTGGCGAGGCGCCACCAATTCTCATGCAGACATGTTGTGAAAACTACAATATTTATATCGTTAAGCTGGAGTATTAGCGGTTATATATAATAATATATCATCTTAAATACTTCACTGCGTCATACTGGGAGGTGTTCCTGTATCTGACAGTGTCATTCAAAAAGATTGTCTTTGTAAGAGCAGAATACACATTAAAGCACATAAAACATATACTGTCACACTGAAGAGGCTGTCCTTTTATGTGGGATGTTACCAAATACAGCAACAGGAAGCAAGGAAACGGGGAAGGATATTCCTGCCGAGCACCGCCGTGGGCATTCATGAGGAGGGGATGTGATGTCACATGCAGGAACTCAAGTAGTTTTAGTGGCATCCTGATCATGTTTCAGCAGAAGTGGCAATGTTTGTTTGCCTTTGGGACCCCAGGAGGAAAAGGAGTGTCACGTTTCACCTGCGTAAAGCTCACTCGTGTGTGTAAGCACGTTTTGTACGCCCACATGACATACACATGATGCATGCAAAATGCACGCACACACACACTGAGGATCACGCACGCCCTCGTGTCCGACTCATGCCTCACATCTCTGGTGATTGACCTACATCTCGCTGTCAGCTGCAGGACATGGCGGCCGTGCACGCTAACCTGATGTGGATTAGCTATGTAGCGGCTGCCATGCTTGTTGCCATGACAATAAGCCAAAGCGCACACACATATGCACGGGCACGCATAGCTACATTGTGAACTTTGACCTCACTCCTGTCGGGGAGTGAGTGTTTGGGGTTACCCAGTTGCTCGGGCTTCCAGCTCTTTGTTAGAGAAAAGCAGGCCTGCAGCTGTGTGTGCACACACTCGCAAGCTAAACACACATTCCTTTGTGATTGCACTACGACCAACGCACGCATATGGCCAACACACCTTTGACCAAGCTTTGAGGACTATTTACCGCATTTCTCAGTTGAGACATATATGCACGTGAGAATAAGCAAAATAAGGTAAAGGCACGTATTTGTTGATTTTAGCAAACAGAGAAGACTACGCAGGCCTTAGTACAGGGGTCGGGAACCTTTTGGGCTAAGAGAGCCACGAAAGTCACATATTTTCAAATGTATTACCGCGAGAGCCGTGTCATAATTTTTTAACAGTGATTACAACTAAAAGTGCGCATAAATAAGCAAGACCACCAATTTTAGAATATAATAAGTCTCTGATTTGGATGGATGAAAGTGCTGACAAGGTTTTATATTTGGAATGGTATTTTTAACACTGTGATTCCTGTCATGTTTTACTTTAAAATGTCAGCAAAAACACATTACACAAAACATTATTTATTCTAGAACTAAAATTATATATTTAATTGTAAAATTGTGACTTTATTCCCACAATATTTTAACTTTACTGCCATATTACCCCCCAACCTAATATTCCAAATATTACAACTTTATATTGTTTTGTTTGTTTCTCAAATATAATGACATTTAAAAAAATAACTACTAAAATGGCATTATTTTTACTTATAACATTACAAGTTTATTCATGTAAAATTGTGACTTTTTTTCTCTTAACATTTTGATTTTCTACTCATAAAATTACAGCAATTTATTTTCAATTTCTGTTTTTAACTTTTCTCGTAATTATGACTTTATTCTTGTAATATTTTGACATTATTCTCCTAACATTATAAACTTTTTTTGCCTTTTTTCTCCCAATAATTTGACTTTATTTTCGTAAAATTAATGCTGATTTTACAGTTTTTGTTGTTTCCTTAAAGTTTTTTGATAAATTGTCTAATAGTCAGGTCTTTAGCTTACACTTTGTGTTCAATGCTCTCTTTTAATGTTGACAGGCAGTGAACAAGACAGCTGCCAACTTGGTCAAGGTCTGACACAGAACTGGTGCCCCTAGTTAGTCGCTCCCGGTCATAAAATGTCTGATCTCATTTAAAACGCTCCGACGGCTGCCCAGGTTGGTTTTTATCTCAAAGAATGACTTTCTATCTTCTCGCTTTTACGGAAACCTGAGCCTCCCAATGTCGGGGCGAGGAGAGACGGCCAAGCGGTCCCATGAAATTAGTCAATACAATCAATAAAAACACCAACTGTGTTCAGGGATTAGAAAAAGTCAGTTCATCTTCTCCGAATTACTTGCTTTGTCAGAGCATAATTTCCACCTCAGATGTATTTTTTGTCCTACATTTTCCTTATGGTTATTAGAAACGATACTAAGATTGCCAGTCACAGAAAACCTATAATCTGCACTGGCAGACCCTGTAGGACACAACGGTTGGAAACCAAGTTGATACTGGTGCGAGGAAAAGGGATGCTGACTGCTCAGCTTTCTTCCTCTGCTGCAGCACTGTGCCCTCTATGGGTGTTGTGAGCCCTGCAAGTCCACTAATGTTTTTGTGCTGCTTAATCATTGCAGCAGGCCACCTGCCCGACTTTTGGACTGCAGCATGCAGCAAAGCACCACACTTACGCCGTGCACGGTTTTGATAATTGTAGCATTGATTTCACGATAAATATGAGTACTATTGTGGATGTAGTTTGCAGCGAGGTAGAACTGCACTCGATCATCTCACAGAACTAAATGAAGCATGTGTTAAAGTTTAAAACACAATATGGACAAAATACCCTGAATCTTAAATCTTCATCTAACCCTTGTATCGGTGGCGGCTGCTGGTCAATCCAGAAGGGGAAGCTCATTTCTTCCAGCCCACCTCCTAAATGTTTATATATTGAAATGTAAATTGTACCCTGCGTTCCTAGTCGTTTTTACCAAAGACCAAGTCGCTGGGGATCAGTAAAGTCTGCGGATCAGTTCGGAAACATTCATTCATTCATTTTCTATGCCGCTTATCCTTATTAGGCTCGTGGGTATGCTGGAGCCTATCCCAACTGACTTTGGGCGAGAGGCGGGGTACACCCCGGACTGGTCACCAGTCAATCGCAGGGCACATATAGACAAATAAAGACATACAACCATTCACACCTACGGACAATTTAGAGTGGCCAATTAAGCTAACATGCATGTTTTTGGAATGTGGGAGGAAAAGGGAGTACCCGGAGAAAACCCACGCACACACGGGGAGAACATGCAAACTCCACACACAGATGCCCAACGGAGATTTGAACCTGAACCTCCTGACTGTGAGGCCAACGTGCTACCCACTCAGCCGCCGTGCGGCCAGTTTTGGAAAACAACGGATTGAAAAACTTGGAAAATGCTCGGGTGGAAGTATACTGTATACTACACACTGTCCATCAAAAAGGTATTGCGCCGCAGACAGATCATCCGATCATCATGCAGAAGTTGAGTCCCATAGACCCCCACAGACGCTCAGCGTCTGACGGGCGGGACAAAGCCCAGCATTTATCCAATGACCGTCGTGTTTCTCGCAGTGGGACAAACCACTCCACGCTTCCCCATCGAAGTCAGTAGATGCTCGAAGTCCGACTGTGAAAAAACACTGCGCTACTGTGGAAGTGGAGTCAGTTACCTGTGATCAGTAGATGATTCTGAACAAAAGATGAAGGTATTCTAGCACATATTTAGTCAATGAAATGTACACAGAGCAGTACATACAGTATTTCACCACTTTTTTGTGGAAGCATTTTAGGGGAAGTTTAGCCGTCTTAGAACAATTGCCACTGTAGCGTATTGTATAGTCGATCGATTTGGGGAGGGTTCTTTGTTGTCCCAGCATAACTCAAGCAAGGTCCGTAATGGCGTGCTGGGATGATTTTGCTGTGAAAGTATTTGAGAGCCTTGTGACCTCTGTTCGGGAAAAAAAACTCTCCAACATCTTGGCGAAAGTCTTCCCCGTAGAGCGGAAGCTGCAAAGACGAGACCAACCTTATCTTTGAGCTGTAAAGACCAGCTGTCCTAATACTTTTACCCATACAGAGTTTGATTTATATGAGTCATTTTGGAACGAGACAGCAGTAGTCATTGGAATTTCCTTTTGGTTTGTGTCTAATCCATGGGATAGAGGGGGGGAGAGTTCTTTTATGGTTTGTCCCTTGGCCCATATTCCACTGGAGTCCAGTGCCAGATTCAATAAAAGGCGGTTTCACCAAAAAATTGCAATGTGAACAAACGATTGATTGTTGATATGGAATTCATCTTTGTGTATCCTGATGGGTCAAATATTCCGGAGACACGACATAGTTGACCTTTGATGGCTGGTATCTAAAATGTAAACATTTTCCCCGCATAGCAGCAAGGACGTCGATACTGAGCACATCTGCACTGTCACTTGGACACAAATAAAGCGACCTCTTTTGCACGCTCCTGCACCAAGAAGATGCCCGCAGTGATCTGTTTGGCCTCTTTGTTTTGATTGCCGCTGCCCTCTGATGTGCGTGCGGAACGCCAATGAATAAGCTTTTTGTGCGTGTGGGTGCTCACACACCCCTTCCTCATCTGACAAGCGAGCGAAGATATTATTACTTGGAGGTTGGAAAGCACTTTGCAAGATGTTGACAGTCCTTCACACTAAAGGGTTAGGCACCGTTCCATCTCTCAGCCCTGTGGGAACACCCACTTGGGGTGGTGCCCTTAAATGACACTTTAACGCAGATTTAAATCTACCGCTTATAAATCTGGATTTTCCTGAATCACGACTTGTCATTGTCAACTAGCGAGGCAAGGGCCAAATTCTGCCCTCCAACGACGTCATATTGAACCCACAAATTCACTTCAACTTGGGTGCAAAATCTTTTGCAACAATTTGCACTATGAACAATAAAACATTGGATATCAACAGTGTGTTGTAACTCGTCCTTGTTTGCTTCTCTGAAATCCTCCTCAACAGATTTAGCCATCTAGCAAAATGCAACAAACACGACATAATGTTCGGAGAAAGAGGACCGCAACCTACCCAGCATGCCTTGCGGTGGGAATATATGGTTTTCTTTGGCATGGGTGTTGCGCGGTGATTACTGTGTTTATGCCCACATGGCGCAGTAGGCAGGGTACTTTGAGTGTCGTGTGTGTTGACGTGTCGTGTTGTTTGCATGGCTTTTCAGTATAAAGTTGCTGATCGCATCTGACTGTTTTGGCTTTGTGAAAATATAGTTCTCTGAATAATTTCTTCGAAAAGACCTGGCCTAGACTGTAGACTGGTACATGGTCATATCCATGTATGTAATTGCATGTTATGCTGCATACATCGTGATTTGGTGCCATTATTTTGTGTTGAGCAACAGGAGACTTTCATGAAAAGTATGCAGGAGGAGAGAGTTTTACTGCTACTGACAGTTCAGCTGCAGTTCTCCAACGACCACAAGGGGCGTGGCCTCTGTGACGTCACTGATGCTTATATAGGCTGCAGCTGTGGCGGCGGGATCGCGCTGATGAGGCAGGCAGCGGACCGGCGGCGCGCGCTCCCCAAACAAAGAGAAGCACGCTTGGCATCAGAGCATCCCACCCTTTCACGTCCACATCCTTTCTAGAACCGCCGCCCCCCCGACCCAAACCTCTAACCCCCTACTCATACGGAACCGAGGCCCGCTCGCGCGCAGAACCACCATGACAAGTAACGGTGCCACCAACGGAACCAGCGACATGCTGCAGATCCAGTTCGGCCTCATCAATTGCGGGAACAAATACCTCACGGCCGAGATGTTCGGCTTCAAAATCAACGCCTCTGCCACCAGCATGAAGAAGAAGCAGATCTGGACCCTGGAGCAGAGCGGCGACGACGCCAGCGGGAATGTGTTCTTCCTCAAGTCACACCTGGGTCGCTACATCGCCACCGACAAGGACGGCAACGTGACCGGGGACAGCGAGACTCCGGGCCCGGAGTGCCGCTTCATCATCACGGCGCACGACGACGGCCGCTGGTCCCTGCAGTCCGAACCCTTCGGACGCTACCTGGGCGGCACCGAGGACCGGATCATTTGCTTCGCCCAGACGGCGTCCGTGGCAGAGAAATGGAGCGTGCACATCGCCATGCACCCGCAGGTGAACATCTTCAGCCTGACGCGCAAGCGGTACGCGCACCTGAGCTCCAAGGTGGACGAGATCGCCATCGACAGGGACGTGCCGTGGGGCGTGGACTCCATGATCACGCTGGTGTTCCGAGAGCAGCGCTACCACCTGCAGACCTCCGACAACCGCTTCCTGCGGAACGACGGCGCCCTGGTGGCCACCACCGACAAGAGCACCGGCTACACGCTGGAGTTCAGATCCGGGAAGGTGGCGTTCAGGGACTGCGGCGGCAAGTATCTGGCGCCCTCCGGGCCCTCCGGCACCATGAAGTCCGGCAAGAGCTCCCGCGTGGGCAAAGACGAGCTCTTCCAGCTGGAGCAGAGCCACCCGCAGGTTGTCCTCACTGCTGCTAACGAGAGGAACGTCTCCACCCGGCAAGGTGGGTGCATGTTTTCTGGGTGTGCTGGTATCTTCATGTGGTGGCATGCGCTGCAACACATTGCTCATCGATGGAAGACACCAACACTACACACACACAATAAAATAAACCCCCCAACGTGCTTCACAAGCCCCACTAAGCTCTTAGGGATAGTCCATAGTCTGTGCCGAGGAGGATGTATGCTTCTCCAATTTTCCGGCTGACTGCAGCGGAAAGGGTCCAACAAAGGAGCCTCTAGGCCTGCATGTGCCCCCGTTCACATGTAAACCAGCCCACTCACTGTTTGATTACTTCAGCGTCCAGCGGAAGGAAGATGTGTGCTGCACATGTAAGACCAGCTCGTTATTGTGGGTCCAACACGGACAAACGGACATGCAAATACATGAACACACCTGACCCAGGTTAGATGAGTGTGATGGTTGGTATCAGACAAAAGCCCCTTCCTCGCTCCCTCATCACACCTCTTGCATAATTTCCCCTCATCCCGTCCCTCCCCCATCAGGCCTGCCTGCTGTGGGTTAAATGTCATTGCCAAGTGGTTACCAAATCCCTACTTAAATCAGCCCCAAAACAATTAACTTAGTAGCGCTATAAAATCTATATTTAGAGTGGTCACATGACCTTTGAGGGATACAGTCCTCACTCTTGTGGTTTGGCTTCTCCTCATCCGACACGATCCCTTTTCCCTCCCTTTCCAGGTCCTATCTCCCCATGACACTCTAAGCCTCGTTGTGTTTACTTGTCAATGGGTCTTTTATTTATCCGTTTTTTTCCACCACATCAGCAGTTTCTCTGAAAGCGGCATCCGCCACAAAATGGAGGGTGGAAACTGTTACTTGCACAAAACCCCCCTAGAATAGATGCACGAGCTACCGTGCTAACATTAGTCACATTTAAATAGGCGATCGTGCATGATCGAACTTATAGTTCATGAACAATTGCTAGGCTTTATTTTAAGGTGTGCAGTGAAGCCTGCTTATTTTCTTTCTTTTTCTTTCTTTTTTTAAACAAAGCTGTCGTGAAGTTGTGAGCGTATACACAGGGAGGACTCGCCGAGCTAGGGGCAGGCCAGAACTTCAAAACCGAATTTGTTTTTCCCCACTCAAGAGCGATGGCGACGATAGATTATTATTTTTTTGCTCCTGTTTGGTGATCACAAACAGACCCTAAGGAGACGCTCAATTGTTGGAACATTTTGCATCATAGGGGACTTTTTAATAAATAAATGTTTTCAGACGGACAGCTGCTCGTAGTGGACCACAGCCAGGATGGCGGTGGACGTGGCCTCTGGCTTCCATCAGCATTAGCGTGTTGGTCCAAAAGCTGCTCGGTGCTGTCACAACTGTTGATTTTTGTGCTGCAGATTAAGTACACGACATTTTAAGGCAGAAAGTCCAGTTTAAGCCTTAATTTGTTAAGCGTGCCAGAAGAGCCCAAGTGTGAATGTTGGTCCTTGCGGACATTCTGCCATTTCCATCACGATTTCTCATGTCTGTCCAACTTTTAGACAACACGATTTCTCTTACATTGTTCATTGCGGTTAATAATTAAAAACATAAACATTTCTAATGAGTGCAAAGCGACACCGATGCTGCAGTCTTCATTAAACATTTTATTTTTATATTTATAAAATTGTTATCAAAAGCACAATTTGGCCCCCTTGTATCAGCAGTGCTGCAGTACCTAAAGGAGGGGTGTCCAAAGTGGGGTCCAGAAGCTGTTTTTATTGACCTGTGGCACATTCTTAAAAATGTAAGTTGACAAGAAAACTATGGGGTTGGGGAAGCCAACAGCAAAAAAGGAGGAATCAGCAGTAATTTTACAATAAAGTCAGAATATTAAGAGAAAAGTTGTAATCAAGAGTCATAATTCTATGAAAGAAAAATAATGTAATTTTAGTATGATAAAGTTGTAATATAAAAAAGTAATTATGAGAAACACACAAGTTGTAATTTTTTTAAAATTAGGTTACGGTAAAAAAGTTATGTTGCAAAAAGTCCAAACCCAAACATTATGGGAATAAATTCATAACCACGAGAGGAACATTTACAAGATAAAAGTAGAAAAAAAACCCCAACAAACTAGAATAAAGGCAACAAACAGCGGTAATTTTATAATAATTAAAAAGAAAAAAAGTCAAAAAGTCAGAAAATGTGGTTAAGTTATAATATGGGAATAAAGTAAAAATATTATGGGAATAAATTCATTACAAAGAAATTTTCTGAATATTTTTGAAGAAATATTTGTCAAAAACAACATATTTGTTGAAAAACTGCAAAATAGTAAAACAAAACCAAAAAATTACATTTACACTAATAGGCTTTTCCACATACAGTATATGTCAAAGCTGAGAGTTTTTTCTTGAAATGTATAAAACAAGGCATATCTGCATGCGTAGCTTTTTTTCCGGCGTTTGTGTTCAAAATAATTTGAAAAGTTCAAATGAATTTGAATGAAATTTTCCGGAATTGTCAGAAACAGTATATGGAAGAACTGATTCAATTTTGCAGATGATCCAGATCACCGTCTGGAATCCGGGATTGCGACCTGAACATTGCAAAGTAGGATCATTTTCCACATTTGTGCATACAACAAAAAATGGTCAGAGTACTTGGGGGGGGGAATTCAGGAGACAGGATGTCTGCGCTCTGAGGGATTTACTAGTTCACTATGTGGCCCTCATTGGGAAAGGGTTGGACACCCCTGACCCTATAGGGTGGTGCCAAACGCACTGTAGCCACTATAATCAAAATCAGGTGTGTTTTTTTTAAATGCAATCCTGCTAAAGAATGAATAATGGAAACGTGCCAAAAGTAACTTCACTGTATGACTATTTTATGGCATTGGGGCATTCTCAAGACAATGGTCTAATGTACACCATACAAACAAGGGAGACAAGATACTATAAGGTTGGGTTTTTTTTTAGGTGACTGTTGGGGTTGCTGACTCACCAGCTCTGTAGTTCATTCCGAATGTCTTTGATGGGGTTGAGGTCAGGGTTCTGTGCAGATTTTTGCACACCAAACTCCTTCAAGCATGCCTTTATGGACCCTGAAACATGAAAACAGGCCTTGAGAAGCTGACAACTGTACATTCAAGAGGGAACAAGTGTCTGGTCCAACCGCTAATGGCATAAGTAATCCATTTTAAAATGATCTGTGTACCTATGTCTGTATAGTGTGTATAGTTACAATGTCATAGCCACTATTTCACTATCTATTTTGGTATGCATGTTGACTGCACCCCAGCTGTTTCCTGTCATTAGTGCTTGTGTCCCATCCACCCTTGCTGTGAAGATGGTCCTAAATTCCCAGAGAGGCAGTTTACGGGCTGGGATGTTTTGATTTGAGTCTTCTAGCCTGCAGTTCAGTGGCTTTTCAGAGTGCCAAAACGGAAGGCCTAGAGCATCTTTTAGGAGGTCATCATTTCCCGTCTGCGTTGAGTGACCGACCGCTGACTGGTCGTCTAAAAGAGATGAGGTCAGCTTTTGTAATCTGGCAATATATCTGGTCGCATTGCAGTGCATTATTAAAGTTGCCCTACTTTGCAAGATTGACTTTATTAGCGGTCTAAAAGTGGGTTCTGAATCTGTCAGTCATCCCTCTTTCATTGCAGGTAATTGGTTCCGCGAAAAAAAAGAATATCCGCGAAGTAGGATTCATATTAATAAACAGAATATTATTGTAGTTAAAGCATATCAGTTATAATTACAGAATTGAACATGATTAGATCCTTGTAAACTCTCCTATTACTCTTAAATCACATTGCACAGCCTATGGGATCAGTGCAGGGACATAACTGATAGCAAGCTCCCGAGCTAACTAGTTAGCCTCTCCAATTTACCTATTCTACACTTAATTGTTTCAAACATTATGGGGAAGGAGAACAAAGAATCCAAAAACGTACCCCTACCACCCAGAATGAGAGGGGTCTCAGCCATGGCATGTCGGCTCGGGTCAGCTGGCTCAGCAATGCCGTGTGAAAGGCAATGTAATCGAATGTCGTGTCTCATGACATTACTGATGCCTAGTGACCACAACGCTACAAATAACTTGTCTTAATAGTTTTTTGACTAGTAAGCCATAATCAACCACAATACAGCGTTCATTTAGGGACGACTGTAAAAATTACTGAGATACATTATTAAAAGAATTGCTTTGTCACCAATTGGACTGAGCTAAAGTGTACTTAGTCAAACAGGAGTGTAGCATATTTAAAACATGTCAATGGTTTCCTTGTGGCTAAGAAACAAAAGGAAGATTTGCTTGGGGGCACTATTTGCTAACTGGCTTTAATGGGTGGGCTGTTTCTTTGTATGGTTGGGAACACGTAAGCCTCGAGGTCATGTTGTCCAGGAGGTCAACACATCCAGTCCATACATAAAATGCCAACTGGATGGAGAGACAATGGAATGATGAATTGTGCCTGAGACAGTCATTGGAGTGTTGTTCATTTAACAGTACAGTATTGTTGTTGTTTGGGTGGGTGTTTGGTGGTGCAGAACTGCACATCATCACACTGACAGATGTTTTTGCATTTTGTCTTTCTGGTGTGGCTAACCATAATATTAGATCTATCATCGCCAGCGCACACCCAAGTCAGATTTGCTTTGCTGTGTGTTATGAGGAGGACAGGGGCAGCTGTGGATCAAGGTGGGGTTTGCCAAAACAGCCCTGACATCACTTCGGTGTCCTTCACCACCTCCCACTGGCAGGAAATGATACACGCTGGATGATAAACTATGTCCATGCACAGAAAAGAAGGGTGGTGTTCCCCAACTCTCTGTGTGTGTAAAAGCATCGCTTTGGCTTCCTGTCTGCAGAAATGCCCTTCACACTTAGCATGGATGAAAATCAGTTTCTCCTCTGACCTTTTTTTGTCATTTGGCTGCAGAAGTCTCTAGCAAACACGCCTTCAGCTTGATTTTTTTTAAAAAGCCAGGACTAAGCTAGTCTTAAAACAAAGGCCGACAATCCGGTGTCTCCCCCCGTTTGTGTCCCAGCTGTCCGCCTCCTCAGTCAGGCCGGCTGAACAATAGCAGACACACACTGGCAATGGAATTGGGTACAATTGGGTGTGTTAACAGCAGACCTCTGGTGCTGGCTCGCATTAAACTGTTGCCAACAATCTGTGCCTGCCTTCATCAGACGAGGATGAATTGGGTGGGGTGGACAGAAAGATGGCAGAGGGCGTTTTCAGCGGTTTGGGGAGTTTCTCTGCATGTGTGGTCACTTTTGGTGTGGTGTGCAAGATCTGTTCCTGCTTTCTTCAGTGTATACTTGTGATCAGTGTAAATGTATCTGGGTTTTACACACACACACACGCACACACACGCACACACACACACACACACACACACACCCTTATCTGCAGCCATGGACTACGCGGGTCATGGCTTTGTTTCCACTGGCGTCACTCTTATGTTTTGTCTGTGTCAATGTTGTGCATTTTTTTGTGATATAACCTTTTTCAAGGCTTCTGTGTGTGTTTGTGGGGAAAAAAACAATTTTCCCACAATCCAAACACCATCCCACTTTAGCTTACACCACAGTTGAATGGTGAATTTAATGTGTTTTAGGAAAAATCTGCTAACTTTATGTGGGAGTATTTGCATTAGCTGTAAGTTTTGGAGCAACATTTTTTGTTTTTTTTGATTAGGGGAAAAACATTAATGCAGTGAAGAATGGGGGAAAAACATTGCTATAACTCACTTTATGGACTGTTTTGGGACCCAAGGGTAAGAGCCAAAAAGGGTTAACAGCACTGCTCCTGGCATATAGAGGATCTTTGATACTCAGTGCACTCAGACTGATGTGCTCATCCCATCTAGCCGTCCCTCATGTTTAAAGCAGTTTTTTTTGGTTTTTCTTTTTCTTACCTCAGCTTTAGGGATTAAACCCTCTCAAGTTGTACACAAGTCACAAATCTTGTGCTTTGCCGCACTGACGGATGCTTTAAACACGCTCCTTCCGCTAATCTATGAGGGTCTCCTGCTACTGTACTGACTGCGTCAGCCCTAGCTGGAAACGACGAGGATTAGAGCGTCGTGTCGGGCCTTAAAAGTGGAGAATGGTTGAAGTTCTTTTTTTTAATCTTTATTATTATCTTCCTCAGTCTTCCTATCCTCCCTGCTTCAAGCCCACTTTGTCTGTTGTTGCTAGTTCTCATCTTCTCTGAGCATGTGGTTTCCATTAAGCTCCCTTATGTTTTCCCTCTCAATCGTCCGTGTGCGCGTGTGCGTGCATTCCCACATATCTGCAGAAACTCAATATGTTGGCAGAGGCCAAAGGTCTCAAGTTTTGGAGTTGATTTTAGTGTGTGCCCGACCGAGGAGTAATGTGTCACGCTCCATTGTCTCTTTTTTTTCTTTCCTTAAAACAAAATGAGAGCAGAAATTCTTCAGCATTGGGTACCTTACATAACTCAGCAGATGGCTGCCTGGTTCCTTTTGCATTGTGGGCTTCAAGGCAGTTTTTCATTGGGCGCGGTCGTGTAAAATGTATTTTACATTTAATATAGAGTTCAGTCTCTGAATCTGGATCTATAAATGTCTCCAATTATGTGTCTGCCGTCTCTCCCTGTCCTTTCTCTCCTGAAATACTGTAAATGATTTAGCACCACGCATTCTGCCTCGATACCAATAAGTAGTACGTCAGTGCATGGTATGTCGCCCACCTTCAATGCTTTGATTGGTAAAGCACAACTGTTTGTCTTCAGCTCGACTATGAGGTGTCCAACGTGGGGCCCGGTGGCCATTTCTGGCCTGCAGCTCTTTTTTGTTAATTGACCCAGGGCATGTTTAAACATACAATTACCAAAAAATTGGGGACACGAGCAAAAAGGAGTGAAGTACTGACCAAATGAGTTAAAAAGTTAATGCTAATAAATGAAGACTAACATGCAGGCAAAACACGCAACACAGAAAATAATCATAAATTGCAGCCCGAGTTAAGGTTAAACTCTTAGAAATGGCACCAAAAAAAGTGTTTTGATTCGAAATGAAGTTCCTGAACATCAGCGGGTCCAGCATAACATTCTAATTTTAATCTGCATGACATTTGATTCTGATGCATTCAGCATGACCGACCTGATAGCCAGCGGTGGGCTTGTAGAGAAGAATAATGGCAAAAAAAGCTTGGAGCGTTCAGGTGGGTGTCATGCATGGAAAGGGGAGAGGAAAGGCAGCACATGATCGCATTGGCTTGCACTCAAACACACATTTCTTTCTGCGCTCATTTACACAACACTGTCCATGTTTCTCTCTCTCTCTTTCTCTCTCAATCAGGCCCACAGGCTAACGGTCAATTATGACCTCATCATGCACAATGGCATGCATTGTGCTGTATGAACTGTGTGCGTGTGTGTACAGTTGTGTATGGTCCTGTCGACTGACATTGTTTACTTCTCTGTAGCTCTTTGTGGGACTGATGTGATGTTAATGAGGTCAGGAGTTGTGTACATTCATGGTGGCGTGTGTACGTGGAATCCTTCACTAATCCAGGCTGTCTGATGTTGCTCATTTAGAACGTCTGATCCAAACCAGATGATTTGTGTGTGTCTGGATGGTCTCTATTTTGCAGTAGGCGACCCCTTCTAAAACTCCTCCCCCGTCCTTGTATCCCCAGGTATGGACCTGTCTGCCAATCAGGACGAGGAAGGTGACCAGGAAGTCTTCCAAGTGGAGATCTGCCGAGAGAACAGGAAGTGCGCGTTCCGGACCGCCGCTGGGAAATACTGGACCCTCACCGCCAACGGAGGCCTGCAGTGCACCGCCTCCTCCAAGTACGTCTGTCAATCCGCAGTCACACCTGTTTCACTCTGTCACAACCCCCCAGCATGAGGATAATGAGGAGCCTCCATCACTGCTGGCTATTTGATCCTTCTAGAGTGTGTTTGTGTTTATGGGGTGGGGTTCCAATGTCCTGCGCGGGGGGTGGTTAAGGCTTTGGCATGTTGAGGGAGACTGAATGCATTTGTACGCCAGCTCAACCTGTGCAGAGTGATTTTCTTTCATGTTGAGCCAGAATGCTGGCTGTTAACCCTTGACCCTTGACCCTCTAGAGGCCAGTGCCTTCAGGGGGCTTCCACTTAGGGTTCTAGAAAGAAATTAAGAGTAGCTGATTTTTTAAAATTTGGTTTGGAATTCAAATGAGATGTCACAAAATGATATGTCTGACGTAGTTTGTTCGTAATTTTTATAATGCAGTATTAAATAACGTTAACTACAGTCGTTCCTCACTCCATTGCGGTTTGAACATTGCTTCCTTGCTTTATGGCGACATTTCAGAAATGGACTATGGTCTAATATTCGTCAAATATTGAAAGACAAGTCATATAGTACTCTAGTGACTAGGTGGCGTCAGTAATGTTACGCATTACATCACCTGAATTAAGACAGGCATGGTTGAAGAGTCCGACGTGACCTAGTGGGGGGGAGGGGGAAAGGTTCTCCTCCCATTCTGTGTGGAGGTGGTACGTATTTGGCTTATTACTTTGTCCTCCTCCCCCACTCAGTTCCAAATCTATTAAGTTTAGAGTAAATAAATTGCAGGCTAACTGGTTAGCTCGGCAGATTGCTATGCTAAAAGTAGCGGCTGTCTCTTGTGTCACTTCAGAGATCTGTTAGCCTGCGAAACAAAGCTAGCAGTATTGTCGGAGTGTATGGTAGACTGTTAGACTGGCTGCGCTGGATATCAATCAAATGACAAACATCATATGGATGGACAATGATGTCTTTTTTTTTTTTTAAATGCCGCGTGATCGATCCACATTACATTTAAAATATTTTCCCAATGTGGTGAGTTATGTCTTGTTCCTTAGCATGACTTGTTGTCTTTCCGCTCCTTTTCATTCTAGATTGGAGAACATTGATATTTGTTTTGTTTTTTTCCTTTTATAAATGAATGAAATAAATTAAATGTCTACTAAAATAGATTATACGAGGGTAAAGGTGACTATAGGGGTGTTATTTAATGTCTACGAGGCTCCATTAAAAACCGGAAGGTCATAATCAGGTTTTGTATGCTCTATGAAAATATTCCCATTCATTATTTTGAATCCTACTTTGCAGAAATTCACCTATTTCGGTCAGCAATTAACCGTGATAAACGAAGGACAACCGGTGCGACTTACAGTATATATCTACATGTTTGATATGTTTTTAAATGTCAATTCATACTGACTAACATGACTTTAGGCGTGAACATTACCGTCGACAGCCACGAGAAGGCGCTCTAAGCTTTGCGGATGGAAAAATTCATTGAATTTAGTGATGTGGAATGAGATCGGGAGCTCGGTGAACTTGCTTACCGTTAACTTTTGTCGGACTCGCTGGCTTGTTGTATTAATTTAGCCTATCCAGCCTCCCAGGTACATTCTTTGCTATGGTGTAGCTGAATAACTATTAGTGTTACATTAACATACCAGAAACCTATCAGGCCTGTTGTTTGTCCTATTCAGTGGGACTAATCTTCACGATACTCATTTTTATGTTGGGAACCCACTGGGAATTCATCAGGTTATAGTGTCAGTGAGCAAATGTTGTACTCTCGAATTTACAATGCAAGTAACGTTGCCCTTCATTTAATAAATTAATTAATCTCAATGTCAAAATGCAGGAAAATGCAGACATCCCGTTTCTGAAGTGGAACGGCATTCCACAACCAATCATGTTCGACCCTTTGAGGCTTCATTACTTACTCCTCGAAGGTGTCGTCGTCTTGAGGTGAGACAATAGACGACCGCCTCCCTGCAGCCACATTCCATCAATGCGCTCGCCGAGCTTTACCTCTTGCCGTCCAGACAAGACCGCAATTTCCGCTCTGGTGTTCCAGCTCTGAGAGGAAAACACACACAGCGAGCGTTTGTTGGTTACGTGAATTCCTCACTCGCTGCTTACAAGTGAGCCAAGTGAAGGGGAAATGAAACCAGATTATTGATTCAACTCCAGAACCCATTTGTGATTTGAATGCTTCCTGAGCTGTTATGCCTTTTTTATTTATCTGTAGGTCAGCTAATTGCTACTTCGACATCGAGTGGCGTGGGAAGAGGCTGACTCTGCGGGCCGCCAACGGGAAATATGTCGCCGCCAAGAAAAACGGGCAGCTAGCAGCCACCATCGACTCCGCCGGTCAGTTTGAGTCTTTCATGCAGTCTTTTAGAAAATGATTTCTAATATAAGATTCAGGAATAACATCCTGGGTTCTCGTTGTTTCCATTATTTTGTTTTCCTTTGGATGCATGGATCTGTTTAGCTCTTTAAATTGAAATACTTTTGCACGTGTCGGGCATGAATTTGTTGTCCATTAGCGCGTCAGATTTTGCCCAGTTTGCAGTCTGGGTGGTAATAGCTACAAGGACCATTGATTCAACAAGACCAGATCAGAAGATGATCTTGAGCGAGAGATGACTAGCGTTGTAACAGTATTTTATTTTCACGTATTATTTATTTCATTTATTCTTATTCATTCAACAATATTGATTTACCGTATGCTGTGGTGGAGAAGCACGAATAAGGTCATGTAAACTTATGTATTCATTTACCCATCCCAGGCGAGTCAGAGGAGTTCCTCATGAAGCTGATCAACCGTCCCATCATCGTGCTGCGCGGCGAGCACGGCTTCATCGGCTGCAGGAAGGTGACAGGGACCCTGGACTCCAACCGCTCCTCCTACGACTACTTCACGCTGGAGTTCAGAGATGGCGCCTACAGTCTGCAAGGTCGGTCTGTGGCCTCACGGTGACCTCAGTACACTACGTGCATATCCACACCGTAGTCGGAGACAGTACAGTACACTTGCTGGATCAGCTGCAGGCATAAAAGGGATTACATCTGTTTGTTATACAATGGGATACTCATTATGGATTGACTCTGAAAAGGAGGATTTGATTTGGTTAATTATCGCCACCAAAGAGGGATATGTTTTTTTGTAATTGCCATTTGTTTGTCAGGATTATGCAAATGACTTACGTTTTAGAGATTCAGGACCCGGGGGCGAAAAAGAACCCTAAAATGTTGGTCAGGAATCCACTTGAGCAGGATATATTTATGCAATGACGAGCGGTACTGCTAAGGCTGGTGTTTTGAAACAGGAGAACCAACTAGGTGGAAAAAGAGATTAGAAACATGATAACTTGAATAAAACATATTACAGTACATCCCGGCGTTTCTTGGGGGTCCCGCTGCCGTCCTACCAGCAAATTTGACCACAATGACGTAGTTATAAATTACCGACTTTACAGTGAATGAGATGTTTTCTGCAAGGGGAAAAACTGCCTATTTTTTGGGGAAAAAAAGGGAAAATGTTTTTAGACAAAAAATCTCCATCCATTGCTCGTTTGTACCTTTTAAGGGAGAATGACGTAAGACTTTTTAGATGACAGGAACATTTACAGTCTGGGGCAGGGGGAAAATATTAAAAAATAAATGCATTGTTACCTGTATTGGCGACAAATTTGTTAATAATCTACCAAACAGCACTACTGTAGATGTCATTTGCAAGTATGCATTTACGTTCAGTTTGTTGCTGTAGTTGGGAAGTAGCCACTGCCATTGGGAAGTGTAATGTGTCAGTTGTTGCGCCGTGGAATATCTTTGCCTGAAAGTCTTATTTCCTCCGCCTGTTTGTGTTCAAAATAGCTTAAAGTTCTCAATGGATTTGGATGGAATTTTCAGTAATTGTGGAAAATGGGATATGGAAGAAGTGATTACATTTTGGGGGTGATCCAGATCTCCGTACAGATCCAGGAGTTTTTAAAGGATTCTTTAACATTGCGAAATAGGACGTTTGTGCATATAACTGCAAAAAAAAAATAGTCAAAGCACTTGGGGGGGGCAGGACAATTTTCCAACAGGTTCTACAGAATGTCAAAGACTGATTACGTGAAATGTACATTTAAAGGTCTAATTGGCTGTCCTATTCGGAGACGTTCCAAATCGGTATGTATATCACTAATGCTAACTGCTAGAAAAAAACAGCTCAGCATATTTGTTTAAATGTATTTTATGTTGAATGTCGCAGAGAATTGGTTTGTGGCTTGTGTGAAGTCTTAAATGGCATGTTTTATTCCCTGCATGGTCTGTTTTCAAAGTAAAAGCTCTGAAACGAGATCCAACGATGTCGCAAGTGGAGGCCGAACGTGATTATGAGTCAGCCCTTACTATAAGCTTTTTTTTACAAACAAGTTAAATATGGAGTGTGTGTCGTCCCAAACGGAGAAGCTGATGTGTTCAGTTTGGTCTGTTTGTCTGCAGACTCCACTGGTAAATACTGGATGGTCGGGAACGAGCAGGCAGTGGTGAGCAGCAGCGACACGCCCGTCGACTTCCTTTTTGAGTTCTGCGACTACAACAAGCTGGCCGTGCGTCACGTCGCCGATGGCAAGTACCTCCGCGGCGACCACGCCGGCGTGCTGAAGGCCAACGCCGACGACCTGGAGACGGCCACGCTGTGGGAATATTGAGGGAAAGTAGGGAAGGGGAGGGGTGGGGTAATGCACAACAGCACCTCCCACCATCACCCCCGTCTACCTATACACCCCTCCCTTATGTGGCGTCTTGTCTGACTTTTTATGTTGAACTGCACAGAGAGGATGGTTCCTTCTCTGCCTCCCTATCCTTCCTTCCTATTCCTCCCTTTCCCAGCTGCCGATCTTTATGTTGCCATAGTTACCACGGGGCCACTTCGCTCACACTCTGGCTCGCTGCTCAACCCCCCTCCTCTCACTCCCTTGTCGCCTTAGCACCGCCTGGACTTATTCTCCTCTTTCTACTGGTGTCTATTGTATATCAGTGTTCCGATGGCGTTCTACTTGATCTCCCAAAACCAGATTTGTCACCCGCTTCCGAGAGGCGGCTCAAGTACAAACCGATCCGTGAGAGTCCATGAAAACCCAAATATGTGTGTGTTTCCCGGGCATGTGGACGATACCACGTTCACTTGCTTCCTGTGTTGTCCTCTTGCTGTGTTCCCATTGGTCAGTGGGGAGATTGTTTGTTTGGGACCAAACAGGATGTAGAAAGTCAATGCCCCTTCCCCCGCCTATTGTCCCATGAATTAAAACTAAATTAAAAAAAATAAATAAATTGGAGCTTGGAAGGATGTAACTCTGTCATAAGTCCAAGGCACAGACATTATTATCATGGCGAAGTCAAGTAGGAAAGTCTAACAATGAATTTTTCTGAAAGCTGCTTTTTGGATGAGTTGAGCCAACACGAGCGTCATCGTGTATGTAGACCAAGCCTTGTGATTAAACTGGATTAAACCACCCTGTCATCTCGCACAAAGCTGATACAACTGGAACATGGTGCTATAAAGTGTGTGTGGATGTGTGTGTGTGTGAGAGAGCGCGCGTGTGCTGTTTGGACCAACTGATGATTAGGATCTGTTGTTTTTCCTGTCCAGCCAGACCCAGTGAAACATCTCATCCTTCCCAAAAGCACTCGAGAGCCTTGTCGATAACCAAATCTGCTGCCTTTTGACTTAATTTCCGTTCAACTCATATCTTTCTTTTAAAATAAGATATGATGACTTATTGTTTGATTTATTGGCTCGTCAGTGAAGATGAGGACCAGGAAATGAAACGGTCCCCTGACGATGATCCCCATTTTCTTTTGTACAGTCCTGACTGTCCGCCTGCTTTCCCCTCCCATCAAGCACCTCCTTGGTTTCCAATCATTACAGTGCTATGAAAACAGACATGATTGTACCAAGCCCCCCCCCCCCTTTTTTTTTTTTGGGAAAAGGTTGAGAATCACAAATAACTAAATAGTTCTCCGTGGAGATGCTGTCTCCATGCTAACCACCACCCGGGCTTTGACAAACGGATGTGGAAAGGCAAACGTGTGGTAATGACTGTGCCTTACGCTTAAGTTTTGGGCAGTAAGATAATGGATGAGTTTAAAAAAAAAAGGTTAAAATCCACATTTTTGCTTTGTATAACTGGAACTTACTTTTGTATAATTTTTGTATAATTTGTTTGATATTGTGGATTCATCTCTCTCTCGTGCCATTGGTTCACCTGAAATCCAACAACCAATAAAACTGGGATTTAGAACAACGTTTGTCTATTTTATTTGCATGATGTGATCAAGCTAGGCCAGCGGTGGGCAAACTGCAGGACCGCAAAGTCGAATCGGAGCTGTATCCGTGTTTCAACACTGGTGCCACTGGATTACCCAGCATACCTTTCGGGCACTTATAAGCAACAGTTTTAAGTTTCGTGTTATGTTTAGGGCTTAGTAATTACCCACATACTAGTAAAATGTAATTTATATGACGCATTAAGTGTTTTAATTTTTTTGCACCGTTACTTAGTATGTTGTGTTGTCTGATGATTGCCTACATATATTTGGACGGCCTCTCGACCAAATGTTTTACCCATTGTGGCCCAAGAGTAAAAAAGTTGGCCCACCTCCGATTTAGATCACTCCAATAATTCAAAATCTCACTTATAAAACATGTTAAAATGAAGATCACATACTACTCACCCTTTGATATCTCTGATTTTCTTTTGGCCACGCCTGCAAAATAACCCACAATGGAGCTACAAAGAAAGTTGAAAGTGCCAGCTTTTTGATAAAGAAGGTGAGGAACACTACTGAATTGAAAAAAACGGAAGTTGGTGTGTTGAACTCGCTGCCAGGTGTCTTTCGGCAGCGATCACGTCTTCAATAAAGGTAAAAGTAACATGTTAATTATCCCTTTTATTTTAATTTGTATGCATTTAGATTGTTATGCATCCTTTTCCGTTTTGACACCCCCGTTGTACGCATACCGATGCAAAATTTTGGCGTACATTTTTCACCTCAACCGACAAGCACGCTAAGGCTTCCTCTGCACACAACATGCAAACATGCTTCCTTATATCCCACCTTTGGCTGCTTTGAGTTAGGTTTGATGTTGACTAATGATAGCAATTTGGCAAAGTTTAGCTACTACTGAATGTATAGCTGCAATTTTTTAATTACATTACTGCAAATTGTTAATCACCTTTTTCAGACAGTTTTTTGCAGCCATTTAATTTTTTTGTCATAGTCTTTTGTACAAAAATGTCTGTCACATTTTATTTCTATATGTGACAGTTTTAGATTAATTCGACAAAAACTGAAATGTTTTAGTGTGGTTTTTAAAGAATTAAAAAATCATGAACATAATTTATGTCGAGTATTAGAAATTAGATGAGGAAAAAAAAGAGTGTATACAGGAACTCTCTCTGTATTTAAAGCGCACCTGTAAAAGTCTACAGGTGAATACAAAATCATTTTAACACATGCCGAAATTTCATTCTTTTTAAACGTCTGATAGATGATAGAACATAGCCTTTTTGGACCAACGGACCGGCTCCTGTTTCCACAAATATGCACCTTAGAACTCAGTAAGGTCAGGAAATCTTACCTTTGCATTTGGGACCAAATATGAGATGAAAGAAAAAGGGGACAAATACAGAATGATCTGTGCAGCATGGGAGAAAGTTAGTGCGTTCAAGGCTCATCCAACAAAGCAGGAAAAGACCCTGCTCACAACAAAACCATGCAAAAACTTTGGGATTTCTTACTGTATATTATTAATTGAATAGAATAGTGGCCATCTTTCCAATATGGATATGCATTTACATCAAATTCAATGTACTTATTTACAAATGTATTTTTTCTAAGTGCTATATTATATTATATATTATATACATATTGGCCATTGCGCCCAGTTTCCCTGTGACTGACCAGCCACTAACATTTTCGTCCAGTCTTGAAAACAAAAACCCACACACGTCTAGTCACCTTTTCGCCACCAAGCTTGTCACCGTCTTATTTTCGTCATGAAAAAAAAGGTTTGTCAACAAAATGATTACAGCCACTAACGGCAAACAAAAATATCTAACAATTTTAAAGCAATTTAATTTGTGGAAAAAAAATTAACATTTTTTTGTACAATTTGTTCCTTTAAATCACTATTGGTAACATACGCTAGCCGGAGGTGGTGTGTTATTTTTTGTGGCATGAAAAAATGTAATTTAATTTCATTAAAGGCATTTCAACTTAGAGGTCACCCATAAAAAGTGATGATGGAATGTTTGTGTAAATAATCGACACAATTAACAATCTCCTGTTTGATTCTTTGTGTAATCACACCGCTCAAAATTTCCAACCGCGTGGACCAGCGCTACGTTCTTCCCCGCTAACATACACACGTGGGAACGCACCACTTTTTCCCTGTCTTCTGAATAGAGCCTTTGTGTTGAAAGATGAATCCAACGCCCACCCACCCACACACGCACACACCCACACACACACCAGTAGTGATGGTAATGTAATGATGCCGCCGCCAGAGCAGGTCTCTAATCCATTTCCCTCTTGTCCCTGAGGGACACCCGACATGGCAAAACAAACACACACCACCTCTTCTGGCTGCCTGCTATTTCTAACCACCAACCACCTCCCCTGTCCCTCCACATTCTCCCTCCTTCCCTGCCATCTTTGCCTGAAAAGATGAGTCACAGCAAAATATGACACAGAAACGAGAGCTGAGGTTTGTGGCTAAAGCGGACTCGTCTATTCCTGCCCCCTCTTCCCTCGGTGGGGAAGGGGGCAGGGAGGCTGCGTGCGAAATGGCCGCCATCTCCACCAACCCCCGTCCGACCAAACACATCCCACGTTGTCGCCATGGCAACACCAGCCTGAGCCTGTTGTCCGTCTGGAGCAAAAAGACAGGAGGAGACATGGCAAGAGATGAGTGTCATCAAGTCCACAAAAAAGAATGCTTTGTGAGGTGTGATGGATATTATATAGTCAGTAAAACAACTTGCATACTCTCCAGTAGCAGGGCAGACAGGCAGTAGGTCAGTGGGTCAGCCACTAATCTCTTCAGGGGGTGGAATGAATCCCAGAATTCCCAAATCAATTAATTAAATGCCCTATTTGAAGGAGAAACACAATTTGTATTCACAGAGAAGGAAATAGCTGAAGAATAGAATATGTATAAGTAAATATAAACATATATATATTTACTAAATATTTTTACTGTCATTGATGCAAAACAATCATTCAGTCGTCAAGTCATGAAATAAGGGCCCATCACTACTGCAGAAAATATAATGAGTCCCTGACGTATTCATCAATTTTGCTTACATATATTATATATTGTTTATTATTGTTAATGTTATAATGCACTTGCTTCGCCCTTTTTTGTTTTAAACCTTCCTCTTTTGGAAAAGAAAACAAACTTACAATATCACTCAGACACTGTGAACATCCAGCAGCAACACAACGTTTTGGCATGGCTACTATTTTGATGAGAAATATTGACGATCTACCTCGAGAAGGGTTTCTCTTCTCTGCTTTAGCTGAGGGGATGATATCCCTTGTGGAAATGAGACTCAACGGCGACAGCTAATTCGTCATGGGTGGCACCATGAATTCTAATTGTCATTTTTGGCAAATTTACCGTTCGCTTTCAAAAATTTAACAACTTAGAACATAATTACAAACAATATACAACATTGTGGTTGTTCTATAGAACAAACTGCAACAATATTCAGAAAGCAATGCACAGAGTGACATCACTTCCTGCCTGTTTGGAGGTGGGCGACAAAAAAACAGACACGCATGGATATGGCAATATAATGAGGCCAGCAAATTTTCATTTATTCTGTGATTAATTAATTACTTAATTATTGTCCCAGGTCTAATGTCTACAAGACATTTTTTTCCGAACAAGATACCTTGTCACATTTTAATCTACTAACACAAGATCTCATGACACCCCCATAAAGCAGTTTATAACTCGACTAGCCTATATTTTTATACTACATTTAACAATTACATTGACATCACGTTGAAAACTGTCACTTGAATGTATTTATTTTTGTCAATTAAATAATTTAGCAATTATATATTTTAAAATACATTCTTTGATATAAAAAATAAATGCTACACCCCTATGGAATAAAGGCAAAAAGATGACAGACACATACAAATTAGTATTAACGTGGATTGGATTTAAGAACGCACATAAATGTTAAAAAAGATTATTTTGATCTGCACCGTTTCATGCCTTTATGCAACACACCATGCACACTCGCACATTTAGAGCTAATTGTTTGAACGACACGCATCCTGCCAAACTGGGCTTTCCGCTTTGTTTGGTTGTCTTGTGTTTCGCCTTTGCCGAAATGTTTGTGTTTCCAGTTTTGCTCATTTGTTTTCTGAAACGTTATTGCAGTTTGGCACTTCTCAGCCACCGTACAAAACCACCTCGAACTAGAGACAACGTTCTACATTTTTAAAACACAACAACTCGATACATTTGGTGGCCTAACAGGCCCAAAAGCTGAGATGAGGGCACAAGTTGAAAAACAATCATTCAAAACTCATTCGCAATACAGGGAGTCGTAAAAACTGCAACTCCTAAAATAACAGCAGTTGATATTCTCCTACCAATAGCATTAGCATTAGCATCCTAACATTAGCATCAGTGCTAGTGTTAGCCTTCAGCGCTCGTGCGCATTTTAAAATCGCTCCATGTTTAATTTATGACAAGGGGTTATATGAATGACATTCACATTTACAAAAGCTTTTTGTGAGCACTTACCTTTTCGACTCCGGCCGTGTACTTAGTAGTGTGATTTTCTCGCCTGTAGGGGGAGCCCTTGAGCAAAGTACGTATTCATTCGTTTTCTATGCCGCTTATCCTCTTTAGGGTCGCGGGGTGCTGGAGCCTATCCCAGCTGGCTTTGGGCGGGTACACCCTGGAGAAAACCCACACACACCCTCCACGCAGAGATGCCCAACGGAGATTCGAACCCTGAACCTCCTGACTGTGAAGCCACAGCGCGGCCCACAGTCCTCCTCAAGTTCATTTAGACATTGTAATTAATTCCACCTTATGGGGCGGCTTATATCCAACCAGCAGTCCAGATGACAAAAAATAATCATATGGGCTCCAAAAAACGAGCCATTGCACAATATGGGTGATTGCAAACAAACATTGCACAAGGGGGGCACAGCTGGGAAAGCATTAAAGCACTTTGACTCCTACAACATACACAAACAATAACACACACACCAATTGTGTGCAGCAGGAATAGTCTGGGGAGCACATGCTGCCAGACACCACATGTCCCTACGGGGTCAGACACACACACACAAGTCACATGAGACATTACGCAATTAAAATTCAGGGGAAGTTGCAGTGGGCAACAGGAAATGTCACGTCTGCTTGACAGATTGCATATTTGTACGTGGCTTTTCTATCACCACACATTTATTCACCGAGGGTGTGTGTTTGTGGAGCTTTGAAAAGGAGACACAACAGGCGTCATCATTGACCTTGTGATTGGAGTTTTTATCTCAAATCGCTAAAGGTCAGTGTATGTAGTTAATACACAGTCATGTACTTATTTTGTAAAAGAATATTGGCGCTTATCAGTCAGGGATCAAAAACCAGCCTGCCAATTCTTTGGGCTTCGAACCAATTAAGTCATTAGCAGATAATGCTGTTATACTACTTAATCCCCAGAATAAGAGGTATAATGGGATTAATCAAAGGCTGCGCTGTGCGGAAATTATGAAAAAAATGTGGTTAGGAAAGGGGAAAAACATTTCTTAGTACTAATTATGGAGTATAACCGCGTGGTTGTTTTGCAACGTCATCAGTTCAAACGCATATAAATCCTTGTGTTTGACCCTTCCAAAATGGTGCTTCTAAAATGTCATGTGAGACTTTAGCGTATTGTACCTAAGAGGGCGTCTCTCATCTAGCAGCCATGACTAAATCCACGAGGACGCCCCGGGATACAAGCAGCTTTACTCTGCTGCTTTTATTGTCTCCATGCAAACACAGGATGCTAAAGTGATTAGTCACACTCATAGCACACTTGCTTGAACAAAGCAGGCCACTCAGAAGCTGTCGCTAATCCGTGATTGGTTTAAAGCATCCTCTCTTGTCATGTGATTGGGGGCTCACTTACCATGAGTCAGCTCTTCTACCAGGGACATTGAGAACATGAACCCAAAAAAATTTATTAGAAAACGGCTTTGCACACGTTTCAATAAACGTACAGAAGGGAATGCTCAACTCTTAGTACAGAAAAACTTCTGCAATGAATGACAGTGCGAATGACTGTTCAAAAGTCTCTTAACTTTCTCTTTTTTTGTCTGAACGGAAAAGAAGGGGGCGAAAAAAGATTCACGTTTGTGTGAACGCGTGATAATGTGTGACATGAAGGGGGTAAAGATTATTAGAAAACAACAAAGGATGTGAAGAACCGTGTGTGTGTGTTAGAAGCGTCTGTAGTAGCGGTCGGCGGGTCCGTAGTGCATGGGCAGGTCCATCATCTCCACGTTCCGTGGCTGAGGAGGGTTGGCGTGGTGATTGTTGTTATTGTGGTGGTGATGGTAGTGGTGGTCATTGTTGTTATTCAAAGGGGGGATGTGGGGCAGGGGCGGCACGTAAGGCGCCGGGGGTATAAAGAGGGGCAGAGCTTGGAAAGGGCCTTGCGGGGGCACAAAGAGAGGGGCCTGTACCGCTTGGGGATGAGGGGGCACCAGGGGCGGCGGAGGCGGGTTTTCGGGGGGCGGACCCACACGTGGACGTTTGGCCTCTGTGACGGGGGCCTCTACCGGAGGGCCGACCCTCCTACCCAAATTATCTGAAGGGGTGAAAAAAAAGGAAATGTTGAGTTGGACCGCAGTGCCTACAAGAGGCAAACACAATGAATGGGGAAAAAAAGATGACCTGCAAACTTTTTATTCAGCTGCACTTCTCCTTCCTTCTGGATCTCCTGAATGATTCGCTCGTCATCTTGCTGCAGGAACACACACACAAATTGCCAATTAGCCACTTTTATGTAGTCTGATAAAGTCAAGTGGAACCTCTAAGGATGACCTATTCCGGGACACTGGTTGACTTCCCCCCCAAAGGGAATAATACAGTAGAAATAATCTATTCCAGGGTTAAAATGGAACTATCACAACGTGTGGTCTGGCCTTCGACGTAGTCTAGAAATGAAGTCATTATTCATGAGATAATTTTATTTTAGATACCCCCGGTTGGAGGTATGCCTGAAATAAACCAATATTTTCTTGAAAGAAAGCGAAACAACCCCAAATATATATCTAGGAATATATACTGTACGTGTAGAGTATGTATTAACAGGTCCTAGTGACCAGTAAAATTAAGTCAAGCTAAAATATAGCACACATTAGGTTAATCTATGTATCTGATACTAGTTTCTTTAGTGGTAGCAGAACATTTGAATGACACTTAAACTGTGGTAATATGAGCAAAGAGCTGTTGTGTTCAAAGAAACCAGGTTGTTTGAGCTGAATTTCCCAGCACACTTAAATGCAGAAAATTGTACTTCCGCACTAAGAGTTACAAAGTCAGTGATAAGAATATCCGCTTAATGTTTTTCTGTTTATTTAAACCACACATGCACACATAATAAAGATTGTGATGTTCGGCGTGTGCCTGAACGCATCTTGCAGTAATCTAAAGATACATATATAGTGTTGGAATTGTGCTGTTGATCGTCATAATGTCTGTCATCATAATGGAAAGGCGTGGCTTGCCATGATTGGTATGCATTAATTACACAAATTTTTTTTACTTTATTCATGAAATAAATTAGTCACCACCATTAACGTGCTATTTTTGACAGCCCTTCTAGAAATTGATTTGCCTAACACTAGTCTCTCTAACAGTAGCAAGACATTATGTAATTTAAGGTAAATTTACATGTTTTAATGTTTTTTGGGCTTTCCCAGCATACTTAAATGCAACAAATTGTACAAAGGCATTAAGGTAGGTTACAAAGTGAGTGATAACTATCTACTTCATTTTTTTACACGCATAATTAAGTTGTTGTTTTGATGTTCTGCGTGTCCCGGAATGCATCTTGCGTTCTTGTAACGAGAATGATGAAGTGCGGTCCCGAGGAAGAACGAACTAGAGACGTGTTTGTGAGTTGGAGATATGGTGTTGGAACTGCACTGCTGTTGATGTGTAAGAACAACGTTTAAAAAAAAGCTTCAGACTGTGTGTGTCTGCGAGGAGTGTACACTGTGCCGTCAGAATAAAGAGGTGTGTCGCGCTAGTGTGTTGTGTTAATTACACTAAAAAATGTCTAATTTAATTAATAAAATTAATTAGTTGCCACCATTAACACGTCATTTTTGGCAGCCCGAATTTTTGTATGTATTTTTAAATGTAATGACACAAATGTGTTCTTTTGGAATAAGTGTGGTAAAAAGCTCTTGGCCCACTTTGTAGCTCAGGAGCAGTATTGAGGGTGGGGGGGCTAATTGCTGCTCGTGGGTGCCAGAGGTACAGTAGCCAGGTCACTGTGGGCTTTCGCAGGGCCAGATGGTTGGGGTCAAAAGTGGGTTGCGAGCATATTTTAGATGATTGGGCCCTGCTGGGCACAAACTGAAGGTATTTAGGTTTGTAGTTGGGGTCATGGTGTGTGTGTGTGTACCGTGGGATCCGTCCACAAGGAACACTTCCGGCAATGGCGACAGGGGGCGCCCGGTGAACGGGCGTGCTGGCAGAAGTGGTTGTATCCAGTGATGGGCTCGCGGCAGAGGTAGCACATGAAGCTGCCACAACGGCACGACATGCGGTTGCAGCCCTCCGACTTGACCAGGCCTGTGCCGCACTTGACGCACTTCCTGACACGGGCGGCCGTCATGCGCTCCTCACTGGGGAACAAGAAAGGTTAGTGGGCTTACTGGCTATTGGGTTACGTTAGTTCATAGGAATTATAAGATTCATAACAATACAGCACTTTGTACCAGCTGAGGGGATGCGACTGATTCAGACAGAAAAAAAATTGGTGCTGGAAACTAGCGCGTGCAATAGATTCAGGCCCAACTAGTTTTTTGCCTAAAAGGGCTGAAATATAACCAGCAACAGACGATAGGTACAGGAAGGGACCAAAGTTTGGTGCTGGAAACACTTTGAACCACCATAGAGGTTGCGACTGATTCAGGGCCAACTAATTTGCTGCCTACTGGAAACATTTGGCATTAGCAGAGAGGGTGCAATTGACTCAAGCCCGTTGGTTTCTGTCTAAATGGGCAGTAGCAGAATAGAAAACAGAAAATGATATAAGGTGCAAATGATACAGGCCTGACTAGTTTGCTGTTTAAACAGGCTGTAGTATAATCAAAAATCAGAAATTACTTAGGAGAGCAAAGTTTGGTGCTGAAAACATTTGGGTGCAATCAATTCTGGCCCAGCTAATTTGCAGCCTAAACGGGCTGTAGTATCATCAAAAACAGAAATTACTGAGGAGAGCAAAGTTTGGTGCTGGAAACATTTGGGTGCAATAGATTCCGGCCCACATAATATGCTGCCTAAACGGGCTGCAGTAGACTACAAAATTCATAAAGCAGGGGAGCAAAGTTTGGGCTTGAGACTCTGCTGTCTTTTCATTGTTTTTGCCAAAAATTATAACATTTTAATAATCAGATCAATGCACTGATCTATGCAGCAGGCCGCTTCCTGTCTCTGTCAGCACCAGGAAATAGGAAGATCTGTTCAATGGCTCAAAACAGGAAGTACTGTCCCAGCAGGCTCACAGGAAGCAGCTGGGCTCTTTGCTTCCCCGCAGGGTTGTCCGGGGAAACCAGAGCCCTTCGGTGTATGATGGAAGCGTGAAGAGACAGTACAGATATAATTTTTTGTGTGTGCATTCTGAACTTACAAGAGCACCCTCATGCGGATTTCGTCTCTCTCCAGGACTTGCTCGCAGGTCTTCCCTGCATGCAGCTTCCATTGCACGTGGCATTTCCGGCAGCTTTCCTACACACGAGGCAATCATTTGGTTAGAATCTTCCACAAACGTTTATACATTTGTTGTTGAATCAGAGAAACAGACGCGCCCGCACTGCAGACACGGCAAGGTGTGGCCCTGCGTGCATGTGTGTGTTGCGTTGCCCTTTACCGACTGCCTGGTTGCCTAGAAACTGCGAATCCGTGTAGCGGCGTGACACACACACAAATGCTGCAGCGAGCGTTAATCCTCAACTAAGTGGAGGCATCATCAATATTTCAGTCATCACTCATCTAACATTGAAGATTGGCCAGGAGGAGGAAGAGAAAGGGGGCGGGCATGGCAGTGGGATTGCAGACTTGCGTGCATGTGGTCTTTCACTCAAGGTCACACAGAGGACAAAGAAAAAGGCAGATTTAGATGAAGAGAAGTGCACTGATTGACTCTTAATGAGACAGTTTCATGTGGGAGACCCATTTTGAGTTGAAAACACATTTTGAGTGTTTTTTTAAATTGAAGAATGCTTTATGATTTTGAGATATTTTGCACATTAAGTACAGGCAACAAAAAAGGTGATTGTGTGCAGGAATGGACCCTCATGCCGCAAAAAGCCAACAAAGCCAGCGCATGGTGAACCACCGCCCCCTACTGTTCACCACTGGTGACTTGGCTTGCTTAATGATACACACATTTCTACCCAATCCTCAACTCCCACACACACAGTAGCAAATAGCTCTCTTTACTGTCCACATCTGTTCTTCCCAGCCTCAGCTTGCACTCCCTCACATCCCTTCCCTCCTGTGCTAACCTGTCACTAATCGCCCCCCGGGGTCCTTTCATTAATAGCGTGTCTCTCTTCCTCCATTTCTTTTGTCTAGCGGCTGCAGCCTTCACATTGCCTTATAAGGTTGTACAAGCCTTTTTTGAAGAGGTTCCGACAGGGGCTGGGGGCCGCATTGTGTTGCGTTTTCGAGCGGGAGGTGCCTTTTGCTGCTGTCGAGAATACCCACCGACGTAACGCTACATTTGAACGGTATTAAACATGCATGACTTTCCACTGGCCTGCTACGGAGGACTTCTAATGCAAGCCAGGAACAAGCTTGTTCTGATGTTCATATTTAACCACATGTGGAATACATTAGCGTGTGAGGGATGCAGGAGTAGGAGAATGTGGGTCATACTTGATGTGAACCACATTTGAAATGGAGGAGGAAGGACTTTTAGCCAATAAGAAAAAAACAACGTGAGGCGCATGAAGAGAAGAGCTTGCCAGTGACGCAGCATTGGTGGGGGGGGGGGTTTATGGAAGTGTGTCAATTACATAATAGGACCCCGCCCTTGTTATATACCAAATGGCTCAACAACTGGGAAAGTACTTAATAAAGAACAAATACAACCAGCCGGTCTAACACATTATCACAAAAGAGATTTTTTCTAACATATTCAAAGAGGACGATAGACCATAACTTTCTTCTTTTGTTGATTTTAGACAAACCGTATGAGGACATAATGATGTCTTAAAATTTGCAGCTGTTACCTCTGCATGCACAAGCTCTGAGGGCGTGTCCATGAATGTGAAAAAAGACGCAGCTGTGTGCATGTACTGTACACTCACAAAGGGCTCCACCTAGAGGCCCCTTGGTGGAATTGAATGAGAAAGAATTCTCGAGTTCAATTTGATTACATTTTGATTGATGCAGTGTGATTCGCTTCTTGGGAATACATTTATATGGGGGACAGTGCTTGGAACTCGCATCCGCCACACAACCTTATCACTTTCAAAACTTAAACACACACATGTTCCACATTGCTTTACTTACGTTCCACTTAAGCGTGTCTTTTGTATGCACTTTTAACTGTATTTGCTCTGATCTCTGCTTTTTTGTTTGAACTTTCTACTCTTATTTGGCCATTTTGTACACTTGCATTTGTTTGCTTTTACCATGTAAAGCATCTTGAGTTTTTGAAAAGCGCTCTTTAAATACAATGTATTATTATTAGAACTGTATTGATGCCAAATGTTATTCAACCTGAATTACATTTTAAATTTGCCAGGACCTGTGTGTGAAACACCCGAAACTCACTTGGTCCAAACACTAGTGAGTAATGGAGTGTTAAGTGTTGAGTCAAACATTGCAACTCAGGAGTGTCAGGGACATTTGCATACAGACATGAAGACTGTGACTGTATTTGTCGGTGTTTCATCCTGATAAAGGAGATTTCTAAACTAAACCCTTGCCAGCATTCCTCAGATAGAGGGAGGAGGCACAGTGATAAGAAATGGCAACCCCCCCCCCACCAGTCATTCCTCTCAAACATCACGCTTGACCTCTGCGCCCAACATGATTACTGCTGGTCCACTCACTGTAAGGCTTCCGTCACAACCGACCAACATACTGATGATGCGCTCCAACTGAACTTGGAGAACAGCTAATAGCTTGTCTCGGCTTTGGCGAAGCCTCAATTACTGTGAACATATCAAGGAAGTGCAGGACTGACCTTGCGGCAACGAGGGTTCGGGCAGCTGAAGAGAGACATTTCTTTGTCCAGCAAGGCCGGGAAGTTGCAAAAGGGGCATCTGGGTGAGGGGTGAAAGTGCGAGGATGTTAGTAGAAGCACACAAAAGCAAGCATATAAGAAAAAAAAAAAAACAGGACACCCTGTTTATTCACTAACTTTATAAGCTTAGTAGTTTGCAATAAAACAACTAAATAAAATGAACAGCTCAGCAGCTCTAATATTACATTTGGTCAGTAATATTCTTTAATTGGCCATCTATTTGAAAGTTTGTACACTCATAGCCAAAAATTTGGTGAGTGCCTTAAATCTTGAGTTTCAATAACTCTGCTGCTTCATGTTTTCATTATTGTACTCCCCAGAAAAATTGCTGTTATTAAGCAAATGAAACACAAAATTGAGTCCCCAAATCAGTCCCCAAATTTTGGGCATTTCTGGCCACGACTGTATATTCTGCAAACAAACGTTCAATACTTAAAGAATGCAAATGCAGTTCCTACATCAAATAACTGGAAAAAGGAACAGTTTTGCAAAATAAGCTTGCAGAAAGTTTTTGAATTGTACCCATCATCCACAATTCTTTTGTGAGACAAGCATGTCTTTGTCTTTTCTGTGTGTTCTAAAGATATAAAGCTACAAAAAGGCAGCTAAGAATGCAAAAGTAACACATTTTCCATAAATGATGTCAGGTTATTTTAAAACACAAGTAATCCTGTGGTTCTCTGCACAAGTGATAATTATCCCTTGTCTTGAGGGGGTAGCTTTTCCACATAAATCATTGCTTGTTTATGAAGAGTATGTTCATAATTGATGTTTTGTATTGATAATGTATCCTAAGGGACAACGATACAATAAAGTAGATAAAAAAATATCGTGGTTAATCGGTTCCAGACCAGATTGTGATGAGTAAATGTCCGATAAGTAGCATACCTTGTTTATAAACTGCATATCGCAGTTAGAGCTTAGAAAACATCTTTACAACCTTCTAAACACAATATTTATGATAATCAAATAAACCCCCCAATAGTCCTTTACACTCGTATTACAAAAATACACTATACGTAATAAGAGAAAAGAAGACATTAGACAAATTACGGTCGACATCATATAAACTGACATGTTAGCATTGGGAGAGTACCTTAGCTAGCTGGCTATGGTCTCATAACATTACTGACACCAGTGTCGAATACTACATATAATCATGCGTCTTCTGAATGCCTGATATTTGCATTGTAATTTGTTCATTTAGCTACTTGAAAATGATTAATTTAGGCAACAGACACGTACAACTTGTTTAAATATGCATATTTTAAACAACAGATAGGCTGTGGTCAAACATAAAACAGCGTAAACTTTTAATTATATATTTTTGAAAAAACACTTCGGAATAAAGCTGCAAAATTTGAAGCACGAAGTGGTGAGGAATTCAGGTAAATCTTAAGTGTATCTGTGTAATATAGACATTTGTGTTTAGGCCTACACGTGTATTTTCTCCATTAAAGCTCAAGCCGATAAACACGTGACTGTGCCAACCACTTCACTCTCACCGCACTAGTTCATCAGCACAAGTGGCCGCGATGGCCTCCTCCGCCTGCCTCTCATAATATTTGCAGAGGATGTTCTCTGGCAGGACCTTCTCCAGTTCAGCCACCGGGTAGGAGCACGTGCAACCCGCCTCCATGCAGCTCAGCTGTGACTGCAAAACATCCACACAGAAGTAAATGCTGTCATCACATCCCTAAATTACAGTTGATTTTCTGGATAGAATACTGGTGATCCTCTATTTTAACCATGTACCTGTCTATATTTGGGTACAGTGAACTTCTCAACTATTGCTTCATTGAGTGCACAGCTACTTAAAAAAAAAAAGACAACATGTCATACCTTCCCGGTGCCAAACACAGCCTCCTGAGAGTATTTGACGAGGCACTCTTTACAGAACAGGTGACCGTCTGAACACTGCGTCATTTTCTCAAAGGCAAACTCCCCATAGCAGCAGCCGCACTCTATCAACTGACCATCCTGGATTAAAAAAATTCACAGATGCAGCTTGACAGGATATTCAGGAACTTTCACAAAAATTATGTTTTATGAAGTCTGCAGCTCATGATTTTGATAGTGAACTAAACCTACTTTCTTGTATTCATCTTCATTGACTTGCAGTGCGAGAAGGAAGTCCTCATGCTGCGAAGACAAAAAGAGTCTTTTGAAGACCTCACTTTGAAACAAATGAAAGCGTTGATGAGCATTCTCTACCTCTGCCCATTCCTTGGCCTTCTGCTGAAAGAAGGTCACCTCCTTTTTTAGAGAATCCTCCAGATTGCTGTATGTCCTGCAGTAGCGGCGGTCATTCTCTAAGAAGTACATCCTCTTGTCAAATTGCACCTGGCCTGCAGCACAGCAAGGATGACTTGTTAAAGCTGACTTCATAAAATGATGTGGTCAACACAAAACAGAATTTGAAATCATGAAGTCATCCCCATGATGTATATCAGGAGAGCTCTTCAACCAAAGTAGCTGAAGCATTTTTGAGTGAAGGGCCCTGCATGTACTCATACGTTTGTTTTTTTTGTAACGCCTCTCACCGTGTTCAAAATGGAAATCAATGAAGCAGCGCTCAGATGATGATCTGTTCCGTCGTCTCTTTCCTGAGGGGTCGCCTGCATCCTGCCACTTCTTCACTGCTTCAAATAAGGCCTGGCGGGAGATGGTATGATAGACTATTAACAAGCATTTATTTTTCTTAATAATAAGTACAAAAAATACACTGCATTTAAATTTTAAAAACTTGAAATTGCCATTCAATTTTCTTATTAAGCTATGTTGGACGCGTGTACTGAAAATTTGACAGAGATGAATATTTTTTTTAAATACTGACATTCCATCCATTTTCTATGCCGCTTATCCTCCTTAGGGTCATTAGTTTCTTAAATTAGCCTAAAACGGCAAAGCTAGACAAACAAAAAGAATTAATCTTTGTTCACCAGATGGTGATATTTTTCCCTATTTAAAGCAGGCAGCAAAATGTAAGACCTTTTACTGTTTTCTAAAAGTGTGCCTTAGTACAGATTTTCCATTAACTTTTGAAAAGCAGATTTTTTTTTATAGTGAAGATCTCGAGTCTGAGGTATTTATACTCATTTTATGTTTTATTTTTAAAATCTGATGTTGAAAAAATACATACAAATCAATGTTGCTGCCAATCATTAACCAATCGCAAGGCCTAATAATTACAATATTAAAAATAAGCAATGTTTTTTATTTTTGTTAACAAAAAAAGAGTTTTGTAAAGACATTTACATACAATTTATGTTCTATGCCGTGTAATCCTCAGATCGTTGGGGGCACGGGGGCATGCTGGAGCCTATCAAAGCTTACTTTGGGGATAGAGGCAGGGTACACCCTGGCAAATCATATACTCCTTGAAACTGACAGAGTTTAAAAAACTCAAAAATATATTTCATTTTTACATTTTGACTTGTGTAAAGTCACGAGGGAAAAAATATATTTTTACACCCGCCTTAAGGAATCTGCCATTAGGGACAACCAGGACATTTAAAGGACATTATTCCTGTAGTATTACAAAAAATGTTAAGTGAAACAGGAGTTTACCCAAAACCAAACAGTCCGTCTTACAAATAATACAAAACAAATTAAGTATTGCATAAAATAATTTTTTTTTGTCAAATTCCAGTATTTGCAAAAATATATAAAAAGTAAAGGAAAAACAGTGACTGTGTGTGAACTTCAGTACCTTGCGTGTGATTGCATAGTGTCCCTTCAGGGCATTGAGGGCCCATTTGATGTCCTGACAGCTAATCATCCGGAAATCTGCCATGAGCAAGTCTGCTGCCTGCATCATGACCACTGGACCCACAGAGCCCAGCTTGGTGTAATCAAACAGGTCTTCTGTTACCTAAAAAGGCCCATGAAAGGTTACAATAGAGAATATTGTCTAAACATATCAATTAAGAGCTTGGAAAAGCGTATGTTACTTCTGTGTTGGTGTCTCCAGACTCTAGTAGGATGCTGATGGGTGCTATTGCACCTGCCGCAGCTTCCGTCTTTGGGTACTCTGGGTTCTCCAGCAACAGGTTACATATGCTATAAATATAGCAGAGGAAAGGTTCAGGTAAAAGAAGACAGTTAGGTGACCTGACTGGTCTGTCTTACAGCACTAGAATTAGGTTAATGTGGTAACGGTTTGCTTGCGTAACAAGCACAGTAACACACAAACCATCACAAAATAAAATCAGTGGCTATGTTCTTCTAAACTGTAAAAAATGGAAAACAAATGCTTCTCACGCATTCAAGTCAGTCACATTATTAGTCTGGATGAGTTCTGCTACATAGGCTTCTTGGATGTCTGGGAAGAGATCCAACTTGGGAGAGAAGGAGAGAGAAAAAGCAAAATATAAAACCACAGCACATGTGGAGCAATGAGTAAACAAAAGTAGAGCTGTGCATTACTACTTACGACACCAGCGATGAGCGTCCTGACATGGGGATGTGTCTCCGGCCTCTCTCGTGCCACCGAGGGACCGGGTCTTGCATCTTCTATTGTGGGAATGTCCTCTGGAACAGGAGGGACAGCAACCAGACCGGGGGCTGGGTTTATCCTTTCAGCGTTTGGGCCTGCGGTTTCTATTGTGTTGAGGGGACCTGAAGCTGCGGGAGCTGGAAGACCAGGAGGGTTCAAGTTTATGTTGGCGAAGGAGGCGCCACCTTGTGGCCGGGGATTGAAAGCAGCCTTCACAGCAGCCTGGCTTCCTAACATGATCCGGTGACCTACCACTGGAGGTCCCAGTCTCTCTGGGGCTGCAGCTATTAGCACAGCAGAGTGAATTACCATCTGAGGTCCCTGGGGGGGCTGGACTAAAGTCTGGGTCGGGGCCTGGGCAAGGGGATTGGGTTCAATCTGAATAAGATTGCCCTGCATGCGATGCAAGACGGGCTGCATCCTGACTGCGGGCCGGTTTTGCAGCTGAGCTTGCGTTACCAAAGCAGAGGCTCGGATGCTGGGTTCTTGTGGAAGGATGACGAGGTTTATGTTCTTCACCTGGACAGGCTGGGACACCAAGGCCGTGTTCCTGCTTGGCTGAAGTTCTGTAGATGTGCTGGGTCTGGGCTGCATCTGTGAGGGACCCTGTGCAGATGAAGTACTTGCCTGAGGATTTTCCTGCATGCTGGTAAACGCCTTGTCTTGATTCACTGTGGAGGAACCCGGCAGTGTCTTTGCAATTGCATGGCTAGTACTTGGTCGGGGCTCAACCACTGGATGTCCCGCAGAGCCCTCCAGTGCAGGTCCAGATGTGCTAGGCTCAACGTGTGCTTCTGCATGTCCTCCGAATGTGACAGTTTGTAGGGAGATAGATTGAGCTTTGCCCTCCACCTTTACCTCTGACAGTTCACCTTCTTTTTGCTGCTGCGAGTTCTCGGCAGGGTTAGACTGCGTCGAGCCCTCCGACTTGACTGTGTGGAAAGTAGCATCTCTGGAAGTAGAGGGGACCGGGCCTGGGTCTCCCTTTGGTGCTCCAGAAGCCACATTGTGTTGACCAGCAACCTGAATGAGGTTTCGCGATGCCCCGTTCCACTTTGCTGCCGGCCGTATTACAAGTCGCCGTGCAGGAACTCGCTGCTACAGAGACAAAGAGAGGATCGTCTCATCAAACGGCACTGCTTAATGTGCCTTGTATCCTCTTGGTTCTATGTGTGCTGTCTGGATCCCACAATGTCTCACCAGCTATGTAGGGCTGAGAATAAATACGATCCATGGCTTCATATACATTCACAAAAAATACAGGCGCGCTTCAAATTACTACACAGAAAACGACCAATAGTGACGTGCATGCAGCGGCTGAATATGTAGACTTGGTTCTTTTTGCCCTTCATTACGTCTCCCAGGCGTAAAAGCATAGTCTTCTGATGGTAAAGAGAAAAAAAAGTGAAAAGTGAGGTGAAATTAAATATCCTAAAATGCTCAGAAAGGAAATGACGACAGAGGTTCCCAAACTTTTTACAGTCGCGTAACCCTGCAGAAATTTGACCAGAAGCCATGAAGCCCCTTCTCCTAAAAACTTTAAAAAAAATAATAATAATAATTTTGAAATATTAAACAATATTAATTTTATAGTAATTCTAGGTCAAAAATGTATTTTGCATGGTCACATTTTGATAAAGTTTCACACTAGCACTAATAAATAGATAGGTAATCATCCAACCAATCTTGTACTCCAGTTTAATGTTGCATTCGTCCATTTGAATGTCTAAATATCATTTTAATACAAAACTGAAGGGGAAAGTGTCACATTCACGAGAAGGCAGTATTCTAAGTAGAAAAATACATACAAAGATAAAGCCTCATTTTAGGGGGAATGGCCACTCACAGCGACGAGATTTTCACCGCTGCGCCATGCAGTGATTGAAACACCAATATAAATTAATTTTTGAAGCTTAAACACTCTTTATACATAAAATAATTAGCAAACGGACTTGTTTGTTCATAAAATGCACACAGAGCAAGAACGACTTCATGCTCTGTCTCCTTTCTGCTCTGTTCTTCCTGTTCAGGCGCACTTGTAATTGTTTTTCATTTTTATCCATGTACCCCTTTTTACAATTTGATTACCCCTGAGGGTACGCGTACCAAACTTTGTGAACTCTAAGCTGTTCAACTCACACGGCCTCCAAGATGGTATCCTTGAACATGTGAAAGGATCTGGTAACTAAGCAACGTGGTGGTCTCTTTTGAGATTTCCCTCTCCCAATAAGCCTCTATCTTCCTCCGTTGCAACGCCCCTTCCGGTGTGCGTGTGTACATTCGCACCGGCGTGAGAGATGAGGTGTGCGGCCGAGTCTTAGAGGTGTCCAAAGTGCAATCCAGGCCCATTTGCGCTTGTTTTTGTACGTGCCCGTGGCATTTGTAAAACTAAAACAAAAACAGCAAAAATGAAAAAATAGAGCAAAAAGGTGTAATGTAACAAGAATAACTAATGATAAAACAAATATTTGTCTTTAAATATTAAATATATGTATATACACACTATATACCGATATATACAGTAAGGGAAAAAACTATTTGAACCCCAGCTGATTTTGTAAGTTTGCCCACTAACAAAGAAATGATCAGTCTATAATTTCAATGGTAGGTTTATTTGAACACTGAGAGACAACAATGACAAAAAAAAATCCAGAAAAATGCGTTTCAAAAAGAGTTATAAATTAATTTGCATTAATGTGAAGGAAATAAGTATTTGATCCCCTATCCGTCAGCAAGATCTCTACCTCCCAGGTGGATCTTATACAGGTAACGAGCTGACATTGGCAGCCTTCTCAGCTCGTTACCTGTATAAATGATTACCGGTTAGCTCTTCTCCAACAGATATCTGCAGCTGTATGTTGAACAAGGTCACGTTAAGCCACCTCGTGGTGGCGTTGCAAACAAATAGCACAGTCAAGAACGGAAGGCGCTTTCACAGCCATCGGGTCATTACAAGGTATGTTTTAGGCCCACTGATAATGGCCCTGCAACCCACATTTTGAGCATCACTCCCAGCAACCCGCCACCACAAACACATTGCAATCCTGTGGGAAAGCCTGTTATAGTGTCTGTTTTACCTCAAGTATGCTGACATCATCTTCCGCAGCAGTGTCTGGCACTAAAACAGGACTGCCAGGTACCAAAGGCACTGGCTCCTCATCAGAGTCATCGGAAATGGTGATCAGCTCCCTCTGACGGCCTCTGGAGCCTTCATAACACATTGATACACGTCCAGAAAACAAAATAGACCAAATTGGGTTTAGTACAACTAAGGGCACCTTATGAACTATAGTTTCAATTGCATAAAATGCTCTTCTTCTCAGAAAAAGCCCTACGACTGACGAAGTATTATTTAAACGGACCTTGGCTTCGGTGGAGGTTGAAGCTCGCCAGGAGAATGACGTCGTCATCGCTGCATCCCTCCGCCATGATGATACACAACAACTCACCAGCTCCCCAAATTGGCATGCAGAGGTCACAGTTTAGTTGACACCATCTGACACACACAGTAAGACAGACAATTCAAAATAACGACACACGTCGGCTAGACTCTGGATTAGCCCCGCTACTCATTAATTTAAACCAAACACTTTCTAATGCTCACAGACAGCTGATGAATCCTTCAGACAAAAAAGACATCTTATTTATATGGAGTCATTAAGGGGAGTGTCGCTTGGACTGAAACTCCATCCGTGCAACAACCCGAAGGGATGTTCTGCGATGCTCCATTAGCAGTATCCCCTCGGAAAGGTTGCTCTTTGACTTGACATGTCTGCATGAAAGTAGCATTAAGGAGGTCAGGTTTATCTGTACGGTGGAACACACGTGACGTTCGAAGCGAAACGAAAACACAAAGATGTTGAAATAGTAAACCTAACCGTTCGTCACAATTGTGACAGTTAACAGTTAGCACCGCATTATCAGAGCGCGTGGTCGAACCTTCAATTCAAACGTGATTTTAAAAGGTAAACGATCGTTTCCGCGTGAATATGAAGATGAAGAAAAAAGGCGAGGGGGGGGGGGGCAGCGAAGCTAGCGCCGATTAGCACGGCTAGCTAGCCAGCTAGCAAGCAGGTTAACTTGTTAAGGGGACTTTAGATTTAGTAGCCAGCGCCTAAAACCGTGTCTATTTAATTTGGGAGCAACGTTTTGGACAAAACGGCAACAGAAGATTGACAATACCGTGGCTTTTTGTTGGAGAGCCCGTACAAAGCGTCTTCTTTACGGACTGATACGAGCTTCCGCGAAGAACCAAACAAGCTGCCAAAACAAGAGCACAGGCTGGTTCGTGACGTCACACGCACAAAGCCTGTGTCACGCTCACGGCGAGTTGGGAAATGTAGTTCTTCAAATTTAAACCGGCGCGTCTCGCGTCTTTTTACACGCGCTGCTGAATTCCCAATTCCCAGAATGACTTTAAATCAGTGCTTCTCACGTAATGGGTCCTGACCCAAAAGTTGGTCGCGGATCCATTCTGGGTAACGCAATATATATGCAATGTTCGAGCAATAATCGCGTGATCTGTAGTCTTTCCTGTGTTCGCACGTTATAAGTGAAATAAGTGACGTTGTGGTCTTACATAGTTCAATTTTTAAATTACATTTTAATTTGTGCAGTATTTTTATGCTTGCAGTGATGTTCCTCATTTAGTGACAAAATACCTTAAAAAATACTCTAAAATGCATTTCGGTCATGTGATTATATATACTGTATTAATTTCTAAAGAGGACATTGGCGATTTAAAAAAAAATAAATTTTCCTGGTTTGACCTAAATAAAAGAATAAATAAATTAACATATAAATGAAAGCATAAAAAATATATAGTATATATAAAAAATAAAAATGACAAAAGTGTAGAACCCATTGACAAACACATAGAAATAAAAATGACTTAAATAAAAGCATAATTAAATTGCACAAAGGAAAGCAAAAAAATAAACTTAACCTAAATAAAAAATGTAAAAATAAAAATAATTTCAATAAAGGTGGGTTGAGACTGACTAGACCATTGGAAAACGCAGGTCACGGGTTGAGGCGAAACACTTTAAACAACTAATTCTAAGGACTTTGTTTCTGGCCGAAATCAATTCCATGTAACCTAAAACAAAGAAATATATCTGAAGTTAACATGGTTACTGCAAGCGAGTCCAGCAGTATTTAATAGGAGAACAAGGCACACACGTGATTGATGTTTGTTTGCATCATTTTTGTTTGCATCATTTTGACGATGGATCATGTAAAATACATTTTAAAACATGTACATACTGTATAGATATCATTTTAAAGTGTGATAGGACGGGTAGGCATTTCTATAAAAATATAATTCATCTATTTGTGTACCTAGAGACAGTCACAGGCACATATGGTGACGTGGAAGGTGGACACATTTCCCCCAAAACTCACGACTGTTTATTTAAAAATGTGTAGTAACTGAATGAATCAGGCAAACACCCAGATTTTTATTTTCAATTTAATTTCTTTTTAATATAATCTTATTTACACTGTATTTTTCATAAATGTTTTAGTACATAGTAAGTTTCAATAGTCTTGCATCCATTACACAGTGAACTCAGAACCTAAAAAACGCAGATTGAAATGATCCTGCTTAACAGTCTTCAATCTAAAGTTCGTTATTTTTCCACATTTCTCATTCAAGAGTGTGTTTTGATTTCATTCACATCCGTGGAGGAATAATAACGGCTAAGAGCGTTTGTTCATTCATGGCTGCTTTGAGGTTAATGCTTACTGGGCGAAGGGGAACCAAGAAAAAAAAAGGAATAAATGGAGAAAGACTGGGGTTGCCAAGAGGAAACATTAGTGAAGTTTAAATTGAAACATGAGCAAAAGGCTTGAGATTTTATTTTATGCGCCACATAAAAATTCCTTCGCTTCGGCTCATGTAGAAAAATAACCATGACCTCTCCGTAGCGGGAAATTTTAAAATCAGGCTTTTCAAGGTTGATCCCTTTCACCTCAATAAACATAACATGGCAGGCATTCAAGACACAAATAGTTCACTTACACTCACAAAAATATTTGCATCACTATGTACGTTAAAAAAAAAAAGAGTAAAGAAATGAATCAAAAACCACTTTGTGGATTACTTGAATTGGAAGTGAATTGACCTGTTAACTCTGGGAAGAAGGGACGAACAGATTAGTGTGAGCTCTTTGCAGAGCATATAGCAGCTTGGTCAGTAATCACTTAGTAATAAATAATAAAACATGGATCAGAGTGGTCGCAGGTACAAAAACGGCAGAGACAAAAAGCAATCAAAGAGAGGAGCAGGCTCATTTGTACGTTTTGTTGGGGTTTTTTTTTTTTTTAACAGCGTAACCATGCCACGCTCACCCGCTCTCTCACATGCGCGCGTGCGTAGACGCATTCGGAACAACGCGACAGTGGTCAAAAGTGAACATAGGAGTAGACACAATTCAATCAGTCAGCCTCCGCCTTGTTCTCCACCCAGACGTCATTGCACCGTGTCTGAGTGCAGGCTCATACAGTAAGATTGCAGACTAGTTCGCTGTGGCTGTAGACATTCGAAGGAGTTGACATCATAGCTTGTTAAAACCAAACGATAAAAATGCTTCTTCAAAACATTGGAAAAAAATTTGTAAAATACTTTTTTTTTTTCCTTCCTTCTCATTTGACTTCCCGCTGTGCTTCCTCTTTGGAACTCTGAAAAGTTGGGGCGGTGACGGGCCGTCTGTGTTCGTGTCGTGCTTGGCCGCCCTCCATGCGCTGTGCATACTCCACGTTCTGTGGGGGTGTGTCTCCAAAAAAAAGTCAAGAGTTGAATGCAAGTGCAAGCACTAGTGTGGACTGTGTGTGGTTGTTGGGTTTTTTTTGGTTGCGGGGGTCTTCTCACTCCACAGCAAAGCCGCAGGTCTCCTCCACGGCCGTCAGCAGTTTCTCGTAAAGTTTCTCGTAAGACTCGTATGGTGGGATGTCTATTCTGTTAAAACTAGAGACAGAGAGGAACGGTTAGCGATACTGAGGTGGAGCCCTTCTGCAAATACAGCGTGAATGTGTCTTTACCATGTGTGCGCCTTGGGCAGGTTGTCAGTGTTGGCATCTATCAAATGAATGGTGAAAAGTCTTGGTCCTGCAGAACCTGTAGAGCCTTACACACATACATTCTAGTTATCACTGCTCTACTCTGCTATGCAGAACAACATCCCAAGTAATTTAATGAGCACCTATTGCATATTGCAAGTGTACTGTTTACATATTTGAAATCCATATCAGGAGATAACACGCTGCGCCTTGCTGTGGAACATCCAAAGTCGAATGCTGCAAAAGCCTTTGCCACTTTGGTTGTTCAAAAATATATTCATCCATACATTCATTCATTTTCTATGCCGCATAAAATGTAGTATTTTGCATGAGCACAGATAAATAGATAAATAATTATCCTACATTTCTTTTATTCCAGTTTGATAGGGTTTTTTTCTTCTGTTTGAATGGGTTGAATTTGGGCATCACTTTTTTGTCCACTCACGATGGGTATGGTTTAAATCTCTATATATACACATCAACATACATGAGCTTGAGTTTTATTTAAATCTAAACTATCTACTATATTGGATAATATGTGTGTAAATGTAACTATAGGGGTGTTACTTCATGTCTAGAGGGCTCTAATGTTAAAACCCATATTTAGAAGGTTGGGAATCGGAAGTAGTAATCGGAAGGCATCGGAAAGACTCTTCCTCCTTGGTGAAAAACATGAGCAGCGGCAGTTGTCTTGCTACTACTTGTATGACAGGTGGTGTTACGTTAAACTTTTGTCTATCCATTTAATAATATTATTTATATTTTTTGGAATTGGTAATTTTTTACCCAGCACAAAATGATTCACTTTACATGATTTCCAAATCAATCAGTTTCACTGAACGGATTCTGTCCAACTTGGGATGTTTCACTTCATAAAATTGTAGGAGGCGCAATCTTTTCAGTACTTTGTGTGTGTGGCCTATTGAACCAGTGCATGACCCACCCTGCAGTGCTTTGAAACCCTGTAACGGCACTCTGGTGGAGCCCGTGACAAACTGCAGCAGGCGTCCTCGCCTCTCCTCACTGAAGGCCTCCACTGCCTGCCAGAACCACCGCACCACGTTGCTCTCGCTTGTGCAGTGCTTCAGGCGCGTGTTGGTCTTCCAGTCGACCAGGTCGATCTTTCCCAATCCGCCGATGATCAACTGGATTGCACGCAGCAGGTAGAAGAGGAGGAAAAGCACATGTGAGGTCATTCTACATTTAAATGCAGGGGGAGTTACTGCCTTAAAAAAAAACAGCAATGTACCTCCAGCTCTTTATGGTCGAAAGGCTTGAGGAGATGCTGGGGGATCAGCTCACTGAATCCCTTTTGGAGAGCCAGAAACTGGGCTTCAATACCACGCATAAACCTCCAGTTCACATAAAGCCTTAGGAGAACAACAAACGTCCATTTTACTACACAGATCTTTCCACTCAGCCTCATGATTGCCACATTATCAGACACGTGTCCCACTTTCATTACCTCACGTATTCCTTCTTGTTCTCCTCCGTCACAGGGATGTTACGTCCATTAGGTTTGAGTTCATGCTGGAGGAACTTCCCGAAGGCGTTATGCTCCACGCAGAATGTGTGGTCCAGGACTGAGGTGATGTCGTTCTCTCTGAACACAAGGTAATGACGGGAATTAGCATTACTGGAGCAACAAAGTACAGTGCATCCGGAAAGTATTCACAGCGCTTCACTTTTTCCACATTTTGTTATGTGACTGCCTTATTTGAAAAAGGAACAAATGTTTTTTTCCCCAACAATTCTGCACGCAACAGCCCATTAAGATAACATGAAAATGTTATGCAAATTTATTACAAAAAAAAGTAATAGTATTTATAGCCTTTGCGCGATACTTGATGCGATTTCCAAACATAAAAAAAGATTTTATGACGTCATTATAGTGTAAGATTTTAAAAGAAAATGAGCTGACAGTATTCCCTACATAATATAATACATCATGTTGTTTCGTGGTGGAGTACGGTCTGTTATTTGTCAAAAATAAAGATATTTAATTGTAAATTGTTCAAAATGCTGCATATGTTTCACCTAAATTAGGCATTTCATATGTAGTATTCCACAGTGGTCACTAGATGTCAGTAATGTTACTGTAATGTTCTGCGAGACAAACAGCAGGTTTGAAGTATCTCACAGCATGCACAATAATCCCTAGCAGGCTACTGTTGCAGCAGTACTCCACACCAAGATAAACTCAACTTCGGACCCCCGACGTCACTTCCCGTCCTGCCCACTCAGCTCCCCTAACACCAGAACATATTTACAGCAACAAACACGAGTCTTATTTATGTGGCTGATTTTCTCTTATTAGGTCTACTACATTGGATAATGTGAATGTAAAGGTGACTATGGGGGTGTTATTTCATGTTTGGAGGGCTCTAATAAAGTAAAAAATTGGGATTAGAAGATCAACTGATTTTACCAATGTAAAATATGTGATTTATAAATAAGAAATCCTACTTCACTGTCATTTCGGTGCTTTTACTCACAATATCCAAACGAGACTCTTGTGCAGCTCTGGGTCGGTGGTCTCCAGGTCATTGAGCTGAATGGGTTTGCCCAGCAGCTGTTTGTAGAAGGGCAGCGTGAAGCTCCCATTGATGTAGTGACCATGAAAGACTGCCAGCCCCATTACACGGCCCACAAAGTGGAAATATGATAGGTGATCCTGAAATATGGGCCGACACGTATACAGCATGAGTTTTTAATACTTTCACCTTAGTAGGGTAAACTGTGAAGTGCTTTATGTGAGTACTTACAGGGTTAATGGAGGAGTCAGGGTTGATTTGTAGCGTGTAGATATTGTCTGTGGAGTACTGGAACAGGCCGTAATAGGGGTTCAGCATTTCATGACAAAGCAGGTACAGCCACTCCCTACAAAGCACAACCACAATGTTAATAAAAAAACTATATTAACTGAAGAAAAACACTCAAAAATCATGAAAGTCTTAATTTTCTAATGTATCATTTTCAAATGTTTAACTGAGAGCACAATTAACTGTTGCATGTGGTAATAAAAAGGTGTAAAATAAATAAATGGCGTGAAAAATCGAGAATCACCTGGCTACACCGCCATAGTCTAGGCCCTCCTCTCCTCTGAACTTCACCATCAGACGCTTCTTCAGGTCTTTTGGCCTCATCTTCATTATTTGCCGATACGACTCCTGAAGCAAAACACACACACCACCCTTTGACTACAAACATCATTGCAACTAAAACATTTTAGGTCAGTGTTTCACAGTTTGACAAATGTGTAATGTGGAGGACACAGAAAAGAAGGACGTGTAACTCCAAAGTCACAACACTTCCGCTGTCTGCATGCGCAGTTTCCGGCGTGTGCCCCATCAGCAATGAGAAAAACACAATGGTGCCCACCTCAAAGATCTCCTCGCGAGACACCTCAATGCGACAGTGTCCTGCTTGGGGTTGCTGCAGGGAGAGCTCGTGGCGGAGCAGCTTCAGTTTGTGGACCAAATCTCTCTCGTAGCGCGCCGCCACGTCCCCATCTCCACCGACACTGCCGCCCATTCCTCCGCCCTCTTCAATCCCCACATCCATCTGGGGTGGTTGTGAGGATTCTTTCACTTGGGATTGCTGGCTGTTAGGTGGGAAAATGCGGAGGAGGACACAACATGGGCAGGTGAACGAGGCATAAAAGTATACATAGGTGTGTGTGTGTGTGTGCGTGTGTATGTATGTATGTATATATATATATATATATATATATATATATATATATATATATATATATATATATATATATATATATATATATATATATATCTCTATATATATCTATATATATATATATATCTATATCTCTATATATATATCTATATATATATATATATATCTATATCTCTATATATATCTATATGAATATATGAGAGAGAGAGAGAGAAGTATATATATTTTTTTTTTTTGAATTTTTCTGGCTGCCCCCGTGACTTAATCAACAAATATATGTAATTTAACTTGTTTTTAAATGATAATTTGTACTGACTGACATGAACCAGGGAGTGAACATGGCACTCGGCCTGGTGGATGAAGATTGAATGGATTCAGTGATGTGGAATGAGACGGGGAGCTCGGTAAACTTGCCTACGGGAAAATTGCTTGTTGGACTTGCTGGCTTGTTACGTTAACATACCGGACACATACTCAATCCTGTTGTTCTGTGTGCTGTTGTTGAATAACTTGTCTGTTCTTGGTCTTGAATTTCTAAATAAATGCAATTTATAGCTGAGAAAATCGTTCTGATCAATGCCACATTTCCATAAAATCACTGATTTAGTAGGTCATGTTCAGATCCAGTCTGCACTGGAGAGTGACTGAGATTAACATCAGAATAATGTTAAAACTATAGATTTGGGGGTGTCTGTGAACCAGGTGCAATCTGAGCCTTGCTATGGGTGGGGGGGATTTGAGAACGTATTATGAGCACATGTGCACGCTGGTACCTGATGATGGTGTGTAGACGCGGGTCTGTGAACTGTGTGGTTCTGTTGTTGTGGTCCACAAAGTATATCCGTCCCGACACTGTGCTTCGGACCTCCCAGCCCACTGGCAATGGTCCAAGCTCCTCACAGCTTACGCTGGCCAGGTCCCTGCACCAGTAACAAGGCATCAGACAGGCGTCCAAACATCAGTTCAGCCTTCAGCCTTGCATACTCTTTGTTCCTATCCTTCATATGGACCTTATCCCAGGGATTGCAATTTCTATTTGTATTATATTTTTAATAGGTTTTCTTCTGTTCTCTTGTTCTACACTAACTTACTGTATTTTACTCCATGAGCTTTATGTTGGGTTCATCTAATGTTATGGAGTTACACAAGTGGGAATCATACCGTGGTATCCGTGGGTCATGCCAGGTGCTGACACCCGTCTGTGTGTGAAGAAAGTACACCTGGCCCTGAACTGTTGTTCGTTGTTCTGTGTAAATAGAAACAAACAAAAGAATATTTTGAGTGGAAAAGTCATGTGATAAGACACGGGCCGTGTTTGACGGACCATATCCTTCGGGCAGGTCCGGGGGTTGGTGCCCGTGAGGTCTGTTCTGAGGGGTGTGGCCATGGCCCCTGGAATCCTGCCCTCGTATTCGCTGGGTCTGAAGGCGGCTCTCTTGATTGGGTGAGTCGAGACGGCAGTTCCCGCCACCCGCAGCACCAGTGGGGTCGGAGTAAGGCAGCGGTTCTTCACTAAAACATCCCTCTAACACGGGCCTGCACACACGCATACTAATGTTAATTATGTGTCACATCCTGCAAAACAGCAAAGGGGGAATGTCTCATCCCAAAAAAATGGGTCACATCACATTTAATCAAAGATGTGCCTGCATAAAAAGAATTAATTGCAGTTAATTGGTTCCAGGCCTAGGAGTCCCTGTTTATAAATTGAATAGAAAACCTGTATACGACATTCTAAATACTGTTGCAACATTCTTAGAGCCCTTCGGACATCAAATAACACCCCTATAGTCACTTTTACACTTGTACCACTCAATATAGTAGACATAATAAGAGCAAAATGAGACATAAGTAAGACTCATGCTGACGCGTGTTCCTACAAATGTGTTCCCGGTGCTAAGGTCGGGGTACAGAGTTAAGTTTTATCTTGGCGTTGGTTATGACCGCAACAGCAGCTTGTGTTAGGGATTATTATGCCTGTTCTGAGATCATTCAAACCTGTAATAAAAGCTTGCTGTTCTGGCAAGATAGTTTGGTGCTTCTGTGTCTCACAGTTTACTAACACACAGTGATCGGTGTAGGATACAACATATCATCTTTGAATGCATCTTCTGAAAGCCTTGTATTGGTATTTTATTTTATTTAGCCATTTTCATTCCATTTTTTTTCCTATTACCAATTTTGAAATAACCATTAATGCAATAATGTTATCACATTTTTGTTTTTTTACTACTCCAGTGTATCCTGGCAGAATACACGAATATATATTTTCCACCCTAAATGTCACTTTTTGATGGTGACACACTCACCCGTCATTTTCCAACAGACCTCTACAGTCCACTACTGGGCCTCCACTACCGATGCGGTCTCGAGTCTGCAGGCTCACTGGGAAATTACACATGTGATGTAAAGGTCAGACCATTATAATGAATGTTTTGGGGTGACTGTACACACACAGTCAGAAAGCAACACCAAGCCAAACGTGTTTGTTTCTTGCCTTACCTACAATCTGCCCCCGCACTGCGTCACTGTCTGAGGGGTTCAGTTTACATAGATCTAGCCGCTGGTCTGGAGGGAGACAAAATAAATGACGTTTGTTTTCTTGATTTCTTGAAACAAATTTGTGCACAATCAGAAGGATGAAGGGGTGAGAGACAGTCTTACATCCTGTGTCTTTTAGTCTGCTGATGGCATTTGAAAGAAGTCTAATGCACCCCAAGAAGCCTGCCCCCTGCCGTTTATGGATCTTCTTGTGATTCCATATACTGATGGTAATTGAGTCTGCTTTGCCGATGTAGCTGAACAAAAAAACCCAAAAAAAATCCACATCATCAAATTGCTTCACACACCAAAAAAGGCAACATGCCAATATTAGCATCATAACGTCAGCACAACACGTTCATGGAAGTGTGACATTGATTCAGACATACATGTAAACCCCAGGCCCAACACCCACTGGTGACTAATGACACACGGTTCACAAAAGCAGAACTATTAGGAGTGAATAGGGTGAAGGAAACTTACAGGTCATAGTGCTGATTCCATTTGGGGTCCAGTGTGCTCTTGACTGTGTCTGTTGAGTGGCATTGACCTGATCCATCCACCACAACCTTGGCAAAAGGATCGGGCAGGCCTGCATGCACACAGTTCAGAAGTGAGAGCATTAAGCAAAACAAAACAGGGTTGCAGAGAAGACATACTTTAAGGAATGTACCATAATGACCCAAATATAAGATACAGTGTATATAATTACAAAAAATACATATTTTTTATTTTCAATTGTAGTCGAATAACATTTGGTAGATCGTTGTAGGATATATTTATTAGCTGTTAGTTGTTTCACTGAAAACCATTATCTAAAAAAATACAAAACTAGCATCATAACTCAACTTTGAGTAAATTTTCTTCATGCTGGTCTTAAGGTCATTGCTGTCTGTGTGCGAGCGACTGATTACATTGTGGAGAAGCCGTTGGTTTGCAATAATAATGCCAGCCGACCAATATTATAGGCAGATCCCGACATAAAAATGTGATATTCATATCAGTATCATTTTTTCTGCCTTGTTAGAGCTAGTGTATGTCCATGGTCTGGAATAATTTCCAAGTTTTTGGCTTTGGTTTGTGCACATCTGTAAGTGAGGATCTTAATAAGATGTCTGCTGACAGCGTGCAAGCTCAACACGAGAAAAGGACAGCAGTCAAGAGTCAAAAGGGCAAACTTCCAGACTCCACATTTAAGCAGACAGTATCTGACATAATACAAGTCTCAGAAAAATAGCTTTTTATAGAACTTACATTTCATTTTGCATTATTTGTTTTATTTTTGCAGTGTTTTTTTGTGAAATGCAGTAAAGAAAGCATGATGTGTTTGAGGGAAGAGCTGCTGCCATTGGTGGTATTGGTTTATGTCGGTATCGGTAATGATGTGCTGGGCAACCGGGGAATACAGTGGTCCCTCATTTATTGCGGTTAATTAGTTTACAACCCCAGTATTTTCATAGTTGAAAATAAAAAAGACCATTATAAGAGACATGTAGGTGTGAAATAACAGCCCTATAGTCACCTTTACACTCCTATTATTGTTTACACTACATTGCTAATGCGCAGGCTACGGGATCACAGCAGGGATACAAAAGTCGGCCAGAGCTGCATGGCATGCTAGCAAGCTAACTAGTTAGCCTCCAATTTATTCATTCTAAACTTAAAGGCTTTTAAAGTGGAGAAGAAAGACAAAGCAAGCAGCTACACGCAGTGTGACGGTCAAGTGATGTAATGTGATGGCTCATCAATGTTTTGTGTCGTTACTGATGTTTTGTGTCATTACAGAATACTACATGTAACTAGTATTTCAATATTTATGGACTTAATAATGGGCCGTAGTAAACCTCAAAACAGTCATCATTTATTAATTAAGTGTGGAAAAACCTCAATACAGAGAGGCAGCGATATCCAAACCGCAATGTGGCAATATCGAGCATCTCTAAAGACGCCCCCATCTTTTTCAGACTTTTTCTCCTCAGGGCAAAAACAAAAATACTGTTTTATATTTCGGTCAAAATGGTAATCGAAACATTTAGCTGCAAAAGAAAAAAGCAACTCACGAAAGAAGTCTTTCTTTGCGAGGTTCTTGGCACATAGTACTGTGAGAGGAAAAACACAACATAATGAACATTGAGCACACAGACAATTCTTTTTTCGTGTAGGTTGCCACAATGCATGGCACTATTCATAAAAGAATGAATGTTAAACATAATTTAGGGTAACTCATCCAGCATTAACAGATCAGAGCTAAGACTTGCACCGCCTTCCACAGTGAGAGCGGGAGAACGCATTCATTTAAATCATGCACCAAGTCATTCTTGGTGGATTAACTGTTGCTCTATTAACTGGGCCGTGTCATGGAGGGGGTATTAAAAAAAGACTGGTGGTGATGATGTGGCACGCAGCAATCTCATCACCTATTGATTGATAGGCTGGTAGTAATTGATTTGTTACACCCGCAAATTGGTGTGTTCCAAAAAAAAACACAAAAAAAAAACAAAAGCGGAATGGTTTGGGTTTTGGCCCAGACGGCCATCAAGGAAGTCAGTCAGTCTGCCACAGGTTTCGGATGTGGCGACTGTGGTGGCAGAGATATGTCTGCTGTGTCCTCATCGACTTCCTGTGAATAAGCAGTGGAGAATGGCGAGGAGATATCCTTCCCTTTTCCCTTGACTCACACATTCCACAGCGAGACATCATCGCCGGAGAAGCGCAACTATGAGACAGATAGAATCACATTTCTTTATCTCTCCGCAATCTGCTTGCATACTTCCCCTGTCACTGCTCAACTACCCTCACCGCCCCTTTTCACTCTTATGGCCAGAAACAAGAGAACGACACTCTTGGTTGCCCCCCCCCCAGACGTTTGTCCGCCTCTTTGGTGGCACTGAATGTGTCACAAGCCCTTTCTCAGCATTTCAGGAAATTCCACGTTCTGCCAAGGTCATGCCTGGTGAATGCACACACACACACACACACGCACACACACACACACAGCAGCGTCTCAGCTGGTTCTCCACTTCCCCACTGCTGCTTTTCCTTTCTGGCATTTAAGCCTACTCTTTTTTTTAGAGAACCTGAGAACCGGAGGGAGCTCGCAAGAGAAGAATTCTTTTCATCGGGTCTTGGGGGAATGAGCACAAACAGCACAGGATTGGAAAAGTGAGCTACTGCTGTCTCGAGGAACTCCAAAGTCCGCACATGTTTTTTTTTTTTTTTTTTAAACATAATACACTCCCTTTTCAAGGGTTACCCACAAGTTTTGCACTTAAAGCATCTTTCATGGGGGTACTTTTTAGGACACAATGCCAGTCAGTAACCTCAGAGTGAACCAAAAATGATAAAATACAGAAATTAAAAAAAGACTTTACTGTTTTAGACTAGACCCGGAGTAGAATCGTTGCTCCTCTGCATTGAGAGGAGTCAGATGAGGTGGCTCAGGCATCCGGTTAGGATGCCTCCCAGACGCCTACCTGGTGAGGTGTTCAGGGCACGTCCAACCGGTAGGAGGCCTCGGGAAGACACAGGACACGCTGGAGAGACTACAGCTGGCCACGGAAAACCTCGGCATCCGCCGGGAAGAGCTGGACTAAGTGGCTGGGGAGAGGGAAGTCTGGGCTTCCCTGCTTAGGCTGCTACACCCCCGACCAGACCTCAGATAAGCGGAAGAAAATGGATGGATGGATGGACTACATAAGAAAAGTGGCTTTGTATTAGGGCTGCAACTCTGTTATTTTCTTCATCAATTAATTAGGTAATCTGTTAAGTCCTATACAGACCAAATCAATATGAACAGTTTGTGGTTTGGTTTGCCACAAATTAAAAAAAAGGCAAAAATGTTGATCACTCCTTTCCAAAGTCAAAGCTGATGTGTGCAAATGTCTTATGTTGCCTAAAACAGGAAAACATTAGGTCTGGCTTTCATGGATGAATAAGGAAATCTAAAAATATTCACATTCAGAGGATGAAATCAGAAAATATTTGAATTTTGAAATAAAAAAATGCAAACATGCTTGCTCTCAAAACAGAAACCGGAACCAGTAGTCCTTGACCCACCCTGCCTACTGTCTCTGTAGTTCTTTGCAAACTAAGAGTCGTTTGTTTTTATTGATCTTGGCTTTAAAATAACCCACAACAAAGTTCAAAGTACCAGCAGCTTGATAAAGGAGGTGAAAAAAATCAATAACTTGTTCTTCATATAAAACTATAACGATTCGATATTAGAAGGTATTTGGTTAACATTTTTGGGTGCCCACAATGGACTAATTGGCTTTGCATTATTTCTTATGGGAAAAATTGATTTAGATGAGGTATGTTTCCGTTTGAGTCAGCCCTTCTGGACAGGATTAATGACGCTAACCGAGGTTCCACTGTAAAAGCAACAGCTGGGAGGCACATGAGCAAACATTTTATCAACTTGATATACTCCCTAGCACCCAAACACATGCTAACAGATACATAGATAGTCTTGTCATTGTTACAAGAGCATTAGAACTAGAGCTGGGAGACTTAGCCAAAAATGCACACAGCCACACAACAATTACATTTTATTAGCTGCGATATAAGCACAATTAGCTTGTCCTCTAAAGCTACCTGTGTGTTTGTGCATATGGCGCGATCATAGGCGGGGCCGTGAGAGGATAAAAGCTACCTATGTCGACTACTGTTCTCAAGCAACTTCTTGTGATTTTCTTTTCTTTCACACTCTTAATTCTGATGCATTTGTTCCATTATCTTTATTGCTCATTAGGCTCTTGTCAAGATGCGGTACGGTGCTGGCCAATATAGCAAATCGGTGCTCAATCCCAAATAGTTGGCAACAAAACTCGAGCAGCACGTGTTGCCTGAGCAAGCAAATCAACATCAGGCTGACAATGTTTGGCACGGTAAGCTTACAAACCTTGTTCTCTGATGCCTTGTCCACACGTTGCAGGGTATTTTGAAAAACGCATATTTCTCCCTCTCCGTTTATGAAAAAAATTGTGTCCACACGACCTCGATTTAAAAAAACAAACCCAAAAAAACGCAACAGGATAAATGCATTGGTAACCACAGCAAAACTTGTAGGAGGCAACTGTTACTAAAATTCTACCCAATCAGAAGGATCCTCTGTCATCTCGTTACTTCCGCAAACATAAAACATGGCACCCGGCTCGTTGTGGACTGACAAGGAGGCAAGATTATTTATAAAGGTTGATTTAGAATACAAAGTTAACTAGACACAAGAAAACATTGTCAGTTCTGAGGGCATCCATGTTGTTTTTCATATAAATACGGTTCGGCTTTGTGACGTCACTGCTGGAAGTGACGTTTGAAAAAGTCTTTGGGAGAGCCTTCAACAGTAAGTACAGAGCAGCGCAAAATTGTGTGCGTTCACAGAAAGTCATCGCAAAAGAAACGCTTCTCTTTAATGCGGTTGAAAAGCCAGCGTTTCAAGAAATGCTGCAAATGTTAGTACGAACTGCGTTTCAGAAATGGTAATTGCACAGCTTTACACCAGTGAAAACTATTATAGATGCTAAAGGAAATTGCATTATTTGGATATATTCCAGTTAATGATATATTATCATAATATTAGTGGTTTATTTGGTCACCAAAAATGTTGACAATATTATCGTTTAGCATCAATTTGTGCGACAATAAACATTTCATTTTGCGATGCAGTTAAAAGTTTTTGTCGAGTCGTATTTTTTCATTGTACTTTTCTTTGAGTGCATGTTAAAATCGCGTCTCGTCTCATGGACCCGATCTTGTGAATTGTCCCGGGTGTGAAGAAAAATACTCCAGAAAATGAGTTTTTCAATAAGTAAACTCATGAAAGACCACTTCATCACATTTATAAATCTGTTCTTAATTCACACATCTTTTAATATTTAAAGAGTTGCTATGTAATTATGTCACCTAGATGATTAGCTAGTTTATTAGATGGGTATGCAACCCCTCATTCAGTAAATAAATCACTCTTACGAGAACAAAAAATGCCTTTTTGCTTGCGTGACTAACTTAAAGGTTGGCTCGTCACCTTCTTCCGCCATCTGAGGCTGAGCTTTAAGCTTGTTTACGTCCAAGGGCAATACCGTTCCAAGGACTGTTGCATCTCTTTTTGCAGCCCTCTATAACATGAAGCACCTGTTAGCTCTTTTAGGCAGCTATGGTCAAACGAATCAGTTAAATGCAGTGGGAGAAAAACTCAAAATGGAATCTTTGGAATTTGTTTATATATACAAGTAATCTCCTGCTGCTGCTCGCCCCTTATTCTTACTAGTGAGAAAGTTGTGAAGACCCGTGGCTAGAAGATTATTCTCTCGATGCAATTATTGTCGTCACCAATACAACATAGCAAGTCAAATGTATATAGTGATTTTAACACCACATCTGATGGTGTCTTTGATCTTATAAGGAAAACTTGTCTGAACCCTGATGGTTCCCTTTAAGAATGTTCATATGGGAAACAGGTTTTAGTTTTTGTGAGAACACACCACAAATTATTGTTATTAGACAGCTTTTGGACTAAAAAAAATATTTTCTTTGAACTTTCTTTGTGTATAACCCCCTGAAATGTTTGTTTCCGGGGAAGTGCAAGTGGTCCCCAGTCTACGGCAGCCTGTGGTTACAAACGCACCCCCATAAATTCATTAAAAACTTCCTTTTGGTCCGTAAACCGAGTACAGTGTGCCTGTGCTGCTACACTGAGACAGGATGACATTGTCATTATGTCCCCAAAGCCGCAGTGCAGCATAGAAAAGGAAAGCCATTACCATGGACGTGAAAATGAATATCGTAAAAGGGTCTGAGAGGGGAGAAACCCCCATCCGTATCGGCCGCTCTTTTGGTCCTCCACAACCATCATTAGGGATAAAGATAACTGAATGCTAAAGAATGCTACAGGGGTCATGGATTCTGTATGCTGGTACAAGAAGACTAGCTGGGGACTATATTTTAACAACAACCACATGGATTGAAGTAAGGAGATGTTTCATTTTTCCCCCGTTTCATTTCATTCTTGTATTTAATCTTTTTCCTCGCTGTTGTGTGTTTGTTTTGACAAACAGCTCTGGCGACACACGGAGATAAACGTCAAAACACGGTGCTTGTTCAGCAGAACATGCAGGAAAAAACGTATCACCAAGTCACCATAAAGGAGACTTACAAGGTTGTCACCAGACAACAGCGATATATTTTATGCAACTATTACAAAATGTATGAATCTGCCACAGTTACTGATTCTCAAACCTTAAAGAATATATTGCATTGGTTGCACAGCCACATCTTAAACATGTCGTTTACACGGCGGTCGGCCTAGTACCAACAGGAAATCAGCATCTTTTGCAGATGAACGGATAATTTGACGAAAGAGAAAGTCACTTCTCCCACCGCAACTGATCTGACATTCTCAAAAACACCCTTCAAAACAGACAAGGTGCAATTTGTGCCAACATGAGCCCCGCTACAAGGACAAACACTTACACACAATCACCCAAAACATTACATTAAAGGTCATTGAACATCAACTCTCTTGTGACAGGGGCTGAGGAGGAGGAATTATTAATCAATTTATATAATGTCAACCTAGCAATATGGGGGACGCCATTCTCCCTTGTTTGGAAATGCTGGGAGTATTTCTATTTCCTACATGCTTGACCACAATTTAGCAGAATAATACTGTATGTGCTGTAGCCACAGGGAGATACACAACACATAATAAAGCAAGGGTGGCCAGGTCTTTGTGTGGGTCTCTGCCACAGGCACATGAGCCTTGCTATATAGGCCAAACACCCCCCTCAACAGACTCAACACAAAAAAAAAAAACACATTGGCCTGCCAGACAGCATTATACTCCTATTGGCTCTTGGCACATTCCTCAACCAATTAGAATTCCTCCCATACCTGTAGGGGTGGGGCAAAGTCAGGTGCCAATAACCTTTGTTAGCATTCAAGCACAACTAATGAGTGTCTGGGTTTTTACACACACAGACACACACACCTCACTTTCTGTGGTTTCTATCACTGAAGGCTCATTTGGCTGATAATGCAAAACACCACAACAAATGACCAGTGCCATTTAGCCAAATTGTTACACTGAATTTAATGTCACCAACAGATTCTGTGCATTTTCTCCATGGCAATCTTTCCGATAGCAATTGCTGTCCTTGGCTGTTCTTCATTATTGTTACAATTCTTTGGTTCATTTAAATGACATCAACCCAGATCTCATTAAGGGCCGGAAATGTTGTGTATTAAGATGCTGCAGGGAAAGAAGACAGATGCAGTGGTTCATTCCTCCAATAGGTGCTCTGTTTGTGATACTCCGCCACCAAAAACACACAAGACACCTATCATAGTGCAAGAAATATGATGTGGATTTGTGAATTGTCAGACATAGGATGTGATGGTTGTGTTCGATCTAAGTCTTCTAACGAGCAAAAGATAATGCGGTCATAAAACATTTAAAAACTGGTTTATTGAGGTTGTCTGTAGAATGACAACAATTAACCGATGATTAATCTATTATCCAATTAATATCTATTTTGGTATTTGATTCATCATGTTTTTATTTTATAATGTTAATATTTTTACTATTTATTTAAACCGATAATGGATCTCTTTTCTGATAAGTTGCACACCAAACCATTGACTATTTGTGTTTGGTTCATATTGTTCTGGCCCGTAGGTGTCCAGAATGTGGCCCAGAGGCCATTTACAGCCCTCAGGTATTTTTGTTTCTTGGCCCTCGGCACATTCTAACACTACAATTGAACAAAAATTAAATAAAAAAAAAAGGATAGTAATTTTACAAGAATAACAATAAAATATTGAGAATAAAGTCATATAGTTGATAGAAAAAAATTTAATATCTAAAACATTTTGAACATTAGGTTGGAAAAAACTCTAATATTACGATAATAAAGTCAAAATATCTTGACAATAAATGTATAAGGCGAAAGATAAAATATGTCAAAATAAAAAAACTGAAAAAGTCTTATGTAAGGGAAAATGTTTATATTTGTAATACGCTTTGTGTATGCTTTAACACAAAGCTGTGCACAAGCTTTGTTGTTCTGTAAATATAAAAAAAATGCTTTGGCTTGCTTTCATGGGTTGGTTTATAAAATGCAAATGTAGCACGCGCATCTTGAGGTTTTTTTGGTATGCTGCCCTCGGTGGAAAAACTTTGGACAAAGAAATGTGCATCCAAAAAGCTGTATTAGTAAATAGTTGCATCCGGATGGGAACGGATCACTGAGTTACACACGGCACACCTACATGTAGCACTGTGAACCGACACGCGGACGGGAACCACGTGACACAACAAACCATAGAAGAAGAATGACCGCACATGCGTAAGTCCATGGTTTCAGCTTTCCAAGGCTCAGCCAGGCTTGCGAGAAGTCGAATTACAATTGGAGCACAGGACAACAAAATATCAGGGGAATGTCGACTCAGGTGAGTCTGTCAAAATAATCAGACGGCAACGAGTTTCAGGACACCCGGAACGTTGTTTCCCTGTGAATGAGAGGCCCGAAACGCCAAAATACTTTGGCGTTTTGACCTGAGAACGTTTCTGTGCGGACAGCCCAATGGAAACAAACATTCACACTCCCATTCACACCTATGGTGGTTTACAATCTCCCCATTAGCCTAACACGCACCTACGCATGTGCAAACGTTTGGGCAAATGTGCAAACGTCACGCTGAAATGTCCCACCAGAGATTTGAACCTGGATCAGTAAACAGTGAGGCTGACGTGCTACCCACTAGACCAGAGCGTTTTGGTTTCATTTACCCATGTACCTAAAAACGAGTCCAGGGTGTGTGTGCACTCATTAAACCTGCAAGTAAGCGAAGTCTTCCGTGTGATTGCTCAGTTCAGCATCAGATGACCAAGACGCCTGGCCGGAGGCACAGAGCGACATTTCCATTTGAATAGAAGCCCCTGGGAGTCCAGTGGGGTCACACTGGCTACAGTGAGAAGCTATTGTTCCAGCTGTGTATCGAGAGAGAGGCTCCTTTATGTCCTACACAAGCGCTCCAATCCCCAAAAACAACCTTTAAATGCCGGAGCCGAGCACCCGAAAACACCACAAGACTGAATAGGGATAAGGTTAGGCTTAAATAGCGGGTGCTACAGCTGATTTAGCAGGAGGACGCCCGTCCGGTTATTTTGGTGGGGGATCGCCGACACGTCAGCCTCAACCACCAGACAGACGTTATCCCTTTCGGGTCGACCGCTACCGTTAACCGTTTAGTTACAAAAAGGTCAATGGTGGCTGGGGAGACCCCTGACGGGCGTAGCTAACCAGCATTAGCGGTCAACGTTAATAATTCATAGTGTATTCATAATGCTTGCCAAGCGTAGGAAGAATAGGCTATTGTCTCGACCGTAAGAGCCACAGGACGACGAGTTGTGTCTGCCTTTGGTGGTGGACCGCTTTCATGACTGTCCCCTCGGCAATTTGGCTAGCATTCCGGCTAACGAGCTAGCACTTGTGCCGCCGCGTCTGCCACACAAAAACCGGATGTTTGGGCTAACAGCAGCAATTCAAAGCCACTTTGTGATGTCCTGTTAGGCTCGCCCGACAGAGAGAATGGGTCGGGAAAACAACGTGCAGTTTGCGGTTCCTTTCCGTCTCCATTTTCTTTTACCTGTCAGTCGGATTTTGATGCTGGACCCGTTCCTTCGAGTCCCAGGATTCGACATCACTCCGTGAAAAACGATCCCACAAACTTCCTCTTCGGCTCTACCGAAGGAGACCTTCCTCGCGACTCGGTAGGACGGCGAAAGCCTTCAGATTGCAAACACGCGGTGGGTTTTTCGGTTCTTCATGGGTGCAAACGTATTATTTCATGGCAAAGTCCTGCGCTTCTTCGAGATCCCACAACACGGGAGAACATTTTCGGGCAGGCTCAAGCACGTAATGACGTCATAATCTTAACTGCACAGTCCTACGTGCTCGTCTCCGGCGAGCGTGGGCGCACCCGTGGAAGTCTGAGCATGCGCAGTAAAAAAAAAAGTAAGTACAGTATTCCTCTTTTTCTTTACAGTGCAAATAAATAGTATATTGTTATATTTGTGTTACTGTCAATAATTTGTCACATTCGATGTTCAAACTAACCATTTCCGGCTTAAAATGAATGTAAAAGGTAAAAGAAATGCTGAAATTTAAATATTTAATGTCATTTTCAAATTACATTGAAAAAATATTTATTTATTTTGAAATCAAAATATTTTTAATGTGTTATTTTGATATACAAATATTTGAAATGACATTAACTATTTTAATGTATTTTCTGACTGTATTTCTGTAAGTGTATTTTTGAAAAACCACCAGCTGAAAAACATTGCTGTAAATTATTCACAGATTTTTTTCCCTCCAATTTTTTACACAATTGACATCATTTATGCGTATAGCCTTTGGCCAATAAACACATGACACTCATGATGTGTAATCATATGATGTGCCTCAAATGTTTGTCAGGAACTTAAGTGCTAGATGTGCATGGATCGAGCTGTTGGGATTTGCCTCACAGGCCGCCCTGGGGTTGGTTCGACTGCGGCAGTATTAGTCGGTGGAACAATGGAGCCTCTGATTAGACTGTTTTCAGGCCACAGGATCCAGTAAATCCACATAAGCAGAGGGCCGGACACAAGTAACGCTCACATTCAAATAACAAACACGCAGCTCCATTCTCCACCTCTGCGTTCAACCCCATAAAGCAGAAATATAGTTTCCTTATCTTTCTCACACAATTTCCACGGACTCTTCATCCCGGCCCGTTGCTCTGCATCTGTCCTCCTTCCATTTTTCCACGTCAACACCCCTACAGGTGGCCGTGGCGATGCCCGAGATAGTCTGCACACACCATTTACAGCTGTTAGTATGCAATTATGAGCGCGTGTTTGTGTGCATGTGTGAATGTGTATGTTATTCAAAGAGCCAACCAAAGCCCGCCCCGCTGAGACCAACTGAGAGTGCTCACAACTACTTAAATGATTGCAATCATAGAGACAAGTGTAATTGTTCCTCTGGGGATGTGCATTCCCAAATCATTAGGGAAAATATCCAAACACTCGTGCAGAAGAAATAGAAATAGCATATTCTGCATGAGAAGGGAAAAAGTATTGGGAAAAAGATAGAAATTTGGAACAAATGGCAGAAAATGAATAACATGAGAATTTAAGTGCATTAGATTGTGTGAAGATATGTTTTGAACGGTGTTATAAATACAAAACAATATATGTTTTTAATATAATCATTTTAAAAATTCCGGAACATCCACCTTAATACACATAAAGTGCTCTTAAATTCCTTACTGCAAAAATGACATGACATAACAATTAAATGATAAATGTATGCTATATATAAATGACCTGACTTTTTTAGAATGGCTGATTCATTGAGTGTACCTTGTGGCTGAGAGGAGACAAGATGGTATTTGAGTGGTGGAGAAGATGGATACGGGGTGACTGATGCCCTTCCAAAGAAACCCCTAAATGGACGGCGGAGTCAGATGAAGAATTCCCAGATCCCGCGCTGTCAGTGGTCGGAACAGGCCGATCAGAAGGATGACACCACAGGGTGATGGCTGGTTTTAGAGTTGTAACCATATCGGGCAGGAGACACCCTCGTATATAATCGCCTGACCTCAGCAACGCCCCAAAGTTCTACTGAGCTGCCTCCTGCTTTGGTGAGTATACGCTCGAGTTGGACTTTTATTTGGGAAGGATGCGTTGTCTCTCACGTTCGGTATGAATTTTCCAGCCACAGTCAAAAAGTGAGTGAGCCGGTCAGCAGCAGCCATGCCGGGTGCGTACAAAGGGGAGTGCGGGGACGACGTGGACCCCATGCCCTTCTTGGCTCCCTCAGAGAAGGAGCGCATGGATGCCATCAATAAGCCATATGACATCAAGCGCTCCTGCTGGGTCAAAGATGAGAAGGAGGCTTTCGTCGCTGGGGAGATCCAGTCCGAAGATGGCGACAAGGTCACCATAAAGACGGTCAAGAACAGTGTAAGAGTAAAAGTGATACACCTAAATGTCTAGTGTTGTGGTATTTGACCAATTTTAAAAAAGCCTCAGAAGTCCCGCTATATTGGGAAAAAATGTTAAGGTTCAAATACCGCAGTTTTTTTTTTTTAAACACAATGAATACATGATTGATGTTTTGTTGTTGACGATATTATTAGGAAAAGAAACATTGAAAGACAAGTTATATGTAGTATTCTGGTCACAAGGCAGCAGTAATGTTATGAGACACAACATTAAAGTACATTACCTTTCACACTGCATGGATACTGGCTACTGAGCCAGCAGAGCCGAGTTGACATGCCGTGGCTGAAATTGAGTGAAAAAAAGCTTCTCTCATTCCATGTGGAAGTGGTACGTTTTTGGATTAATTTCCCTTTCCCCCCCTGGGTTTGAAACACTTTCTTAAGTTTTGAATAAGTAAATTAGAGAGGCTAACCAGTTAGCTCCGTAAGTTTCTGTGCTAGCGGCATAAACTGACTGTTCAGGGGTTTGGGGACACACTTTCATTTAAAAAGTAGGTGTGGCAAATCTTTTTTGTTTTTGGTGTCTCCTATCAGACGGTGACAGTAAAGAAGGATGACATTCAGCAGATGAATCCTCCCAAATTCTTCCAAGCCAGCGATATGTCCAACCTCACTTTCCTCAACGAGGCCAGCGTCTTGGAAAACCTGCGCAGCCGCTATGTGAACATGAGGATCTATGTAAGCCACAAAAGCAGAAGCAGACAATACCGCCTTTAGTGTGACACAACTTTAATGCTGAATGTTCCCCGTGGATTGCATAAGTGTGACCACACCGAGCACAGATTTGTGCTGACTCTTGCATTATTCATGTAAAAGGTCATTTCACTGTCCCTCACCCCCTCTTTGTAGACCTACTCTGGCCTTTTCTGTGTCACCATCAACCCGTACAAATGGCTGCCCATCTATGGAGCTAAAGTGGCCCAGATGTACAAGGGAAAGAAACGCAATGAAGTTCCCCCTCACCTCTTCTCCATCTCCGACAATGCCTACCATGACATGATGCTGGGTGAGGAGAAGGCCTTGCGAGCAACGCAGCACACTCATTTTTGCAGGGACACGGGCATAAGTCATTGATCATAGTTGAATGGTTATAAAGCTTTGAGGGTATTTGGATTACATGTATGCCAGCATGTTTTCCATAGCATTTGTGCACAACCTATAGGGGGCGCTACATCCCGTCTATTGAGGTTATTCAGAAATTAATTCAGTGATTAATGATCGTTGTTTTGTGGATACAATATGGTCTATTATTTGTCAAAAAATATTGAAACGTCAAATGTTGTACAGTATTCTGGCCACTACATGAGACATCCACCATTATTACATTACCTTCCCTTGCACTCGATGTAGCCAGCCATGGATACAGAGGGGAAAAAAGGTTCTCCTCTCATCCAGTGTGGAAGTGGTATGTTTTGAAACCCTTTTGTACGTTAAGAAGAAATAAATCTGAGGTTAGCTGGTTGTCTCGCTAGCCACCTCAAGTTTCTGCAGCATAATTGTTGTGCAATGAATAATAGGAGAGGTAATGGTGACCATAGGGGTGTTGTTTCATGTATACAGGGCTCTAATAATACTAAAAACTGTATTTAGAGAGTCGTAAGCAGGTGTTCTATGCTCTGAGTATGAAAATATTCAATTAATTAACATTGAATTTTATTGTTCGTCGCGGTCGGTTCTGGACCCAATTAACCGCTATAAACGAGGGACGAGTGTCTATCACTAATAGACAGCATATATTTTTTATTTGCAATTGATACACAACGGACAAAGGACAGGGCCACATGGCAGGGACATACAAACTTACTTTGCAGCAACTTTTTCCAAAGTTGTCAGTAAGCACATAAGAACGCTATCATTTTTTAAAGAACTCCTTTGGGATGAGTAGCAGGAATGTCACTACATGGCTGTTTGGAGATAGGAAGAATGGGGAAGGTGTGTGGATGTGGTGTAATCAGTGTGTCATGTAATGATTTGTTAAGGAGCAGCCAAATACTTGGAGGCCATTATGTGGCATCGAGGGAGACCTGGCAGCTGTTTGCGTTGTTCACACTGCTGACAGAGAGCACAAACAAGCCTCTGATGGGCTCACAGAGACATCAGCAGTCTAAATTCTCACAGTGTCTCTGCTTGTCTGCTCTTCTGCCCTCCATGTGGCCTCTCGTCCGCCAGAGCATGAGAACCAGTCCATGCTGATCACGTAAGAACTTCCTTTTATCCCCGAGTGAAATATCCTCGTAAGAACATCAACCTCGCTACTACTTTGAGCCACCGTTCTTATCTCCTCTCCAGCGGAGAATCTGGTGCTGGCAAGACTGAGAACACCAAGAAGGTCATCCAGTACTTTGCCAATGTCGGCGCATCAGGAAGCAGAGCGTCTGACTCCAAGGCAAGTGCGCGTTTGTTAGTCAGCCACAACACAGGGACATCTTTGAAAGTTTTGTGGGTTGTGACAGGAAGTGTCTGCTTCACTCCACACTGACTCACTGTAATGCCTCAGAAGGAACTATTACTTTTTTAAACTAAAATAGTTTGACCAGGTGTGTACGATTCCTTCAAGGTTTTTGGTTTTGGCTTCAACTTGTAATTTCCAGTGTAGTGATTCACACTGGCAGCTCTCGTGTGACTTAACACCCAAGCCGCCTGCGTGTTTAGTATTAGGCTGGCACAGAGATACGTAAAGGAAGTCTGCAAATGTTGTCAAGTGGATTCGTTTTCTGCTTTGCCTGGAGGATTTTTTGTGCCAAAATATTTTAATCCTATACATTAAAATATGAATGAATTGACATCAATAGAAAATAGCTTTTAAATACATTTTCCATTGATTAGTGGAACAATTTTCACAATTATTCCACGATTGATTTATACATTTAATTTAACAAAAATATTTAATCATTTTTACATGTATTAACAGGATTTTTCAATAAATATGCTATGGTGTAATGGAGATGTCCAGTCCCGGTCCCAAGCCCAGGTAAAAGGGAGCCCGCGTAAAAACTGAGCCAAGTTAAACCAATGGGACAAGCCAAAACAATTTTTTTAAATTAATTTAATGCATTAATAGGTGTCATGAAAAGTGCCGTTTAATGCAGCTTGGATTAATACGATTTGTCAAGGTGAATGAGGATAAGCGGTATAGAAAATGGATGGATGGATGGATCCGTCGTCGTGGTGGGAGGCGGGATCAATGTTGTGATTGGATGGGTGAACAGCAATAAGGGCTACACATGCACTCCCTTTTTCTTTTCCTTTTTTAATGTGTTTTTGTGTGCTCATTTTGTCATTTTCCAGAAAAAAAACGATTTCTGCGCTGCAAAAATTTAAATCTAAGCAAGATTAAATCAAAGTAAGAGTTATAATTGATTCATTTGATATACCAGTAGGCCTATATTACTTAAAATAGGCAAAGAGAAAAAACTTGTCTCACTTCACTTTAAGGTACACAAAAAACAGTAGTTACTCTTTATTAAGGAACATTTAGAGTAGATATTGAGAAAAATGAAATGAAAAACTAAAGAGTAGTGGTTGGGGTTAGGTGGGTTTTTCCTTATTAACTACTGTAATCATGTGGAAGTTATTGAAAGTGTTGCTGAAAAGTTTATGTGTCAAAATGCTTAAAACAAGCGTTTTTCTTGTTTATATCAAAGTGTTTTGTTTATTTCACTAAAGATGGTCATATTTCCCCAATACAGCAAGAGCATATACGTGGTTAGTATTATTTATTCTCGCTTAGACGTCACGTCTTGCAGTGTTTGTCTTTCTTTGCAACTGATTTTTACTTTAATACCAAGATGCAAGCCTAATAGTTCTAGTTAAAGCACACAAGATCATCTCTGCTGTCTTTCCAGGGCTCTCTGGAGGACCAGATCATTCAGGCTAACCCGGTGCTGGAGGCATTTGGCAACGCCAAGACCATCAGGAACAACAACTCCTCGCGCTTTGTACGTGATCAGATTGTTCTCAATATGTTACACTGATGTATTTAAAAGAATCTTTTTTATGTGATAATAATGAAATGAATGTTTGCTTTAGGGAAAGTTCATCCGCATCCACTTTGGCCCGACAGCGAAGCTGGCCGGTGCCGACATTGAGACCTGTGAGCGCGTTTTTGGACGTCCCTCCTGCCGCTGCACTGAAATACTGAAGATGTGACTGCTGCGTTGTGTTTGTGTGCATCAGATCTGTTGGAGAAATCCAGAGTGATTTCCCAGCAGGCCACTGAGAGAGGATACCACATCTTCTACCAGCTCTTGTCTGCAAGGAAGCCAGAGCTCATAGGCGAGTCCGCGTCTACCGTCTACACTTTTTTAAACACATAGATAAACTGTTCCATCTTATGAACATATCATATTCTATCAGAGGCTCTGCTGCTGAGTCCAGACCCCAAACAATATGCGTGGGTGTGCCAGGGAGTGACTGTGGTGGACAACATGGATGATGGCGAGGAGCTGCAGCTGACTGATGTGAGCTTTTGAAGGGGTTAAGTGCTGAGCTATTTTGCTCCTTTTGACGTCCGTAATCTTCGGTCTCCTGTCTTCAGGAGGCGTTTGATGTCCTCGGCTTCTCTCCCGAGGAGAAGATGAGCATCTACAAGCTGACTGGAGGCATAATGCACTTTGGTAACATGAAGTTCAAGCAGAAGCCCAGAGAAGAACAAGCGGATGTGGAAACCACAGAGGGTACAAAGCCCCTAGCCCGTTTGCGCACTTGTTGTATCTCACCCCCCTCTTCTCTCTCCCTCAAGTGGCTGACAAAGTCTCCCACCTCATGGCCATCAACTCTGGCGAGCTGCAGAAGGGCATAACACGACCCCGGGTCAAAGTTGGCAACGAGTTTGTGACCAAAGGTGCGGTTTATTTACACCTGGAGCTATTTCAGAGCATCTGCAACAATGAATTTGCATGAATCACAATAGAAGCTTGAGTCAGAACTGTCCATAGGTGTGAATCTGAGTGGTTGTTTGTGTGCATGTGCAAGTGTGGCCAACAGTCTAGGATCATTATTAATGTATTGTTTTATTCAATTATTTGTGATTAAATGTGTTTTAAGCTATACATCATGTATGTCAATAAGCATGGTTTATGTGAAAAATATTTGGTTAACAATCACATCATTATGAACAAAAGCAATTTAAAAACGTTTCTTGCGCCTACACAAGGTCAAAACCAGGACCAGTGTGTGTACTCCATCGGTGCGCTGGCTAAAGCCATCTACGACCGCATGTTCAAGTGGATGGTGACCCGCATCAACAAGACTCTGGACACCAGGATGCAGCGTCAGTACTTCATAGGAGTTCTGGACATTGCTGGATTTGAGATCTTTGAGGTAAGGTCACGCTCACGTTTGCTTCTTGAACCTGCCTCTTATTGCTCTCTCCGGGTGTCTCCCCAGTTCAACAGCTTTGAGCAGCTGTGCATCAACTTCACCAACGAGAAACTCCAGCAGTTCTTCAACCACCACATGTTTGTGCTGGAGCAAGAGGAGTACAAAAAGGAGGGCATTGACTGGGTCTTCATTGACTTCGGCTTAGACCTGCAGGCCTGCATCGACCTGCTGGAGAAGGTAGCGCTCACGGAAGGTGCCCCTTTCCACGTGCTATATGCTTCTCCTATTTTCCATTTGTCCGCCGTCACCAGCCCATGGGGATCTTCTCCATCCTGGAGGAGCAGTGTGTGTTCCCAAAGGCGACAGACATGACCTTCAAAGCAGCGCTCTATGACAACCACCTGGGCAAGTCCTCCAATTTCCTTAAACCCAAAGGGGGGAAGAAAGGACCAGAGGCCACCTTTGAATTAGTGCACTATGCCGGCACAGTGAGTTTCCATGCATGAATGGAAATAATGATTGTGTAGTAAAGTATCAAGAAGTACAGTATAGTCCGTCACAACAGTAACAAAAACACATACACACCTCTCACAGGTGGGCTACAACATCGCTGGCTGGCTGGAGAAGAACAAAGATCCTCTCAACGAGACGGTGGTGGGACTCTTCCAGAAATCCTCCATGCCGCTGCTGGCTCTGCTCTTCAAAGAAGAGGATTCAGCCACAGGAGTCAAGAAACAGAAGAAAGGCTCTTCCTTCCAGACGGTCTCCAACTTCTACAGGGTAACTCATGCATACTCAAAAACACTATTTATGGATTTATTATACTAGCTAACAAAACAGCACTCTGCTATATTGAGATACAACATTAGACCAGTAAGTAACAAAATAAGCTTTTTTCCCCTTGATAATTGAATTGGATTTCATACCAAAACATTATTAGTATAAAGCCCTGTTGATGCTGATTTTAGATTCAGGAGATCAGGGGACGAGGGGATTATTGTAATATGCACAGAAGACACACAGGAAATACAATTTCCTTAACTTCCTTAGTTTCCAGAACTAGAATGTAGACAAGAACATAATCCACACACAAAGTGGAAAACGGGCCACTAAATTGGGAACCCCTCCAAACCCATACCTGTGCGAAGAACCCCAACATGTGTTATATCCCAGGATAGGTCTGGATGGGGCATTTACATTTGGTAACATTCAATGTAGCCATGGAAACGTGACTGACAAAACCGCCACGTTGTAGGTAGATGAAAAGAAGAATATGAAAGTACACAATGTGCCATAATGTGCTCCACGGCGTCATTTGTGGCCAACAGGAACAGCTGAACAAGCTGATGAGCACCCTGAGAAGCACCGCTCCCCACTTTGTCCGCTGCATCGTGCCCAATGAGTTCAAGAAGTCAGGTCAGAGAGTCTGATGGATCATTTATTATATCTGTAGGCCGTGCGTAAAGTTGAATGACTACTCCCTGGTGGACAGGCGTGACAGATAACTACCTGATCCTGCACCAGCTAGCCTGTAACGGCGTGCTGGAGGGCATCCGCATCTGCAGGAAGGGCTTCCCCAACCGCCTGCAGTATCCAGAGTTCAAGCAGAGGTAGCACAACATAGCCATAGTTCGTTTTTACACACTTTGACATGTCATTGTGTTACTAACCTCCAGGTACTACATCCTCAACCCCAACGCCATCCCTAAGGGATTTGTTGACAACAAAAAGGCATCTGAGCTCATCCTGACTTCCATTGGCCTGGACAGCATGGAGTACCGTATCGGCCACAGCAAGGTGCGGTGAATGACATTCAAAGCAAAATAAATAAAAAAGTGCAGCCCCATGGCCATTTGCGGCCAGCCACTGGTATGTACTAAAAATAGAATTTAAGAAGAAAACTAAAAATAAGGAAAAAAGAAGAAGAAGAAAGTCAAAATATTAGGTGAAAAAAAGTAGTAATTAACAAAAAAAAGTTTTACACAAATAATGTTGTGATATTATGAGAAAAATATAACTTTATTAAATATAACTCTATTATGAGAAAAATTTAACATTTTGGTAGCATAAAGTTGAAATATTACATTTACTTTTTAACTTTTTTTGTTGTATTATTATGAGAAACAAACAAAATAATTAAAAAAGTTGTAAAAAGTTTATAATATTACAAGAACAAAATAAATACAAAAATTTACAAAAATAAAGTTGAAATTGTTGGAAAATTAAAAAAAAAAGAAGCAACAGCAGAAATAAAAAACAACTGCTGTCATTTTTAAAGTCAAAATATTGTGAGAAAAAAGTGGACGTGTGAAGTGTATGTAACGATAAAAAGTCACAATATTATGAGGAAAAATAATATTAAAATTATGTAATTATGTAATAATTATAATTATATAATTATAAAATTATAATAATAAAACATACAGTATGTCATTTAAAGAAAAACTTGTACTATTAAGGGAAAGACAAAATAAAGTTGTCATTTTGGGAAGCTTAGTTTGGGGAAAAAAGCGATGAAGTCAAAATATTATGGGAATAAAGTCTTGAATGATTGAATATTACAATATTACAAATGAAGATGATTTAAGAAGAAAGTTGAAATATTTGGAAAATTCAAATAAAACCAACACATTAATAAAAATAATAATTAATACAAATACAAATATTTTTTTCACTTGTACTGTATCGATACAATACCACAGAAATGAAACTTGCATATACTTTAGAGTAGTCAGTGTACAGTCCCCTGAAAATCAATCACTTTTGTGCATCTCATTTGCCCTCTCTCCACCCTGCAGGTGTTCTTCCGTGCCGGCGTCCTGGCAAAGCTGGAGGACATGCGTGACGAGCGCCTGGTAAAGATCATGACCATGTTCCAGGCTCGTCTCAGAGGAACTCTGATGAGGATTGAGTTTAAGAAGATGGTGGACAGACGGTGCGTAAGCCCATCACGCGCTTTCATAAGTGTCTCCGCGGTTAGTGCTTACCACAGCTCTTGTGTGATGCAGCATTGGGCTGATGGCCATCCAACGCAACGTGAGGAAGTTCCTTCAGTTGCGCTTCTGGGGTTGGTGGAAACTCTACACCAAGGTAAGACGATGTCTGCTACACAGGAAATGTCTGCTACACCATCACACGCGTTAAGTAATGATCTGGAGTGCATGAGAAAGTGGCTTGCTCTTTGTTTAATGCAACACAGCAGGCAACGACACAACCGATGTTGTAATGGCAATTGAGTGCGTGCAGAGATAGATGAAGCTGCTGCCATCTTGTGGACTTCATACAAACTCTGACCTTTGTTTGTGTTTTTAACCCCCGACTGCCTCGGCTCGCGCAGGTGAAGCCTCTCCTGATGGTCGCCCGCCAGGAGGACATCTTCAAGGCGAAAGAGGAAGAGCTGCGTGTGGCAGTGGAGAAGGTCAAAGAAATGGAGGGCAAAGTCAAAGACCTGGAAGGGAAGATGTTCACTCTGTCCCAAGAAAAGAACGACCTCACCTTAGCGTTGGCTGCCGTGAGTGATTGACTGTAAATCTCTTTGGGGGCATTTTTTGCATGGGTTTCTTTCCCCCCGCCATTACTTTTGTTCACTTAGTGCTTTTTTTCCACCTGGTCTGCCAACAGGAGCAGGACACGCTGAGTGACGCAGAGGAGCGCTGCACCCAAATGATGCACCAAAAGGTGCAGCTGGAGGAGTCGGTGCAGGTGACGTGTTACACGTTACAAGAATCCATACAGCTGTTCATTTCTAATAGTTAAAAATGCATCCTCAGGATCTGCGAGAGCGCCTGGAAGAAGAAGAAGGCAACGCAGCCGCCCTCCACGGCCAGAGGAGACAGCTGGAGGGAGAACTGAATGAGCTGAAGAGCGACCTGGAGTCTTTGGAGTGTACACTGACCAAGGCCGAGAAGGAGAAGCAGGTATGAGGAGGAGACCGCAGGAGACCGAAAGGATGAATACCTGATAAATACTGCGTTTTGTTTAGGGTTTGGACCTCAAGGTTCAAACGATGACAGGAGATCTCACCCAGCGAGATGAGCACGTAGCCAAGCTTCAGAAGGAAAAGCGAGCCCTGGAGGAACTGCAACAGGTGTGGGTTGAGACGAAAAACCCATGCGACCTGAAATCGGGTTAGACAAGCTGCAAAGGGGAGAGCAAGACTAGCGCAACCGGTTGACAGTCCGTCTCTTAACCCTTTTGGGCCCCTTTAATTTCCCACCTTTTTGGGACTCTAGAGGACAAAAATTGCTGTAAACACACAACAGATGAATTTTTGTCCTACTTTTTTTCCTTAGATCTCTCAATCAACTTGAGTTCTAATAAAAAATACCACATATGTAATTTTTAAAAATGATTTTAACCCTGTAAATGCCCATTTAATTCAATGATGTCACTGTTTTTGCTTATAAAAAAAAAACCACAACATAAGGGTATTTTCCTTATGTTAGCGTGCTGGGGCTCTATATACATAAGATTAGTTGTAAAATTGTTTTTTGCAGTGTCGATTCCAAATTTCCCACCTTTTGGGGTCTAAAAATTAAAAAACCAAAACAATTATTTACATGTTTGATATTTTATTAGTATCTCTAAAGGGTATAAATGTGACTCTCCATGTGACACAAATGTAATAGTAGGCATTATTGTATGTCGTTTTAACTGACTGTTCATTTGGCCAGAAAACTCTGGATGACCTCCAAACGGAAGAAGATAAGGTCAACCATCTCACCAAGACCAACAGCAAGCTCAACAGCCAAGTGAATGAGGTACGTAAGCTTTGCCTATCGTCACAATCACAGAAGCAACTGTGTGTGTGTGTGTGTGTGTGCAGCTAGAGGACAGCTGGGAGCAAGAGAAGAGGATCAGAGCGGAGGTGGAGAAAGCCAGGAGGAAGGCGGAGGGAGACCTGAAGACGACCATAGAGAACCTCAACGAGATGGAGAACGCCAAGGTCGACCTGGAGGAGGTCATCAAAAAGTGAGAGTTAAAAAAGAAGAAGAGGAGCGTGCTTTGGCTTCCAAGAGATGCTGACTGCTGCGTGTGTGTTCACCTAGGAGAGACTTTGAGATCAACAACATCAACTCAAAGCTGGAGGACGAGCAAGGCCTCAGCTCCATGCTCGGCCGGAAGCTCAAAGAGCACCAGGTACGCATCATCGCACGTGAGAGGAGAGGCCAACCATATACTAGAGATACATAATATACATCATATCATCAAGCAAAGATGAGCTAATACATGCATGCAACTGTACCTCAGGTTTCGCCACTGACCCAAATGTAAGAAAGTCTTTGACTATGAATATAAGACCATCCCTCTTTTCGGAAAAAATATGTTTCTGAAAATAAATCATCTTTTTTTTTTTTTTTAGGCCAAAATAGCATCCTATATTTGGGGAAATAAAATATCATGTTAATACTGAAACATCAAAACATGTCCTTTATTTTGTACATATTTTATACTGTACATATGAAAAAAAATGTTAAAGTGGTATATCTATAAAGATAAAGGTTAGTGTTATCAGTTATTCCTTTTATATTGTTATTATTAATAATATTATATTATGGTGGTTGAGTGATTAGCATGTTGGGCAGCATAGAAAACTGATGGCTTTTATAATATAATTAATAACTAGTTGTTAATAATTAATCATTATAAAAAATATATCGTTATTTCTAATTAATATGTATAACATAACATTAATATAATAGCATTATTATTCATATTAGTTATTCTTAAAATAATGAAAACAGAATCAATAAAATGTATAATTGTTATTTAAATTTTTTTAGCTTTTTCTTTGTGCCTTTTTTTCCTATTTTTGCAGTTTTTTTAAATTTCTTATTTAAAAAATGGGGGCTATTTAGCTATCTTTAAACTGTACTTATTTTACGCTGTACATATGTAAAATATAAAAAAAGATGTAAAAAGAAAGTTTTGTGTTATCTGTTATTACTATATTATAATAAGATCATATTACATAATAGTAGTAGTACAAATAATAAGATATATAATAATAATTAGTATTATATTGTAATATTTAATATAATACATAGTAGAATACAAAGAGAAATTTAATTATAGTTATAGTTATATTATTATTAAAAAAATAAATATGATTTTTTTCTACTTTTCTTGTTGGATTTTTAGGTTTTAATTTTATTTGTACAAATTTGTCACAGGCCAATAACAAATGTACCATGCAAACAAAATGTAATATTAGACCATCGAGCTATTTGCTATCATTAGAAGTCATTTTAATGACATGTAAACATTTAAGGGTGTCCTTTTGTGTCTTTCAGGGCCGCATTGAGGAGCTGGAGGAAGAACTGGAGGCTGAAAGAGCCATGAGAGCCAAGGTCGGGCCGAGTAAAGGCGGCGTACAAACAGGAATCACGCTGATTGAGTGTTTTTTCTTTCACAGGTGGAGAAGCAAAGAGCAGAGCTGTCACGTGATCTGGATGAGCTCAGTGATAGGCTAGAAGAGGCGGGCGGGGCCACTGTCGCCCAGGTGGGTCTGGACCGACCTTTGCTGACAGCAGGAGCTCCAGAACCTCACGGTGTGTGCGCTCTACCCTCAGATCGAGCAGAACAGGAAGCGGGAGTCCGACCTGCTGAAGCTGAGGCGGGAGCTGGAGGAAGCCGCTCTCCAGTCGGAGGCCACGGCGGCGGCGCTGAGGAAGAAGCACACGGACGCCATGGCGGAGCTCGGCGAGCAGCTGGAGAACCTGACCAGACTGAAAGTCAAGCTGGAGAAGGACAAACAGAGCATGAAGGCTGAAATTGAAGATCTCAACGCCACCATGGAGTCCACGCAGAAGGCCAAGGTGCCCCTTTTGAGATGCCGTAGCTGAAGGTGCGTAAAGAACAGCGCCCGCCTTTACCTTCATGTGCTTGCAGATGAACGCTGAGGTCCACTCCCACAAGCTGGAAGACAACCTGGCTGAGGCCAACGCTCGCCTGGCTGAGCTGGAGCGCGCTCAGACGGAGCTCAGCACGGCTAAAACCCATCTGACAGGTACACACACACACACACACACACATCCAATAGTTTAATGACTTTTATTTCTCTTTATGCAGCGGAGAATAACGATCTGAGCAGGGAGCTGGAGGACGTGCAGAGCAGGTTGACCCAGGCGAGCAGGCTGAAGGCCTCGCTCATCTTGCAGGTGGACGAGCTCAAGAGGCAGGTGGACGAGGAGAACAAGGTATGGAGCGGCAACACGAATGCTGCGTATTGCGGTAAGTACAACGTCACGCCACTGCCCTCCCGCAGGGACGCAACACGGCTGTGGTGGCCTTGGCGAACGCCCGCCATGACCTCTCGCTGCTGAAGGAGCAGCTGGAGGAGGAGTCGGAGGCCCGCGGAGAGATGCAGCGCCTCGTGTCCAAACTTAACGCCGACGTCACCTCCTGGAGGAGCAAGTACGAGACAGACGCCATTCATCGCACCGAGGAGCTCGAAGAGACCAAGTAGGTTCAAAGCTGGATATTTTGCTCCCTTTTTTAATATATTTTCATTTTTGTTATATTCAAATTCCATGTTCTGTTACTTCCTGTCTGCAGTTTTGATACACAGTCAAATCTTAGTCATAGATGAAACATGCATTTTCTGAACTTTGGCCGCACAAACGGTCGTTTAATTTGCACAAAACAGCACAAAGGAAAATTAGACTATTTTGGTTTATTTCGGAGCATGTCGGGGAGCTGGGTGAACTTAGTTGACCTTTAGAAAATGGGTGACATCTCAAAAACGGAAGCCGCACAAACGTTCATTTCAACTGCACAAAACAGCACAAACGAGGATGGACAAAATGAGAGTACTTTGGTTTTATTCAAAGCATGTCAGGGGGCTGGGTGAACTTTGTTGACCTTTACAAAATGGGGAATATCTCAAAAACAAAAGCAGCACAAACGTTTATTTTAACTGCACGAAATAAATCGGAAAAAATCAGACTATTTTGGTTTCATTCGGAGCATGTCGTGGGGCTCATTATGTAATAGCCCAAAACTGAAAAACTTCATATCTCAAAAACAAAAGCAGCACAAACATTCATTTGAAATGCACAAACGCAGCACAAGCGAGTGGAACTATTTTGGTGTCATTTGGAATAAATGAGGCTGGGTGAACTTTGCTTGACCTAAAAAATAAACGGTGATAACTGAAAAATGAAGGCAGCGTGTTTTTATTGCACAAAACAGCACAAACAAATGAGACTATATGACCAGAGTTTTGCGTAGGCTTGGGGGCAAACTTCACTCAGGTATGGAAACGTGAGGTAGAAATGATCTACGCAACTACATGCATTTTTGAACAAATGAGACACTCAAATTTGCCTTTTGTTGCACATTTAACGGGAAGACACGGGCATTTTGTGGCATATTAAAAACCTGTATGCACTTTGTGACAAATTAGACATGTAATCGTATGCATTTTGTGAGATTTAATATGCATTTTACGACACACAAAGCTTGCAAATGCATGCACTCCATAACGTATGACACCAATACAATTTGTGTGCTTTATCAGAAAGTAGGCGTCCAAACATGCATTTTTTGACAAACTAAGGACTTATTCTTCTCCTTTCGGCTTATCCCTTCAGGGGACGCCACAGCAAATCAATTGCCTCCATCTAACCCTGTCTTCTGTATCCTCTTCTCTCGCACCAGCTACCTTCATGTCCTCTTTCCCCACATCCATAAACCTCCTCTTTGGTCTTCCTCTAGGCCTCCTGCCTGGCAGTTCAAAACTCAGCATCCTTCTACCAATATATTCACTATCTTTCCTCCGAACATGTCCAAACTATCTCAGTCTGACTGTATCCCCAAAACCTCTAACATGTGCTGTCCCTCTGATGTACTCATTCCTGATCCTGTCCATCCTGGTCACACCCAAAGAGAACTTTAGCATCTTCATCTCTTCTATAAGAAAAAATGGGTGTTTTATGAGAAATTAAACATTTGGAGACAAATTAAATAAGCAAACATGGATTTTGTGACAAATGCAACAGCCACATGCATTTGTGGAAATATTGGGCATGGAAATGTTTGTTATGCAAAAACAATCCAGCATGCAAACACATGCATTTTGTGCCAAAACAGACATACAAACCGTGCATTTTTAGACATCTGAGATATGTCAACTTATGTTCATTTTGTGGGGAATATTTTATGACGTAGTAGACACGGATGTGTGTGTTCTGTGAGCATTTAGGTGATGTACAGTATTTTGTTTAATTCCCTCCTGCAGGCGTAAACTTGCGGTGCGTCTCCAGGAGGCCGAGGAAGCGGCGGAGGCGGCCCAAGCCAGAGCAGCCAGCCTAGAAAAGGTCAAGCAGAGGCTGCAAGGAGAAGTGGAGGACCTCACCATAGATCTAGAGAAGGTAAACGCAGACAAATGGATATCCGTAATGTGCTCAAGGACATCCGGCTGTCTGTGCGAAAGATGAGAATCGATACCGATCAATCACACAATGGGCACCCGCTGTCTCCAGAGCAACGCAGCAGCCGCCGCTCTGGATAAGAAGCAGCGAGTTTTCGACAAGCTGGCGGCCGAGTGGAGCTGCAAGAACGAGGAGCTCCAGCTGGAGCTGGAGAGCAGCCAGAAGGAGAGCCGCTCTTACATGACGGAGCTCTACAAGCTGAAGACGGCCTACGAGGAGAGCCGGGATCAGATAGAAATCATCCGAAAGGACAACAAAACCCTCTCAGGTGCCTCCTGATTGTACCAAGCGGTGCAGCTGCTTTTTGGCTTGAGTTTTTTGTTTTATTTTGGACAATGTGGCCCGTTTTCCCTCCCACAGAGGAGATCAAGGAGCTGGTGGACCAACTTGGAGAAGGAGGCCGCAGCTTCCACGAGCTTCAGAAGGCTAAGAAGAAACTGGAAGTGGAGAAGGAAGAGCTGCAGATGGCTTTGGAGGAGGCTGAAACTTCACTGGAGGTAAGCAGCCCTCCTATTCTGGAGGGCACCATACATTTCCTGCTGCCACTAGTGTCGTTCACAAACGAACCGGTTCTTTTGAACGGCTCGTTACATGATCGACGGGAACCGAGTCGCAGCTGGGAACCATTCTTTTCCCCCAGTTATACGGGGAGAAGTGCAGCCCAGCGCGGTGCTTCTTAGATTTGCAATGAACCCGAAGATAGTTCAGGAGTCCTCCTTAGGGTTGAACTTTTTTACAGAGCAACAAAATGCACCTCAGGACAGTCCAAAAGTCTATTGAACCGTTTTGTATTATTAACAATGTTCTTGCGCGGGAATCTTTGCACTAAAAGCCGTTTTGCATGGAAATGCATGCTCTGTTTGTTAATGTTTATACGCGTTGAGTCATGGTTTACACCCCATACAGGGAATTTGTACAAAGGGTAATTCAAACTCATATTGGTGGGATATCAAAATTGTTTCCCTCCCAGTGATGATTTCCCAGATAAAAGGAAATAAAAACTTCATATAAAAATGATCCAAATGAGCCGTTTTTTTGAACCGGTCTTTGAAAGGAACAGCTCTCAAAGATTCGGCTCCCCTCAAAGATCCATAAATCCCATCTCCAGTTGCCACACACCAAATTCAAGGTGTTGTCTTCGTCGTACGTACCAATCATGATGAAGATCTGACCTCGTGCAACTGACTTATTATTAATGTTTACAGTTTAGTGGCAAATTGTCGCATTGATGATCAAAGTTTGTCGCCATGCCCCGCCCGCGTCGTATAGAACGCCTCAGCCAGTCGTAAAATCCTTTGTGCTCGCATGTATGGTGTCCGTGATTTTCATTTGGCTGCATTTGGTTCCCAGCACGAGTTTGTTGAAATACAACCCCTTCTTTTTGGCGTAAAAATGACGGCCGGAAACCAAGATGGCCAACTTCCTGTCTAGGCTGGTACACAAGTTCCTGAGACTTTTTGTGCGTCCCGCCGTGATTGACGTCTCCACCAAATCTCGTGGCGATCTGTGAAAATGTTTTAAAATTTCAAGCGGGGGCGCTACCGAGTGAGGTTTGGGGACCACTGAAATAACAAATTTTTCCGCGGACATGATGCGCTTGCAAATTTTGGTGAGTTTTCAGGCACGTTAAGCCCCTCAAAAACGTGATTAAATTGAGATAACAATAATAATAGTTAACCAGAAAAATGTCAGTCAAATTTTTGAATGGGCCTGCCCTGCAGTGAGCGCCCGTACCGGCTTGTATACTTGCGCATCATTATGTGTTATCAGAACTACGACACTGGGATCCATTTGCTAACTGTATCAGTAATGTCACATACCGTACAAAATAGCATACCGTGAACGAGACCTCTCCGATGAATATGTATACAGGAGTGCTTTGCTTTGCTTGCAGGCCCATAAAAACAGACCTAGTAGTTTTAAAAGCGCCTTTGCTCCGCTATCGCTAGGACCCTGATGATGTGAAAATAGTGACTTAGGAAGGGTTCTGTGGACTTCCAGGTGGAGGAAGGCAAGCTGGTGCGTGTGCAGCTGGAGTTGGCTCAAGTCAAGGCAGACATCGACCGCAGAATCCACGAGAAGGAGGAAGAGTTTGAAGTGACCAGGTCTAAACTCGTCATAAACAGACCTTCTCACAGCGGAAGAAACTTGACTGAACCGGGTGTTTTTGTTTTCATATTTTTCAGAAAGAACCACGCCCGGGCAGTGGAGTCCCTGCAGGCCAGCCTGGAGGCCGAGGCCAAAGGTCGCGCCGAGGCCCTGCGGATGAAGAAGAAGATGGAAGGCGACCTGAACGAGATGGAGATCCAGCTGGAGCACGCCAACAGGAACAACGCTGAGCTGGTCAAGACCCTCAAAAAGCTGCAGCAGCAGATCAAAGTAGGCTTTCCAAAAAACGACTTATGTTTTACCAACTAAACTATTCATATTTTGGTTATTTTTATCTGTTAAAGGCCATCACGGCTACGTAGCTCGATTGTTTTTCTACTGAAAAAGCAATAATTCTACAAGCAACGATAAAACAAAACAAAAAAAAGTCATTTTCAGTGCCTGCCAAAGAGACACTTTTTGTTGTTAGGAGCTAAATGTGTGTGCAGTTTTCCCATTTTAGGCTAACTTAAGTAACAGAAGTGACAATTTTTCTGTGAACATCCTCCGGCATATTCAACCTTTGCTAAATGTCACAAAATGTCCCGAGGATTAGACATTTAATGAGTTTTCTCCTCGCAGGAGCTGCAGGTGCAGATGGACGAAGACGCGCGTCTCCATGACGAGCTGAGGGAGAAGTACGGCCTGCAGGAGCGCCGCCTGTGCCTCATGCAAGCCGAGATGGAGGAGCTGAGAGCAGGGCTGGAGGCGTCAGAGAGGGCCCGGAAGCTAATAGAGCAGGAGCTGGTGGACACCACGGAGAGGTTCAATGAGATCAACATGCAGGTCAGTGGACTCTCGTCACAATGACAAATTATTGGCATTATCTAACTGAATCCAATTAGTTGATTGGTGAGTTCTGTATGCTTCTCCTATGGGTTCAGCTGTGGATGTAGGCAACCCCCCATACTATCCTGTTTTCACATGGAAACTACTGCACTTTGCCCTTCGTTCGTGTAGTTTTTATGAAAATGGCAGCAGCTGCATACAAAGTATCATGAGCGGCCAGCATCCAGCAGCTTTATCTACCTCTACATGCGCTTTAAAACGATATGGTCACGCAATTCATTTGTTTCTCACGCTTTCTCTATCAAATCTAACGAGATTTTGTGTCTCAGAACCAGAGTCTGACCATCCTGAAGAGAAAACTGGAAGCCGACCTCGCCCGGCTCTCTAGCGAGAACGAGGAGCTCATCTCGGAGTTCCGTGCAGCCGACGAGCGAGCCAAGAAGGCCGTGACCGACGTGAGTGTCGTCAGGTTCAAACGACAAAACGGCGTTTGTTCACACTTATCCCGGCCACCAGGCGACGCGACTGTGCGAGGAGCTTCACCAAGAGCAAGAACGGAACTCCCACCTGGAGAAGGTGAAGAAGAACCAAGAGCAGAACCTGAGAGACCTCATGCTGAAGCTGGAGGAAGCCGAGCAGCAGGCTCTTAAGGCGGGAAAGCGCACCATCCAGAAGCTGGAAACAAGGGTTAGATGTCCTACTCGCGCGCACACTCCGTTTACACCCTGACACTGACACACACGCTTGCTTCGTCTAAAGGTCAAGGAGCTGGAGAACGAGGTGGACCAGGAGCAGAAGCGCCACGTCGAGACGGTGAAAGTTCTTCGCAAGGGGGAGCGTCGGCTCAAGGAGCTGATCTTCCAGACGGAGGAGGACCACAAGACCAATCAGCGGATGCAGGAGCTGGTGGAGAAACTCCAGAACAAGCTCAAGAGCTACAAACGACAGATAGAGGACGCCGTGAGTAGCAGGAGCAAGCAGGGAACCATATTTGGTAACTTAGGAGAAGGGCACGGGAGATTTATCCAGCTATAAATACATTGAAAAAATAAAAAACATAATCATTGTCAAACAATTACACATTTTAATCACATTAGTGATGGTTTTCAAAAGAATTAGTCGTGATTAATCACCATTTGCGACTATGTCTGAAATATGGCAATTTTTAACGGAAAGATGTATGCCAGGACAAGATTATATATATTTTCATGTATTAACAATTCCGAATGAACTGAAAATGTAAACCATGTCAAAAGATGTCTGAAAAGATATTTACCTAACATAATAGTTGCCCAACATTTAAATCACACTTAAACCGCGTTATTGTGAGCAGTTGCGTTCAAAGACACTACGTCATTGTACGGAGGGTTCACGTTTTAACTGTATCGTCCGGGATTCCCGAGTATACGGAAATGCAGCAAAATGCACTTCCGCAATAAGAGTTACGCAAGGACCGATATGATCATCCGCGTATTATTTTTCTTTGTCTTTCTGTTGATTAAGAGCACAGATAAACGCACAAATGTGTTCGGAAGTACTCGAAGTTCGGAGTGTCCCTGAATGCACCTCGCACGAGAGCGGCGAAAATGCGAAAGTGAAACGGAGAAAAGAAAATAGAAATGAATCCAGCTAATAGGGGATAATGAAATACAACAAATACGGCTAGCAAGTGTTGGTATCGTAACGACTGTTGGGGCAATTGTTTATGTTTGCTGTAAAGTGTTCATATGTGTACTGCCATAAAATGTGTGTTCCGGTGCTAGGGAAGCTGAGAAGGGCGGCGGACAGGAAGTGACGTCAGCTAAAAGTTAAAGTTTTCGTTTGTCTGGCGTTAACGCTAGCATCGAATTTGGTACCATTGCTAAATGTTAGCATAAAATATGATATGTTTCTCCAGGAGGAGCAGGCCAACAGCAGCCTGTCCAAATACAGGAAGACGGTCCACGAGCTGGACGACGCCGAGGAACGTGCGGAAATGGCCGAGATGGCCCTCAACAAAATGAGGACCAGGAATCGAGCCTCGACCACCAAGGGCTTCACCTCGGTGGAGATCGTTCAGGTCACCAAGCCGACTGGTGGGCGACCAGAAGAGTAGAGGCACACAAACACACTCCTCTAGCAGGTAGGCGTGGAGACACCCAGATGAGGTGAAGACCATACGACGCTGCATTAGAACATCTTTTGTCGTTTTTTTGTCCCCACAGAGTGACACACACCTTTTCATCCCTCCACGAGAAGGCCGATGATGGAAACAGGATCCTCAAGTCTTAATTATCAAGTCTTTAACATCACAAAAGTCTTAAATCAGCGTAGAGTTAGATGTGCTTGCCAGTGTTGTCATTTACGGTATGTACACTAAATGGACAACTTTTCTCCAAATAGTGGACATCATACATGTTATGTTGCTTTAAAGGCCACTCGTGATAGATAATTGCACCTCACCTGGTTGCTAAAGGTGTCTTTCTACTGTATATGGTTAGTGTGACTTTTTTTTAAATATCATTTGTCACCTGAGGCATGGTCATGGACAGAAGAAAGGGTGAAAGCTGTGTTCTCACGTCAAAGACAGGGAGCCCACCTGTGTGTCGCTCCGGCCACTGTTAAGTGCGTCAAAGTCTTAATAAAGTCCTTGCAAGTTGTCGGTGTTCGTGTTTTGTTGTGAGCAAAAAGAGGTGGGAGTTGTTTACTTAATGTGCAAGAAAAGGGCACGAGGAAGCTAAATGGCTAATCAACAAGTCATGCTCGGGGAAAGGCTGCCCCCTAGCGGTTTGGTAGGCAATTGCAAGACTGTTACTCCTTTAGTAGGTGAAATTCGTGTCTTAGCGTAAAAGACACACAATGCGAAACACCGATATATTGTACCTTTTCATACTGAAAACGAGGACAGGCCACGTGGCGTTCAACGACGCTCGGAAACCACAAAACACGTCACTTCCAGGTTCGCCGATTCACCGAATGTACGCCGGAGTAAAACGCCGCAAACAGATTAGCATGTGCTAGCATCAGCTCACCGCCGGCGTCTATCGTGCCCCGCCCCCTCCACCTAAAGACCCCCCTTTTCATAGCTGTCTCAAGCAATGCATGTACCATAAAGTAATGCTTTGTCTCGTGAAGTTACGACCGTCATAATATTACAAGCTTTTTCTCATAAATGTACGACATTATTGTAGTAAATTTAAGACTTTATTCTCAAAAACTATTATTTTAATACTTTGGGATAACAGGCATTGCCCGAGACAGCTACGAACACAAGGTACACTTGGCGTCGGTCAAAAGTAATATTACAACTTTCTTTCCCCTAAAAGTACACTTTTAAACTCAATTTTTTTATATGGCCAGTGTGGGGTGTTAACATTGACATGGAAAGTACGCTAAAGCTTTGGCTTCCTTTCCTTTCATTCTTTTATAACAAAAACATGGAGCACACCAATCTCATTCATACATCAACATTAACTTTATTTTCAATGTAGTTTCAAATGAACGCTTCACATTTTTATACAAAATCATTAGAAAACGCCTAAAACTCCCAAATCCCCCCCGTTGAGTGGCTTCAGTCACCAAAAAGGATCACTGGGAATCACATCCACATAACATCATGGTTGTCCAACCTAGACTGTACGTTGAGGACCACAATCTTGCCACCATAAGAAATGTACAGACAGGATTGCTGCCGTTTTAAAATAATCCTGCATAATAGAATGGTCATCACCCATAAAATGTCTTCAGTGTATGGACACAGTACCATTGCAACATCATGCAGGTTTGCTTTTGCATTGCGTGGAAAAGTCCGTGTAGGCATGAGAAAGATCCGTAATATCAAATGTTAAGGTTGACCGATGATAGCAGACTTGGGGAAAGGAGCGAGGGTGCCCGATGAGGTAAAGTAGAGGAAAATAAAGTCAGCTAAATACGCCGTTTGCAGCACATAAACACTGACACACACACACACATCTCTGTGCCTCGCTTTGGGAGAGAGAAAAGATTCACCAAAGCGAGTTCACGCTCTCGATTTAAGATCAGACACAACAGAAAATCGATTTCATTAAGCCAATGCAGAGCGATCTCACGCAGATGAAACCACGATAGGAGGGTAAAGAGGCACTTGCACATTCATTTCTCTTTTTACACTGTGTGTGTGTGTTCAGTAGAGACACAGCTACATTTCTATTTGGATCCAAAGTCCAACACACACGCTCGCAGACAGTTGGAGCGGTTGGCACATGGTCATGCAAAGCGGCAGTTTGGCCTGCGCAGACTAAACCGAGGAAGGAGCACAAGGAGGAGGGGAGGGAGTTAAAATGTGGAGGTGTATGTACGCAGGGAGACACAGCACAGATTTAAAAAGAACAACAACAAAAAAACACCTTCTCTCTCTGATTCTGCCGCCCTCTCCCCTCGTGTCACTTGTTTAGAGCGGCGGCAGAGGAGCCCCTCTGATTGGTGGGCGCGGCCGTCTGTTTGGTCAGTCTGTCTCCAGGATGAGCGGTGGCTGCTCGTTCTCCTCCTCTAAGCGCACGCTGCTGAGGTCTTCTTCAAGCCCCGCCCCACCAACGGCGCCCTGCTCTTCACAGTAACCTGAGATGAGAGGGTTCAAGGGATCTACTGTAATCATTTTTGGGGGGGGACTTTCCTATACCGAATGTTAGTGGCTCTGAGTGTTTTTGGACTTCTATTGTGGCCCCTTCAAGTGCCAAAAAATCATATGTGTATATTTAGTTAGTCAGCGGCTGACGCAGCAGCTACAATCTCCAAAGCTGCTGCGTCAGCACTTCTCTCAAAACCTCCACATAGCTATCATATAATATAATTGCACATGACTTACAGACACAGTCTTCAAGGCATAAGCATATTAAAAAGTATTTCTCAACAAGAAGCGTCCGGTAGGCTGTGTATCATTCAATTTGTGTGCATTATTGCAGCAAATAAATAAATAACTGCCACTCCGCTTTAACTTTATATATATTTATATATATATATATATTTATTTATTTATATGGCTGATGTGTGTAACTGTATTTCCCGTTCTATGGTTCTCATCACACATTTTCTCAGCTGTACCTTTCTGGGGTGACATCACAAAAAGCTAAACACACTTGTATAATCACAAAGATTACATTTGCTGTAATGCATTTTGGTTGAACTCCAAACGGTACCACTTTTGGGGCGTTGGACTTTGCACGCTCCACTGCACATTTAAAAAGCACAAACTTGCAAGCCACTCATGAACTCGTGACTTACCTTTCGTGACAGCAGCACTGTAAGTCTGGGCCACCAGCGGGCGATCATGTGACCCCTGCTCCAGGATCTCATTGGGTGGTTCCGCACTTCCATCTAACCTGAGGTCAACGCTACTGTCAGTACAACTACGGAGCTTTAAGCCACGTGCGTAAGATCAATAGCACATGCATAAGTGTTCCTTTTTAACGTGTGTGTGCCTCACCTGTGCTGCTTCATGAGTGTGCATTCTCCTCCTTCTTGCGGATCCAAGTTGTAGAGATACAGGAAGCCATCAGCGGCTGCAACCAGCAATCTGGGAATCTTCTGAATCCTATTCAGAAAACAAACGAAGACTGTCAACAACCTAAACAAATATTTATCTGTAGCAAACATGTGCAGTTTGAACACCCACATTGCTAAAGCGCAGATGTTCTTGTGTCCACAGAAGGGCAGGCGTACTGTGGCGAAGGCTCGGCCCTGTGTGAACATCTCTGTGACCTGGGAGGGCAGGTAGGTGGTGGACGCCATCAGCACCTTGCCCAGGTACCCCCCCCATGTGGTGGGCTCCTCTGCTGGCCTGCACACACACATACACACCGTAGGAGATGTCTGACGTGAAATATCCATCAGCTTTCACGAATCAAGTAAAATAGACTGAAAATCAAATGTGTGTATTCAGTTAGGCGGCGGTTGAAGCAGCAGCTACTTACAGACATGTTATAAAGAGAGTATTCTGTAACAAAAGCGTCCTGTATGCTCCCAATCGTTCAATTGTGTGCCTATCTGGGGTCAGCTTGACGCTTACTTACACATACTTCTCCTTCTGTGTTTCGAGTTTGAAGATGTGAACCGTCTCTGTGTTGCTGGAGGCTGAGAGGTACAAGCCCTCCATGCTGAAGGCCAAGGAGCAGATGCTCACGCACCTACGATGAGAACAGACGTTACACGTGCGGAGCAGGAGATTGAAACACGCAGACACAGAGCCTGTGTTGCCGTTTAATCAATCAATCCATCACCTCTTGACTCCCCGGCGAAACTCAAAGAGCTTCTGTCCTTCCGGGATGGAAAAAACACGGATGACTGTGCCCTGGAAGGAAAAAAGAAGTCAATGCATTTAGTCAGGCGGACTAAAAACAGAAATAGCAGAGGACCTGGTTATTTTTCTTACCTTCTCTGAAGCTGTGGCTAGTTTGGTTCCACTGGCATCAAAAGCAAGAGCTGCTAATGGGCTGTCGTGAGCTGGGATCATGTTTGCAGCTCGCTGGAACACACGCACACACACAAGTGAAGGGTGTGCTCATCACAGCAAGAGTTGTGACAGTCACAGAGGGCTGGAATCTAACTACTGTACTGATCCAAACCTATGACTGGTTCTTGGTTCCAGATGCGACCAAGACAAGTGAATTTTCAAAAAGTAGGATTCCTTATTTATAAATGGAATGTTTTCATAGCACAGAAAATCTGTTGATGACATTTTAAGTAACATGTTTAACATCGTTAGCGCCCCCTAGACATGAAATAACACCCCTATAATCACCTTTAAAATTGTATTACCCAATATGGTAGACATAATTAGAAAAAACAAGCCATTTAAACATAAATAAGACTTGATTTTGTGTGTAAATGTGTTCCGGTGGTGCAGACAGGAAGTGACATTGGGGGGTTCAGAGTTGAGTTTTAGCTTGCTGCGGGTTACAGTGCTGTGAGATCATTCAAACCTGCAATAGAAGCCTGTTGTTTTGGCAATGGAGTCTAGTGTTTGTGTGCCTCGCCGAACATTACTGACACCTAGTGACCAGTGTGGAATACTACATATCATCGCATCACAACTTGATGCTTGAAAATGCTTAATTTAGGCATAAAAATGTAAAATTTGCTTAAACATGTATTTTTTTAAATTGTGTTATTTATTTTTTTGAATAGGAATTTATTTACTAATGTATTTTCAAACTAAATAGGGTAGAGTGAGGCTGCATTGCAGATCAATACAAGAAAAAATACATAATCAATATTGGGCATGGCATGTTAGGGGCTGTCCACAAGGAAACGTTTTCTGGTCAGAACGGCAAAATATTTCAGCGTTTCAGCCTTTCATCCACACAGAAATTCTATTTTTTGAAAACGGTTTCTAGTGTGGGAAAATCTGATTATGCCGGATTGCCATTTCCATGCTAGCTAGCCAACCGCTACTTTCTGAACACGATCACGTCACCCACAGTTTCCACATGAACAGTCGAAAATGGCTGATACAGAGTAATTCCACTTCGTCGCAGGTCTGGGGAGCAGAAGACGACATACTTCTACGCATGCATGCATGCATACAGCGCCACACGTAGGTGTGCCTTGAGTAGTACGTCGCAATTGATTTATTCCCGTCGGGACTAATCCGGCACCGTGTGGATGCATTTTTTTTAACCAGGCCAGAAATAAAAATCCAGGGAACATTTTTGTGTCTACAGGGTCTTTATTCGATTGTTTCCGCAAACCAACAGCTTTTCCTCCTGTCACTCACACACACACCATAATCGCCGTCTTATATTCAGGTCACTACACTAACTCGTACCGTTGAAATAATGTGAGGGTTCGGTTGAAAAACGTTCATTAAAGAAGTGGTCGTGTTCCGTTTGTGTCCACCTACCAGGTTGACTGTATCAAACACTTGCACTTCTCCTATCATGGCGCTGCCAGGGTACGCCAGGTAACAGTTGTCGTTGCTAATGGACAACGCACACAACCCTGCAGGCGCACAAACACAAAAAACATCCCATTGTTAAGTTATTGTTTTCATTACAGCTCCTGCATGACATCTTCTTAGATGACGTTCCTAATGTTGAAATCTCACCTGAAGGGTTGGGTGGGGTCTCTCTGATGGTGTGCAGCACTTTCATGTCCCGAATATTATGAATGTAAAGTGACTCCTCCAGACAAACTATCAGCCTCTGTAGGGGCAGGAGAGGGGGCACAACAATGTAAACACACGATCAGCCGATTCTTCATCTTAATAAAGTTTCGGAAGACATGATTCATTTAACCGAGCGATAAGGCGCGGAGTCCTGGCCCCCCTCACCTGTCTGTTGAGTTTAACAGCCAGTATTGTGTTGGAGTAGGAGTAGTTGCAGATTTCGGTTCCCTTCTTGAAGTGACAGACCTTGAGCTTCCTGGGGGCCTTCAGGCTGACGATGGCCACCAGGCTGCTGGAGAACAGACGCTCCACGATACACACATCCTCTGTGTCTGCTGCGGGGCCCAAAACACACACATCTCATCCGCTTTCCATCGCCTTGGTTAATGGACAGGTGTTCAAAGATATGACCGCTGATGATGTGCAATGGAGGAAGCTGGCTACTTAAGGAAGTGCTGACTCAATATAACCACAAGAAGCGATATTATTAACGCCGAACTAGCAGCTGTACTGTATATATGACAAAGGTGAGGCAGCAAAAGGATCATGCATAGGGAAGTAATACTCACTACATTCATATATCTGCTCCAGTTTGTCCACAGAGGACAGGGAGAAAAACTTGTATCCTGTTTTGGTGCCAACAGCTAAGGACCTTTGAAGTCAACACAAATCCAAACATAAGTCTATCTGCTGCAGTCCAGATCCAACCCACTTGGCTCAGCATGTTGCTAATAACCCCATAAAATGAGGTTAAATGTAAAGGTTATCCAAAAAAAAACACACAAACATTCCACAAACCACTATTGTGATAACGGTGATGGCTAGCTGACTTTTACCGTGTTTGTCCATTTTGGTTCATGTGGCTAAAGTTAGCGCGTGAGGGCAAAGCATCAGGTTAGCTTAGCATAGTTGCTGTTGACAGTCAATCTAAGCTAGCTAGCAGGATCGGAGACCTAGCAATAGCCGTGTACTAGCGTTGGCAGTCCGAGAAAACTCCCCGGATGTGGCTCACTAAGCCGTGACAGCCTGTCAAGCGAGCAGAAAGGCCCTGGAAATGTAAGCTAACGCTAGCTGGTGTTGCACCACGGGCCTGCGGAGCGCTGCGGAGCGCTGCGGAGCACTTTTTCCCGGCTCAGCCCACCGCCCGCTCCGTCGTGGCTTACGTGTTGTCCTGGTTGAAGTTGGCGAAGAGGAGCTGGCCTGCGCCAGCATCCCCGCTCTGACTGGCCAAGTTCATGAGCCCGGCACCATGGATTTGTAAAACCCCGGGGTCGGCTGAAGCGGCTGGGCTGGTAACGGTGTGGGTAGGGACGTGCTACGGAGCTTCAGGGATCCATTGCTAACAAGACTGTTGTTGTTTTTCATTGGGGTTGCTGCTTCACTCCTCTGCGCATGCTCGAACAACGAAGCGTGGAGCTCTCTTAAAGAGACAGGCACACATTTGTTGAATTTTTTAAATCTATCATCTTCTATGATTTGATGAAAGGAACAAGGGCATAGATGAATGCGACGACGCTTTTTTTGCATCCTACCGTTGGGGCTTACAAAATGCACATGCTACAATGTCATTTCATTATCTAAATCCGTGACAAGGACGTTTTTTCACAAAGTTGTAAATATTGAATATTTTCATAGTTAGTGCATAGAATACCTGCATAGGACCATATATATATATATATATATATACTATTATTAGAGCTCTGTGGACGTGAAGTAACACCCCTATAGTCACCTTTACACTCGTATTACCCAACATGGTAGGCAGAATCAGCAAAAACAGGCCATTTAAGACATAAATAAGACGTGCGTTTTGCTGTAAATGTGTTTGAGAAGTGACACTGGGGCGTTTGGAGTTGGGTTTTAGCTTGGGGTGGGTTACAGAAATCATCCAAACCTGCAATAATATGGTTTTTAGCAATCGAGTCTGGCGTTTGTGTGCCTCACCAAACATCACAGTAACATTACTGACACCTAGTGACCAGTGTAGTATATCATCGCATCTTTGAATGCAGTCTTCCGAATGCCTTTTATTTGTATTTAACTTCATTTAGCCAGAATTATGCTTGAAAATGGCAAACAAAATGTAACATTTGCTCAAATATGTAATTTAAAAAAAAATGCAGATTTACTCATATATAAAAAAAAAACTCAGTAAGAGTGAAGCTGTGAAATTCAAAGCCCAAAGTAGCGAGGGATTACCAATTGCCAATGAATAAAAGATGAGATGGGGTGGTCCACATGTAAACCTTTTCAGCTCAAAAAGGCAAAGTTTTTTTTGTAATCATTTTCTATCGTTACTGAAATTAAAAGAACAATTTTACTCTAATCAGTCCAACAAATATGTCTGTCCATTTCTCTTTAGGCCAGTTGATGTGTTCTTTGGCAAATTGTAACCTCTTCTGCACATGCCTTTTTCTAAAAACAAAAAATAGATTAGCTTCACACAAACGTCTTCTAACTGTCACAGTACTTTGAAGTAACTTCAGACAGTTTTTTTTCCACAAAATTGATCATTGATTGAATGCCACACTGCTATTTTTGAACACCCCCTTTCAACTAACTGCCCAATTGCACATCCTCAAGAGCATGCATGTCACAAATGCTGGGTCTTGTTTGTTTTCTCAGAATCTACTGCACCTACCTGATGACTTGTTTGCCGTGTAGCAATAAAAATATACTAATAACAGTGATTCACCGGGTTAGTCACATTGGCCTGCTGTTATTTTGAGCACTACTGTACATGCTGATATGATAAGTGGAGAACAAAACACACACAAAGAATAGAATGTGTGCATGCAAATGTGGCCCTCGTGTGTGGTTTTGATCCGTATGCACAGCCACAGATGAATGTGTGACATGCTTTGTTTGAATTTTGCATAACGGAGTCTGTTCCGTCTCACAAAGGGATTCTGTTAGTTGTTGGATAATATTTAATTTTCCAAGACTCTCTGCATATTTTAAAAGCGCCTGTTCACCTCATAGGACACATTTTCCTCGCAGATAGGCGGCTTTGGAAAGTCAAATGGACCAAAACTGGTATGATTTGGAATGAAACAAACATTTTCTGTGCAGAGTATGCCCTAGGATGTCAAACTCAACAAAGCAGACACGTAAGAAAATCATCCCAAAAATGATCCTGCAGCCCGAATAAGATGGCTGCTGTTCAGGGCTGACACTCACTCAGGAAGAGTGCGGGTCTATGGCGCTTAGAGCACAATCCAAAGTTAGCGAGTTAGCGCCACCCCTTTGCAGTAAGCAACGTTTATTAAGGTTACCGCAGAGGGGTACAAAGTGCAGATCAGGCGCCATTTCCAGTCTGCGGCAGATTTTTTTATAGGCCAAAGCCGAATCCTAAAAAAATTGCCAGAAAAAAAAAGACAGAAAAATCAGTAATTATTTTTACAAGCATAAAGTACAAACATTTAGAGAAAAAAGTGTAATTTTTCCAAAATAATGTAGTAGTAATATATGAAAAAGTAACATTATTTTAGTACCATAAAGTTGAAATATATTTCAAAAATACTTTTAAGTTATAACATTATGAGAAACCAACCGAACAAAATAATTAGATTGGTGAAAAAGTTATAATATTATGAGAATAAAGTCGCAGCAAGAAAAAAATTGCAATAGTTGGGAAATTTATTTAAAAAAAACAAAACTAATTTCACATGAATAGAGTCAAAATAAGAGATAAAATATTTCTATTCCAACAAAAAAGTCATCATTTTACAAGCATAAACTCAAATAAATAAACACAATAAAGAGTATAAGGACTAATAATGTCGTTTTAGGAACATAGAGTTGAAATATATTTTGAAAGATATATTTTTTAGAAAATTAGCTTATGGAAAAAGAAAACATTATGGGAGTAAAGTCATACGAGAAGGGAATGTACAAAGAAAAAAACAATGACAAAAATGGGACAAAAAGAGCAAAGTTCATACGACTAAGTGGCTTTTTTACCAACATCATAAAGATGTGATGCAGTTCTTTTTTTAATATATGTGCCTTCTTTGCATAACTTCATGTGTTGCTTTACAAAATATCAAAGTGGGTCTTGCAGCCCTTACTTTTCAGCATGGAAAAAGTTTGTACACTCCCAGTTTACAGGATAATAACAACAATAATAATATGAGGAATAAAGAATGTCGGAGTGAGAGTCCCTGCAATAACAATAAAACGCCACTAGGTGTCAGTATTTTACGCCTGTCCTCCATGCCAGGCATCTGAAAGGATGAGTAGTTTGACTTTATTCTTTTGGTTGCATTATGCAGCCGCTAACCTCTTTCCTTTACACTCGCCTTGGCAGTTAAGGGCGGCAAAAACGTGCCTTGCAACATAACTAAGCTTCAACGAGCACTTTATATGGAGAGAAATCCCTCGGAGTGCGTCAAGTCCCCGTGTAAGTCCACCCGCCGCACATGGCGCTGCTTATCCGGCATTTGCAGTGTTTTCTCTCCAAATATTGACAGCCGAAACACGGGAGAGAGCAGCGGGAGGGGGTGGGGGGGCTTGCGGTTGGCTGTTGTGTTATCATCAGCCAGGAGAGGGGCGCTCGGGGGCGGGGGGAGGGAGGAACTACAAGCCCAGTTCCGCGGACTGGAACGTCCTGCGAACACGTCTCTTTCGCCCGCAACTCGCCCCCTTGCGTCCGCCCCGCACGATGATGAAAAGTTGTGTGAAAGTCCGCCCGTTGTCGTCTGACCGGGTCTGACCTGCAGAAGTTGCCGTCGGCGCGGCCGGACTTATGCGTTTATGTTCGAGCGCACGGCGGCGGCGGGACGTCCGGACTGGGGAACCCGTACGCAGAGACCCAAGATGGACTTGAAGGGGACCGCATTCGGAAGGTAAAAGGATCGTGTTCGTGTTTTGAAATCCCTGCGTCTTGTTGGACGTGGAGGTGTTATCCGACCAGCAATTCCGATCCACGGAGGATTTGTTGTTGTTATTATGTCAGTGCTGGGAGCTGGAGCCTACCCCAGCTAACTTTGGAACCTTTTCCCAGCCCAAAACATCCAAAACATTCGCGGTTTTTCCACACGCTTCTGCAGTGTCACAACATTACTGCTCAAAATGACTTTTCCTAAACCAGAAATATAAAAAACCACCGCCAGCGAGCAAGTTTCAAAGGCAGATTGAACAAAAAAAGGTGCCCTTTTCACAAATTGGCGCCAAATTCTCCTTCCTGGGCTACAACCCGGATGAGCTTGCGTGTCCCAATGACACTAAAAGTTGCCGGGGGGTCACCGGCGCCCCGTTCTGAAGCCAGGCCTGGAGGCGGGGCGCGATGGCAAGCGTCCGGTGGCTCGGCCTACACTGTGATGTTCACCGACGAACCGGTTCTGTTTGAACGGCTTGCTAACGTGAAGGACGGGAACCGAGCCGCAGCTGGGAGCTGTGCTCGGCCCCTGACGGTGTTGCGAAGCGGGCGGGATAAAACAGCTTCTTCTGCCAATAACAGCATCAGGTGGGGTCTTACACAGTTCAGGTCAGGATGTGACCTCATCGGGAGGGAGTTCTGGTAGTGTAGTGCTTAGCTGCTAATACACCTCATTAATAATGACTGAATTTTATTCTTAGGCTACGCAGAGGGCCAGTTAACACAAGCCGTGGTCCAAAAATGGCCCCACGAGCCACAATTTGGACAACCCCGGTCACATCATCAGTGCATATAATACACAAGCTTGCCCGCAGATGAGAGTGCATGAATGCAACGGGAGAGGGTGATAACCGTGGGAACCAGAATCGGAGTCCCAGAGGTGACGAACTTTAGCAATACTGGAAAAAGGAACAGCCCTGAACACACACACTTCTCATCCCTCTAAAGACTATTAAATGGGATGTGCAGAAATACTGTAAGGACAACACACACACACACACCTATGGGCATGTCGAGTGCATGCTGTGTGTGCACAGGCGAAGGGACAGCGTGTGCCCAAGCCCCAGAATTTAGAAGAGTGGCCCTGCTGATGACGATGACAACAATGTCTCCTCTGATCAGTCTTTCCCTTCCCTTCAGTCCAACTGCACAAACACACACGCACAATTCTGTCCTAAGCAATTAGGAGGCCATCACAATGCAACACTCATGTCCATGCAGATAAGCTTAGTGGGAAATTTCAAGGCCACACATGACTTTTCTGTAGCCAGGTGGAGCCGGTGGCAGCTCAATGTTAGCTTTTTTCCATGAACTACACGCGCTCACGTGTTTGGCTGCGGCGATGGAGTGACAGGAAGTGCGGGAGAGTCTTGGGAAAACATCCTAGACGGTGACGTTGTATTCCAGTGTTGTTGTGCAGACAGTTATGCCAGCATGGACGTGCTCGCAGTGTGTAATTAAACAACGCAGCTGACCCCAGCAGCGCACCTGCGGCCCGGCCTTCAGAGCCATCGCTACGCTTGCGGCACTGAGTGTGCTGTTGTAACATCTCCAGATGTGTGGGGTTTTTTTTTTTAGCGCTGGAAACTGGGATTGAGAATTCAGTTGGGATTAAGTTGCACACATGCATGCGTGGTAAGACATTGGCATCGCCGTATGCATGAATGATGCAATACACGACAACGCGATACGTTGGATTTAATCATGCAAAAAGCCACCGTACTAAACAAGTTAAAACAACAACCACGATAAATGTAGGGATTCATAAAGATAAAACTGAACCCAATGAACTGCCACTTGAAAAACATCTAGAGTCCGTGCAAAAGGCAGCGTGCTTGAGTAATCGTAGCAAGAATTAGCTGGAATAGTACGATTCAGATGTTTTTCTCTGTGCAGACTTGCAAGTCTCTCTTCTCTTTTTGGGTCGCGGGCTGAAATACAGATTACAAATTCAATAAAAAATTACATAGAATATATTAACCATTTATAATAATACAACATAGTATAGTATAATATAATATGCAATATCATATATGGAATACGTGCAACATTTGTAAAAAAAAAACATTCAAATTTAGTGTGATAGGACATGTGCTTGATTAATCACGTCACATATTGTCATATAGTATCTGATAGCATAACATAAAACATGACATAGTATAGTAATATAAATAACATAACATAGCATAACATAAAACATGACATAGTATAGTAATATAATTAACATAACATAGCATAACATAAAACATGACATAGTATAATATAGTATAATATAGTAATATAGATTACATAACATAGGATAACATTCAACATAACATAATATATACAGTATAATATAATATAAATTACATAACATAACAAAGCATAACATAGTAAAACACACAAGATAACATACTATAGTAAGCTGAAAGGAAAAGTAGTAGTATAGTATAGTATAGTATAGTATAGTATAGTATAGTATAGTACAGTATAGTATAGTATATCCATCCATCCATCCATTTTCTTCCGCTCATCCAAGGTCGGGTCGCGGGGGTAGCTATGTTCCCTAAGCAGGGAAGCCCAGACGTCCCTCTCCCCGGCCCCTTCGTCCAGCTCTACCAGGCGGATGCCGAGGCGTTCCCAGGCCAGCTGAGAGACATAGTCTTTCCAGCGTGTCCTGGGTCTTCCCCAGGGCCTCCTATACCGGTTATACGTGCCCTGAACACCTGCCCAGAGAGGCATCCGGGAGGCTTCCTTCCCTGAGCCACCAGCTTATCGTGGTGGAGAAGTTTGCGTAACCCACCGATCCTAGGAGCTAAGTTTCTGGGGGCTTTCATGCCCCTGGTAGGGTCACCCATGACAAACTGGTCCAAGTGGAGGGACCAGACAAAGAGTGGCTCGATAGACCCCAATGATGATAAACAAGAATGGATGTCGTTTTTCCTTGCCTGGACTCGGGTCACTGGGGCCCCCTCTCTGGAGCCAGGCCTGGAGGTGGGACACGATGGCGGTCAGGCCCCATGGGTGCAGGTTTGTGGGTCTTACTCGTGGGTTCCAGTTGAGGGAGGGGCCAAAGGGGTCAGGTGCAAAGTGAGCCGGGTGGCGGCCGAAGATGGAGGCCTTGGCCTTATAATAATAATATAAAATAATTAAGTATATTTTAAATATACAAAATCTAAATAGGTGAATGACAACCAACATTTAAAATATTTGTATTTATTAGTTCAATATTTTATGACATCATTTTTAGTTTTGAAGTTTAGAATATTAGTACTCTTCTTATGATTATTCTCATTTTGTGTAGTATAAAAACAGGGATTTGTTTTTGTTTTCTTGCTTTAAACGCCAGCCGGGTGGTTACCACATATGGTCCTTTGCCTTTTGGCAGATTTTATGATGGAGTTGAGCGGAGCCGTGTTGTGCCGCTCCAAACAGTGGCCATGGCAACACGGGTTCCCAAGTAACGATGGGGCGCACTGGACTAGAATTCTCACAACGTGATGTGGATTAGCAGCATTTAAAACCTTCAAGAATGAGCCTAACACGCGCACGCACACGCACGGGCTTTTAGTGCAAAGCATTACAGTAATTGACGACGTCATCAATCACTGCTGACCGATCCCAAACTCTTGTGTCGCCAGGTTTATGAACTGCAGGGTGCCGGCCAACAAGAGATACCAGCCGACGGAGTATGAACATGCTGCCAACTGTGCCACACACGGGGTGAGCCGCATGAAAAAAAGTAGGAGTAAGTCCTCGTGTTTTATATGCCCTCTTTGCAGTGCTGAGGGATGGTCAGGATTGAGGCAGATTTGGGGGCTCTCTGCTAGGCACAGTGGGCTGTATAATCCCTGATTCGGCCTGTAGCGTTCCCTAATCTGCTGTAATCCGCGCTTCGGCCTCGGTGATGGCGAGAGTGGGTGAAAAGGGCCAAAGCCAGAGAGCGGGGAGCCGAGCCGAGCGTGCTCACGCTAAGCCTCGTACGTACGCCGGCGAAAGGGCGAGCTCGGCAAGCGTCGGCGTGCGTGCTCACCTTTGCTCAGCAGAGGCTGCAGCTGTGCAAGGAGAAGGGCAGGAATGTTAACAATGTCAGGAAAGCATTTCAAGCACGGAAATTTTTTCACACCAGGCCCTGGGAGAAAATTAGCCACGTGTGGATATCATTTAAAAAAACACCACTTAAGGCAACACACAGGGGGAATACAGTGTGAAGAAACTCTCTGTGATTCTGTCTTTAGGCATTTTATATATAACACAGAGCAGGGTCTAGACGGCAGGCCTGGAATATGATAGATATGTTATTAATACATAATTACAACACATAATTAGGTATCGGCCCCCTCTGGGAGGAATGATCTGCTCAGTCTTTCAGGGGAGCAGGACAGTGATAGTAATCTGCCACTGAAAAGAGACTTTAGAGAGGATATGACCTTTTTGAATCAATTCTGCCTAGCAACAAGCAGCCAATGACTGAAAGTTATATTTTGTACAAATAAAAAGTCAACAGAAACTTTTCAAAAATATCTGATATAAACCTCTACCGGTGTCTTTGAAGTTCTGGATCCTACCAAGCCTTGTGGGCGGGTCCGTGCTGTACTTCCTGTCTGTGGACCAATGGCATTGTGTCGCCGCCGGGCTCTACGGGAGCGGACTCACCGGCCTGTTTGTTACTTCAACGCTCTTCCATGTTGTTGCCTGGAAAATCAGCCACCTCAGGTGTGTGTGTGTGTGTGTGTGTGTGTGTAAGAGAAAAAGGTTGGCAGATGTGCATGTGTGTGGTCATTATGTTGCAAATTATGGCAAAGCTGGAGGTGTTGAGATGAACAACAGATGTGACCTATAAAGATATTGCAAAGAACTCCCATCAAGTGTCTGGGCTGAGAAGAAAACATTGTTTACTACTACTACTACTACTACTACTACTAGTGCAAAAATCCAGTGGCCAACGGCAGCTATGGAGCCCTCTATTCTTTTCATGTAGCGATTATGAAGGATTGAGCGGATTATTTGCGTGAATGCTGAGAGACAAGCATTCCGATGCTATACACTGTTCTTATTCCCGAAGCTTACATAATAGCACAAGCACCTCTCCATGGATTTAAGCTCACCCAAAGCATGTATGTTACAGTCACACTACATTTCGGAGTGAACTGCAATTAAAACATACAGTTTGTCTTCTCTCACAATCTCTTTAGTACAGTTTATCTTTATAAAAGCAGTAATAAAAAAAAAATCCAAATACTAGAGTATGAGAAAAATAAAAAGTCACACTGAAAAAAACAAACTCATAATATTATGAGGAAAAATAATGCTATATTAAAGGGAAACTGCAGTTTTTGGAACTTTGCCCATCATCCTCAATCCTTATGTGAGACACGTCTTCTTTTATAAAAACAACTAAAAAGAGGCAGCTAAGAATGCACCTAATGGGACACGCCTATCAAGCCTTCATGCTCCATTTACATAATGTGACTTGCATATTAACAGCGACGTGGTTATTAATATTGTTATTAACATGGTTACGCCTAAGAACTATTTTATAGGCGTAGTGACATCTTGCTACACCAAAGGCCGGCTAGCGCTAAGCTTCACCACACACTCACCCGGTGTTCGTTTCCTTGTGCAGGAAGGTGGAGCAGCGTTTCCACATGTGCGACCGAATGGCCATCTACTTCTTCATTGCCGCCTCTTACTCTCCCTGGTAGGTCTCTTGATGAGTCAAATGACCCGACAAAGCAGTGTGATGGCCTGCTGGGGTGACAGCGGAGGCATTGTGACGTGTACGTCTCTCATCAGGTTGATGCTGAGGGAACTGGGTCCTTGGGCGTGTCACATGCGCTGGCTAATCTGGGTCATGGCTGCTTTAGGATCCCTCTATGTCGTCTTCTTCCACGAGAGGTAAAGTCATCTCACAGGATGTGTGGCTGAAAGCAAACGCCTGCTCTCAGGTGTTTACAGCAACACACACTGCGCCATTGTTTGGCCCAGAAACAGTCGAACAACAGAGGTGTTGTACTTTCCTGCAGGTATAAGCTGGTAGAGCTGCTGGGGTATGTGGCCATGGGGGCTGTTCCTGCTCTGGTCATCCTGTCTATGGTAAGACGCTTGAAGCATTGTCTTTTTTTCCTTTAGCACAGAAAAAAAAACAAGGGAAAAAAAAAAAGACTTCTCCTGTTACCAGTGCAGCGGCTTCCTGCCATTGTGCAGCAAATGGACCCTGTCAGGACTTAAGCAACTGTTTTGTTTGTTTTATTGTGACATATTGTTCATACTTGAAGTGATGGATCTGTAGTATCATAGGCTCAGGTAATAATGCTTACTTTTGATTGACACTGACGGTCAGGCATACGTGTGTGTATTATTGAATATTATTAATCAATAACAATATTATATATTATATGCAGTCTATATTTAGAATATAATTTATTATAATAGACATAATTATATATTATTATTAAAATAAAATGTTTATTATATATTGTATTATCTACTTATAATAATTACACGATTATAAAATAAGGTTAATAATATAAAACAGAAAATTATAAAGTAGCTAAAAATATAGTCTGTATATACAGTATATGCATGCATGCATTCATGTGTGTGTACATATATATATTATATATAATGTAAAAAAGATATAAAGATAATATATACTAATGTAATGTTTTATTCTTTTATCTTATTGTTATACTATATATTATTTTATAAATATTGACCCTAATGAGGATAAGCGGTACAGAAAATGAATGAATGTTTAAGTATACATATACATTATTTTATAAATACGACATAGAAAATGAATTAAAAATATATAATTATATTATATTACTATACAATATTGTATACCAGTAAAAACTATTCATTATGTTAATATTATACAATAATGCTAATAATGTAAAACTTTAAAAAATACATACACAACTATTAAAACTAGGTCTTAGTAGTGCCTTTTAAAACACAACAATATGTTCGTAAAGGCAGATTTTTTCCAGTGTATATTATTTCCAGTTAGTGTGCACTTGTATGTGAAGAGGCGTGTAGTTTAACCTGTCATCCAAACATGTTCAAGGTGGACCACGCAGGTGTGTGTGAACTCGCCACGGGAGGAGTCTTCTACGCGGTAGGAGTGGTCTTCTTCAAGAGCGACGGCCTGGTCCCGTTTGCCCACGCCATTTGGCATCTTTTCGTGGCAGCCGGAGCGGGCATTCACTATTACGCCATATGGAGGTACCTCTACTTGCCCAGGCCTCTTCCAGAGACCTCCAGGTGATGACTCTCTCATGTGGAGAGAATCCATCCCATCCTGAGTTACAGGAAGACACGATTGGTACACACCACAGGGCCACACACCCTGTAGGCCAGAAGATAAAGCTCAAACCTAAAGTAGTGACAGTGAGTTTAAAATGAAACACTAATTTTGCCTCTGTAATCATTTCCGGAGGAAAAATCATACTATGATTACCATAAGTTTGAGTTATTTTGCTTAATTACCTCATAGGCGCAGCAGAAAATTGCATGTTCTTCAGAGGAACATGGCCAAACATACGCATTTTTTCCTTAGCAAAAAAAGAATGAAAAATACCAGTCTATCTCATAATTATGGACTAGACCAGGCGTGGGCAAACTGCGGCCCGCGGTCCACATCTGGCGCTCCAGGCATTTACATAGTATGTTTTTTAAACATGAAAACATTAGCCGGGAACTTAACTTGTGGTGCTATTGTGGCACGCTTAAGTGCGCAATATAGTCAGCTTGTGCAAAAAGCCATCCAAACACACACAACGCGCAAAGTAACCTACCTACTGCACCATGTGGGCATACAAATAAATATCTGCGCACAATACCCGTGCCAAAAATCACCCATGTAGTCCTGCCGCAAGGCATGCTGGGTAGCTTGTGGTACTCTTTCTCCCAGCATTATCTCTGGACTAGACACTGTACATACCAACAGGTGGCGCCCAGTGATCCGGGTAAATCACAGTAAGTCACACACATGCACCAGTAACCCGGAGAGATGCAGCTGTGACAAAAACCTGCTGGAAAAAAATGTCTCAAAGGTTGGGCAGGTCAGAAAACAACAGAGAAGGAGTTATGATGCTAATTTTACGAACTGTCGAGCAGCTAAGTAATATGATAATAAAGAGGGTTTTGCAGAGTAAACGTGAGATAATGAGAATAAAAAGTAACAATAATCATTTCCATCTCTGTTAATCTTCACCAAGTTAAATTGAATTTTGCCACTGACCTCATCCATCTTTCTTTTTAAAGATAATACACCTTCTTTAAAAAGGTTGGGCAAATCTAACGTGTGGAGTATACCTTCCCGTAACAACGTGCCAAAACGTGTAGCTATATTTGGAAGGTTTGTTCATTTGGAATATCTGAAGAACATATCAAAATGCCACACACACAAACACATAACACTTCAAATACTATGGGATTCTCAGTTTTTAACAAATGTACTGTTTTGCTCAACAAAATGACTGCAATAAGTCTGAAGATCAAGTTCAGACCAATTAAGGTCAAGTTCTTGTGAAATATTTTGGCCATAGACTGTGTTTTTTCAGATGATCTATTTTGTACATTTTTACTTCTGATAAATGACAATAATAAAGAAGAGATAATATATATTACACTGATTGACGGCTGTCTTTGGTGATTGTTCAACGCAAGGGTGCGTAGTTACAAAACGTGCAACTGATGTTTCGCTCACGCGCCCGTGTAGGCTGGAGGAGAAGCGGGTGTGTGCGGCGCGTGCGACGTGCGCGCCTGCGTGAGTCTGGTGAGCGCTCGCAGCTGCAGCGGCATGGCCACGTTGGTGTCGCGGTGCCACTGGGGCGTGGTGACGTGCGGGGGCGGGTTGAGGACGCTCTGAGCCACGCCGGGCGTCTTCAGCAGCGAGCACAGCTCCTCCCCAAGGGTCACTATGGAAAGCAGGTCCTCTTCGGCGGCGCACCAGGAAACGGCTCCGCCTCTGGATACGTTTCTCAGCTTGGAGAGGAAGAGAGACACCCTGCCATCGACACATGGAAACGTGAGAGCTGGCGGCGCAAAATAAACCCAAAGTAGAGTACTCCGCTCAGCCACCTGGGGATCAGGTCATGTGATCGTGACGCCAGCTTAGCCAGGGCGTTCATTAGGGTGGTGATGACCCGAGGGGCGGGGCAGCCTCCTCCCGGGGGCGAGGCAGATGATGTGATCTCAAACAGCACTGCCTCCAAGGCCTCAAAACAGGAAGTGATGAGCCCAACGGAACAGCGGGAGTCATGTGACGCAGACAGGTACTCCCCAAGCACCCAAACCTACAAGATGGATGCATTTAGGAGGGGGTGTGATTTTGGTTTTGTACCGGACCTAAAATACACTACATGGACAAAAGTATTGGGACACCTCGCCGTTACACCTGCAGAAAGTAAGAATGAAAGACAGCAAAAATGGCTTCCGCTTTTATGGGAAGACGTTGACCAGGCCCGTGGGTGTTTTTACTTGGCCCACCTATTTTAAAAATCTATCTATATTAAAAACGCAATTTGAAAAAAAGGGGAAAAAATAAAAAATCAGCGGCCAAGTATAAAGTCTAAATAGAAATGTATTAATATAGCAATATAAAAAATATGTTTTGTAAGTCATTATCTCATGAGAAACAACAAACAAAATAAAAGTGTAATTTACAGGAAATTATGTTGGGAAAAAAGTTATATAATTAAGGGAATAAAGCCACAATATTACGGGAATAAAATCATAATGTTACAAGAGGAAATTTCCCAAAATCAAAGTTGTAATAATAAAAAAAAACAGCAAAAATAAAATGATCACGCAAATAGTCATAATATTCATAGAAATATTACGAGCAAACAAAAATCCCCCTTTTACTAGTTACACTTGAAATTTTCTGAGATTCATTTTAGTAGCATGAAGTTGAAATATTAAAGAAAAAAATATGTTATTTTTTCAAAGTAAAAAAAAAAGTTATGTATTTGTTAGGCTAGGGGAAAAGTCACGATACTTAGGGAAAAAGCCAAAATATTATGGAAAGCGGCGACCAATCCAGCGGCATAGAAAATGAATATTTATGAGAATAAAGTCATAATACTACAAGAACAAAATGTATCAAATTTTTTATGAACTTAGTCAATATGTTTGGAAAAAATATGCCCATTTTTAAACCTGAAATGCATTTTTTTCTTGAAACATAAAGAACTTCTCGGCATATCTGCATGTGAGTTTTTTTTTTACAAAATATTCACGTTCTTCTCGTTCTATCTAGACTTTGGGTAAGAGGCGGGTTACAACCCGGCCGGTCGACGACAGTCAACATTCGGTCTGAAACGAGCGTGATTTACTTCTTTGTAATTACCAAATGTGTGTAGATCTCTTCTTTGTTGTATACGTTGGACGTGGCTCCCGCGAAGTCCAGCAGCTCGTAGGATTGATCCAGGACCAGAGAGGGGTGGAGTTTGCACAGCTTCAGTAGCTGCCGGCTGAAGACCCTGCCGAGACAGCGTGTCGGTGTTAAACGTGAACTAAAATGTCTCTCATAGTGTGTGTGTGTGTGTGAGGTGTACCTGTGTATCTCCTTGATGTACTCAGGGACATTGAGAAGGAGGCTGCTTCTCTCCAGCAGGACCAGGATCACTTGTCCTAAAAGTGTTTTATCAGCCACCTACAACAAAGACCTGTGAGTGATGTGAAAGTGACTCGACATTTCAATATCAGAACCATTGAAAATCAAAAGCAAAATGGGTTTTCAAAATGTGAGAAGGGCCTCAGAAGACTTGACGTTGCACAATTCCTCACCATGATGACCTTATTGAAGAAAATGTGCAGCAGAAGAGGGACAGTCTGGGCGCAATGAACGACTCTTGGCCAATCGGCAGCCTCGAAGAGCAGCTCGAGGAGCGTGCTCAGGCGGTCTATTGTGTCGCCTGTGCACATATGTGTACATAAAACACAGTACATATGCCTTATTATTGTTCCTCATAAAACCATACTCTTGTTTCGTAATTACCTGAGCCTGCTTCACTGCGAAGTAAAAAGAGGAACAGGCCTCGGAAAGATGGATTCCGGAACGCATCCATTGATCCGAGGCTGCGCCCTCCTGACTCGGAAATGGGCAGACACGTTGACCTGCGACACAGGCACAAAGTCGTTTTTTTTTTGTATATACTTAGCTGATGCCACATGCTCACCTATGCTGCAAAAGCAGAGTAGCAGCGAGACAGGGCAGGTCCAGCAAAGTGTGCAGCAGCTCCAAAGCAGTTCCAGATGTCACCAGAGAGGGCAGTAGATCAACAAAGTCATCAACCACCGCAGGGCTGTCCCACGCTAAGAACTGCAGTTACAGACACACCACAACAAAAGCTGGAAAATAAGTGTGAACCCACCAAAAAAGCAGATGTAGCCGCATTTTCTCTTCCTCTCACCTTGAGCAGGTTTGGGAAATAGCGAGTGTAGTGGGGAACACGGAGCTGCACACTCTCGACGTTTAGCCGAAGAAAGCGCAGGAGCTCGTGTGCCAGGAAAGGGTCGTTGAAGAGCTCGGCGGGGAAGCGACCAAGCACCAGTTTCCACACGGCGTCACAGTCTACGGCGGCCATTTCGCCTAAACGGTACAAGAAAATGGATTTCTGGTGTAGAAGCCACTACTTTTTTCTCATGATTTCAACCCTGCAGTTTGTAAAGCGATGCGGCTAATTTATGGCTAAAACTACATTTCCCATGATGCGTAGAGTGCAGGTTCAGGAAGTAGTGATGTGCACGAGTGAAGTGAAAGTTTTAAAGTCTTGTGCAGTGATCTCTGACACATCTTAAGTAACTTTGTGTAGAATTACATCGAGAGAGAGACTGACAAAGTATGAGGTTCTTCAATTTGTTTTAGTTCCTAGGAGGGCGGCAATGAGTTTTCTGTTTGGCTAATGTTTAACTAGCCATCTTACACTCACAGTTTGGTACTATTTAACTAGCCATGTTTGGAAAAAAGCATTTATTTAATCAAATCTTTCTGTGTTTGGAATATCTCATGTTACGACACTGCCATTTGCGGCATCCAAACGCTCGGTAGTCCGTAAATTACGGCACGCCGACATACAGTGCTCGTACGTACCATGATTGAGGTAGAACTGAGCTACGGGCAGCAGGACTCTGGCAAAAGACAAGTCCGAGCTGAGACGACCGAAGAGCGCCTTAATGCACGGGAACGCCCGGTAGACCATGGGGGCATCCTCTACACACAGGCAGTCCAGGATAAACACTGCCTCCACCAGACACTGGCAGAGGAAAACACACAAACCCTTATTAATGTTGCTTTGTCCCCCAACGATACCAGACCAACACAATATATTTTTTAGTGCCAGGTGTGATCATTCATGGATATATACAGTATCTCACAAAGATTAGTACATCCCTCACATTTCAGCAACCATTTTTATTACAGTTTATCGTCAAAAGGCAGCTGCACACCGACTACTCTAACTTACATCCAAGACAAATTTCTGCAGTACTGGTTGCTGAAATGTGAAGGGGTGTACTCGCTTTTTCAGATAATTTATGTAAGCTTGACTTGTTTTGAAGGGTGTTGTTGGTGCCAGAGAGTAGTTTCCCTGTCTCGACATCTCCCACGCGACCCTGCAGTGTGCGCGAAAAAGAAATATGAGCTTACCGCTTTCTGTAGATCTGCATCTACCCTTTTCTGGGCCTCTGCGATAAAGACAAGGAATAACATTACAGTTGTACACACACAACACAAGCACGGACATTGGGCCTCACGTACTGCGATCGCTTTGTTCAATGAGGCGCTGGCAGTACTGGAAAGCCTTCTCTCTCAGGCGCTCTTTGGGAGGCAGCAGGCGGCTGGAAGAGGACGTAGCGGAAACCATGGAGACCATGGATCCGTCTATCTCCGACCTATCATCTGCAACATCACAAGTCATAGATCAAAATGTCAGATATGATCTAAATGCAACGACGCCAACAAACAACCACTTTGCGCTGCAAATTTCACGGCTTTACTCTAAAAAAAATCATGCTGTTTCATTGCTAATATGAGCTATTATTAGTGACAAAATACATGTAAGAAAATGTTACATATGTTTTGCCTAAATGAAGCATTTTTAAGCATTAAAATGGCTAATTAAAGTACGTAAGGATGATATGTAGTGTATTCTACACTGGTTACTAGGTATCAGTAATGTTATGTAATGTTGAGTGAGACACACAAGCACCAGACTTGATCAGCGAAACACCAGGCATTTATCGCAGGTTTGAATGATCTCACAACAGGCACAATAATCCCTAACGCGAGCTAGGCTAATGTTGCGACCGTAATCCACACCAAGATGAAACGGAGCTCCCCTAGTATCGGAACACATTTACAGCGGCACAAACAAGTATAAATGGCTTATTTTCTCTTATTATGTCTACCATATTGGGTAATAAAGGTGGCTATAGGGGTGTTATTTGATGTCTACATGGCTCTAATACTGTTAAAAACTGTATTTAGAAGTTCATAAACAGATTTGCCATTCTCTAAATACAAAATACCTAATTTATAATTGAGGAATCCTACTTCACAGAAACACACTTATCACAGTCGTGTGTACAACAAATAAAGTGTGATAAATGAGGAATTTCTGTACATAAAGCAAAACGCTTAGTTGTTTGTCATCATGGAAATTGTAACTAAGCACGAATAAAAATAAGCTTTTTTGATGTTGTAACGCTGACAGCTCCGAGCGTCTTGTGTTAACGATAAAAAACTTGTTGGTAGATATTAGGAAGCATTTTCAAGGGTTATTTTAGCAATCAACAGATTAGACAGGTCTCAAGTAGACACAAAAAGGGAGGGGAAGAACGATTTATAAGAACATGGAACATCACAGATCGGATTAGTGAAGGAATATTAACAATGGTCAAGTTAAGACAAATGGTACAGAATTTCTGGTTAGATTATGCTTTAGCTCAACGGTGGTATTAATGATCATACAAGGTGGCTTTAGGCATTTTTAGTTGATTCAGCTTCCGAGATGCACATGCGTGGGTGGGTGGGGGCTGTCAAATTCACTTCTTACCATTAGAAAAGGAATGAGAGAGGGAGAGACTTAGCTGTAACCTGTTTGCTGGAGATGATAAAAACACACAAAGTGAAGTCATTTGCGGTCTGTGCTTTGTTTGAGGGGGCCACACAGATATGTCACACCTACAGGCATTTCTGCCAAACAGGGTGGTCATTGTTGTTTAGCTGTGTAACCTGAATGGCTTCGCATGAATGGTGAGCTCATACCCGCGTCTGCTAAGGAGCCACTGGACACAGAGTGGAAGGTGAGAATCCAATGGCGCAGCATGGAAAAGGAGTAAACGTTCATCCACTGGTCTTCGGTAAAACCTTGACCAACACACAGCACTGTGAAGAAATCTCCTGACACCGTCCCATCCAGCTCTGCAATAGGCAGCGGCTAACAGAACACAGGGCTATCGTTTGTTAAGGCGCCACTTTCTGTATGAAATAATGTCTGTCAACTGTGTACCTGACGTGACCTGGATCCGGTGAAAAATCCTCCAGAGGAAGCACCGCCCCCTTGCGTGGTGCTCGCATAGCGCAGCCAATCGACAAGCTTTCTACTAAGAAGGGTCACTTGATCTGCGGGGAGACAAGTTAATAAAAACTGGATTTGTGTGCCTAATAGCTGCATGCCGAATGGCCAAGTTGTAACGTTGCAAACTCATGTGATCGTTACCTTCAGTGAGGCACTCAGGGCTGTGTGAGAGGATGGTGTTGACAACTGGCAGGATGTGCGTGAGTGAGTGAGTCGGCGCGTCTGATGGTCGGTTCTCCAGGACGCGTAGGAGCTGAGCGCAGAGAGACGACAGATCATCCCGGGACCCAGCCTGCATGGAGCAAAATGTGGACAAACGTTAATTCAGTCTGGGAAATGGAAATCATAATCTTATCCAACTTTAACCAAACCAAACAAATGATGATCATAACCAAGCTTTGAAGTAATTTAAGCAGTCGAATACAAAATAAACACACCTGAGCTAGCAGGAGGGCAGCAGTGTGGCTGTTAAGTTGAGTGTTGCTGTCCGGGCTGTAGTTCGCTTCCTCACCAGCGAGGGGCAGTGTCTCCCTGAGCACAGCTGAGCTCAACACCTGAATCTGCTCCACAGGTGAAGAAAGGAGCGAGCTCAGCCTTTTCTGAAGGTCTGGGGGCAACCTTTAGGTCATAAAAAATAAATGATTTCATACGACTCATGCAGGGTGTATTTTGAAGAACACGATAGAGGATGGAAAGAAATGGAGATGGATGCCAGAAGAAGGGGGCTGAAGTACTGACCCTTAGCAAAAAGTACTATACTTAAAGGTCATATTATTAAGTATACTTCAGCATAAGTATAATATGTACACTACAATACATGCACTTTTAAAGTAGTGTACTAGAAAGTATACTTATTCGATACTTTTTTGGACTACATTGGAACATTTTAAGTTCATAAAAGTATATTTTAATTATACTTTTAAAGTTAATTTTAAGCTTGTAAAAGTACACTTTAAAGTGAACAAAATGCACACTTATCTATACACTATCAATGTACTTGGTGTGTGTATATATATATATATATATATGTATATATAGCTGTATATTTATCTACCTATATATATACTGTATTTATAGTATGTTATACTTTGTAGAATGCTTTTTATATTTACTTTTATACACTTTGGTTATTTTACTAGTTTACTTGTTATTATACTTTAAGATTGCTTGGCAAATTACTTGTAGCCCATTATTTATATACGTGAACTTAAAGTATTCTTAAAGTTTACTCCTGCTGTTTGCACACAAGTGTGAAGAAGACAGAAAACAAGTCACTTATGTTTCTTCAAGTATTCTACCCCAGTTTCTACCAATACTGTAGTTTGTTTGGGGCTAAAAGTGGTCAGTGAATGTTCTACCCTTACGTCCTGGTATACTTGGTGGCAGAGAGGATGAGGTGCAGCCTTTGCAAACAGTCGACAGTCTCATGGCCGAGCTCTTTCCCTTGGAGCAACCTGATTAATCTGCTGTAAAACCTCTGCAGCTCAGCCTCCTGGATCTCCCTGCAAATCAACCAATCCCAAGTCATGTAGCACGTGAATGAGGAGGCCAGGCTTAAACACCATTTTTAGCTTAAACGTCGATATTCTGTCATCGATATTATCCGTGTATTTGTAAAAACGTGGTCATTTCCTCACCTGGCTTGTTGGATTAAGCTTTCCGAGCCGGGAGAGAACATATTTGGCGACGACAGACCATCAGGCTAAAAGCTAAGCCAAAAATAAACAGTGCAGCCCTGACCCGTGTCCGGACGGAAATCCTGTTACTCGTGTTCGGTTCCGCTTTCAGTTTAATCAAAGGGAAACGCTATCATGACGGTCAGAGAAACGCTGAGAATCCACCAGAAGCTGAAACAACTAAACTTTACGTGTTGACTCTTTACTTCTCTAAACAGCAAACAAAGCAAAATACCAAATTATACAGTAATAGAATAAGACCTATTACAAAAACATTGCATTACGACCATTTTCACGTAATTTAATTAAAATGAATGTCATAAATGCCTAGCGCAATGAATTAATTATGACACCTTCCTTGGTAGCGAGCGTATAATAATAATAATAATAAGATCATCTGCAGGTTTTTCATTTTCACAGCGTCACAGTTCACAACTTTCTCTCTCTCTCTCTCTCTCTCTCTCTTTCTCCATGTCTCTCTCTCTCTTGCTCTCTCACGCAAGCATTAGAAGCATTGGCAGCCGCTCTCTTCAGGACAGTTTTGGTCAAATGCTGACAGACAAACGACTTTCAGTGTGTTTTCTGGGTGGGGAAAGAGGATATATCCACTTGAAAAGACAATAACACCACACACCGGCACGCCTTTCCTGCGACTGCGCTTAACTGCTTATCACCCACGTCTCAGGTAAGCGCACCTTCATTCGTCTACACGCAATAGTAGTTTCAATCAAGGGCCAAAACAAACTTGCAACGGTGCCAAACGTCTTTGCAGGAGCCACTGGATCGGCTGCAATAATAATAAATAAAGCAATGCGTGTAATAAAAAAAACGCGCACCGCTCACGCCTTTCATTTGTAACTTTACAGAAGAGTTTCAGAGTTGCTGATAGGCTTTTGCTCCGATTTTTGCTGATACGTTGTGTGAAGAATGTTATAAGACCGGTAATGCAGCTCATGTCACTCTCAACCAGATCTTTAGACGTGCACAATACTGCACTGGAGCACAGACAGAAGGGCTGCTTGTTTTTGCAGTTAAGGGCTTCTTTCTTCACTATTGTTATTATCGCTATTATTTGATGTATAATGTCAAAGGGTAGAACATTGCTAGTCAAAAAAGTCCTTATGATGACTGTCACACTAATCAAAGATCATCTACCAGTACACTTGAGGGTACTTAAAGAGACAGCAAGTGGGACCTGTTTATTGTTAATAAACAATAAAAGCACTTTTGCAAATATATGAACAAGATATAGTAAAAAAAAAATCCAGATAAAACAATATTAAATAAAGTTGGAAAATTAACTTTCCAATTAAGAACATCATTTTATTATATGTTCAAAAGGGCAATTTAAGTTGATTTTACAGTGAATTATTTCTTTGTTTGCAAATGAAGTTATTCTATTTGTTTTTTCATTTCCAAAAGTTTCAAACAAGGCCGCTTTTTTTGGGGTAATAATAAATCCGATTGTGATGCCACAAAGCGCTTTTTTTTTTTTTCAAACAAAAAATGCTTTTCTCTACTAAAAAAAAACCACCTTACACTGTGTACTTCACTGAAAAATGTTGTTTTTTTAGGAATATATATAATATGGGTAAGTCAGGGTTACTGAAGACACGTTATTTGTAGTAAATGCGCCATTTTTGGACCAATTAAGCAAATTTCCCGCGGCACACCTGATGATCTTTCACCGCACGTGGAACAGTGGTTGGGAATCACGGGGGGGCTGTGCTGTTTTTTGGAAGAAACTGTAAAATAAATGTCTTTTATATGACAGTAGTTGTTCGCTGACTTTACTAATACAAAAACACAAAGATTCTGTATATCAGGGGTCCCCAACTACCGGGCCGCAGCCTGGTACAGGTACGTGGGCGGGGCTGAACCTTTCAGGTGCAATGTTAAAAAAAAAACTTTAAAAAAGAAATAAATACATCAAATTGTATGTAAATGCATACCAATTTTGGAATTATGGGTCATTATTGTACTTTAAAAAAGTGCGGCTACAAATCCTATAGTTTTTGCATGTGTATCTTGTTTGCTGCCCGTCCCACTTGGTTCGACGGCCCTTGAATGCACCATTTGTGTCTCCCACGCTGCACAGATAGACTACTACACTGTAATTTGGTTGCCCTTTTTTAACTTCATATTTGGTCCCAAATCCTGATGCGGTGTGGGAATGCATAATAGTACGATCTGATGACATTATTGAGTGCTAATGTGCACACACTCTCTGTTGGCGCACCATTTCAAGTTAATTCATGCACACTGCATTACACCCGCCGCACGGTGGATGAATGGGTAGCATGTTGGCCTCACAGTCAGGAGGTTCTGGGTTCGAATCTCCATTTGGGCATCTTTGTGTGGAGTTTGCATGTTTTCTCCGGGTACTCCGGTTTTCTCCCACATTCCAAAAACATGCATGTTAGGTTCATTGGTGACTCTAAATTGTCCATTGGAGTGTCAATGTTTGTTTGTCTATACGTGCCCTGTGATTGACTGGTGACCAGTCCAGGGTGTACCCCGCCTCCAGCCCAAAGTCAGATGGGATAGGCTCCAGCATACCCGCAACCCTAATGAGGATAAGCGGCATAGAAAATGAATGAATGCATTTTACCCCACACATCAATGGTCCTACGGATCGATTTGTGGGTGAACACGAGCCGGTTTGTGGGTCAAAAAACGTTGGGAACCCCTGCTGAATAAGACAGGATTTCCCCGATGTTTTTAAGAACCTACAGCAAAAGTGGCAAGCAAAGATCTTTTATATACCAGGAGGGCTGTGTTGTTTTATAGACCTTCTGTAAAAAATAATTCTAGTGACAGATCATCCATAAGAGAGCCGCTGTCTGCTGTTTTTTTTAGTAATGCTAGTCCTTCACAAGCCCTCTCCATCTCTGCAATGACAGGGGGGACCTGATGTTTCAAAGGATTTACTCCAAAGGTCATACACAGCATACCACAGTTTACTGTTTCTTAAGGACCAGTGCAAAAGGGCTGGCTGGCAGAGATCTTTCATGTAGCGTACCAGGAGTGCGTTGCTGTTAGTTGGATTCTACTGCAAAAACACTCCTCAAAGATCCTACAAATGAGGGGAGTGCTCTGCTACCTTTAGGAATCTAATGTTTAAAAAAAAAGAGTTTTATGCTGTTTTTGGAACAGCCACATGCACTGCTCCTGCAACCAAAAAAAGACGATGAATTTAATGTAATGCAATGTTAATGTTTATATTTGTAGCTGTGGTGATGTTATTGTAGTGTCAGACTTTACCGCTTTTACCACTGTTAATACTGGACTGATACAATAACCAAAACTGCAAAAATAGTACATATGTTTTTACTGACTGTGTCAAACTGTTAGTCACAACTCACACTTATGCTTGTATTTGTAAGGGCAGAGTGTATTGATACACACTAGCATGGAAAAACGTGCAGAAAGGCCTTAACTACTTTTTCACTAAGCGGATGAGATGAAAAGTGTCTTTTAGGGTCTGTTATAGCTCAGCATCCAGTAATTCTTGCATGGCTGTAGAGAGGAATAACCAATGCTCGATGAAAAGTGACCCGACCGCCTGACTTTCTTCTCTTCCTTTTGGATTCCACACACACGGAACCAACATATCCGATTTCTTAAGGGTAAATCTGCCCGCACAATGGAGTCTTTATGATGGGTTGCGCACACCTGAACCATTTACACTACATCTGGGCCATCAGTCAAATTCCAGGCCAGCATAAATAGTACTGTATGACCCAGTTAGAACAGAGACAATAGTGAACACTCATCTGCTAAAATATGCATTTGAAGGAAGAATTGTCACATGATGTGTGCACTCACACACTGTCTCTATTTCATAAAAAAATGATCCAAAGCTGTGCATTCTGCAGCTATTTTCCTATATCAGGGAAAGACATTTTCTGGAAACAATTCTGTATAAATTTCCACTCAGAGTTTAGTCTATCACAGTAGGAACTAACAATCTATCCATTTTGTCTTTAAACATACAGTAATTGAAGCCCGCTTTGCAGGCCTGGAAAAGATGTTTTATTGAAGTCTTCTGACACTCACACTATGAAATCCGCTGTTTTATGTGATTGATACTTTTGTGATTGGTATATTTTTTGGCATGCTGAAGACATATTAGTATGTGTACGTATGTAAAAATAATTACTTCATTTTAAATGATCAATTATTAGTATTATTACTAACTATGACTTATTATTGTTTTATTTTAAAAATTGCATTTTGTCACTGCCAAATGAAAAAAAAAATTTTCAATTAAAAAAATGTTGTCTGTATGTTATCTTGAAATAAATGCATTGGTAGCCATTTTTATTTTTACTTTATTTGGGTGGATTTTATTGTAATTTATTTTATTGGAATTATAAATAATAGATGTTTCATTAATAAAATCAAATGTTATCTGTATTTTATTTATTTTTAAAATAAATGCATTATTGGTATTTGATTTGATTTGGTTTTATTTGATTTTATTATTATTTTAGTTTTTGGAATTACAAATAATAGTTAAAAAAATATATATATAAAAAATCTGTATTTTCTTTTCTTTTTAAAATAAATGTATTCTTAATTTAATTTAATTTAATTTAAATTTTTAATTTCTTTGCCATTTATCCTCATTTGGGTTAATTTAATTTTAGTTTAGTTTGGTTATTTGCACTAAAATACTTAAATAGTCAGCACAAGGACTCATGCATGTTAAATGGAGGCTCTAAATTGCCCATAAAGTGTGACTGTAAGTGTGAACGGACTTTCGTGCTTATGTGTCCTACTGTCCCGTGATTGACTGGTGTCCAGTCTGGGGTCTAGCGCATCCTTAGCCCATAGTCAGCTGGCATAGGCTCCAGCTCCCCTGTGACTCAGATGAGATAAGTGGGAGGAAATAATGAATGAGCGCAACGATTTAAAGAAAGTGACTTTTAATAATATTACTTCAGCAGAATGGACTGATTATATACAGTATATCTCCATGTGTGTGTCAGGTGACAATTTATGATCAGTTGCCAAAAAAAGTACATCACGTCTGTTGAGAAAACCAAAAAACAACTGCACAAAGGAAAAACAAGATAAACTGACAGATTAGATCAAATATGAAGGAAAAGATGTTTGGACAGTTTGTAAATTGTTGTGGGGCAGGTTCACACGTGTTTACACATGTTTAGAAGAGCACATTTGTTGTCCCTTCATAGTATTTGCATTCTCTTACACACATATAAAGTCTTTTGGCTGACTGTTGCCAGACTTGCAGATGTTTTGAAAATAAATAAACAGAAGACACGTTTATACAAGGCCTATCAGCAGATATCATTATGTCTTGGAGCTGTTTTGTCTTCTTCCTCGGAACATTTCATGAGAAAAGGCAGAGGAGGACACACAAAGCAGAGAAGGGAAAATGATTTGACAAAAAAGCTGTCATCTGTGGAAGTAGGTGTGAGTATATTATTAACTCAACAACCCGACTCTTTTGTTTTTCGTGAGCTCAACTGAAAGATATAAAACCTTATATATGAATATTGTGCACAAATATGTCAAAATCTGTGCTAATGAGCGTCCATAATTCATAATCCATCCACCTCACAGGCATGGCGTGTCAAGATGATGATTAGACAGCATAATTGTTGCACAGGTGTGTCTCGGGCTGGCCACAATAAAAGGCCACTCCAAAGCTGTAAGGGACTATAGCCAAGGTATGCTTGGGCACTTGGGCTTGCGATTGGTACTCCCACTGCACCGGATCAGGGACATAGGTCTGCATCTTGGTCAGTGAAGCATCCCTGTGTAGGCTATGACCCCTTAAAGTGGCTTTCGTAAGGATGAGTGACACCTCCATGATTCTAGCCATCCACTTTAAGCGTTCCACCAACAGACACTAGTCTTGGCTGCCATAGTGTTGGAGTCATACCCTGTGAACGAGAGGGTAATTTCCCTACGCCTTCAGCCTGGCGAATGGTTTGTTTCTGCGTACGCGCCGAACGGCAGCTCAGAGTACCCAGCCTTCTTGGAGTCTATCAGGTGGTGACTTTGTAGTTCTACCGGGAGACTTCAACACCCATGTGGGCAATGACAATGTGACTTGGAGCGGTGTGATTGATCTGAACCTGTGCGGTGTGTTGTTGTTCACAGTTTGTCGAACGTAAGGATGTCCACAAGTGCACCCGTCACCAGGACAGCCGCAGGCCAAGCCGCAGGTCTATGATCGACTTTGTAGTCATGAGACCAAAAAGCATGCGGTGTCCAATCATCACAACTGTTATCATAAACATACTGTATGTTTTTGTGAGTTTTAAGGTTTTATTTGTTATAAACTTAACATTGTACGGTTATCTTTTTATGTTTTTTTTAAAACGATGTGGCGGTGATTAAAATCTCAGCTGATTTTGGCCAAATGGTGGGGTAGACCCTGGACTTGTTGCCAGCCAATCGCAGTGCACATATAGACATTACTCTCACATTCATAGAATTTCCAATTAACCCAGTGCTCCTCAAATAGTGGGGCAGTGAACTGTCAGGGGGGGCGTGAGAGGCAAAGAGTACTTAAACCTGCTCACATGTACACATTTATCATACTCAACATGCAATTTGACTCTGTTTGTATGCGTCACAACTCTCCCTTTTGTTGCATTTTTCTGGTTTCAATTTCAAGTTAGGTCTGTATAGCACAGATAAATAAATAGGCATGACAGGAAATATTTGAGAACCACTGAATTAACTTAACAAAACCCATGCATGCATGGGGAGAACATGCAAACTCCACAGAGAGATTACAAACCCAGATCTTACAGGTCTTCTGACTGTGTGGCCAACATGCTAACCACTAGGCCACAGAATCAGAAAAGTGCAAATATGGTGTGTGCTCAAAATGGTTTAGAAGACATGCTAGCATACAGGTAATGCAGATAGCCCCAAAGTTTTATAAGCATTGGATAAATGGTGAGTGACTTATAGGCAATTGGCTGGTACGTCTCGCCCATGCCTTTGCTAAGACATTTTGGTCCATGGTGTCCATGTTTTTCAACCAATCTTGCTCAAATTTTACAGACATGTGCTTGTAAGTGCCCTAAATGGCTGTACCAAATTTGGTGGTAATTTGCCAAAACACCCTAGAGTTACACCGGGGATTTTGCTCAATACATCGAAACTCAAGTGAGAAACTCGAGGCAATCTGATTTATAGGGTCAAACTTTGGGGGTTTAATGACATAGCATCACAATATGGTGCATTTATCAGGAAAACAACAGCACAGGAAACACAGTAGGGGGCCACATCCAATGATGGCGTGTTGTGCGGTTTTCACATGACGGCGAAATTGTATACATGTTTGCTACCACAAGATGTGTGACTGTCTTGCGCTGTCAGCTACACGGGAAAAAAAGGGAAATCCAAATTTGCACAACATTTCCTCCATCTTGTCTTGTCCATTTTTTACACTAAGCGGGAGCCCTTAAAGTGCTGTGCAAAGCTGTGCAAAGCTATGAGTGGTAGGAATACGCTCGCAATACAGAAAAGATAGTATGAAAGTGAAACACACTCCGTCAAATCTGTCACTGAACTCCCCCGAAAGAAGCTGCCACTCACATCTGGTTTGACAAGAGGAAGCAAAGATGAGCTTTCTCAACAACACGCTCTAAAATAAGAGAAGAGAGAAGAGGAAGCGTGTGTGCGGTTTTTGTAGAGGAGTGCATATGATTGCGTGCGTGAGTGTGTGTGTGTGTTGGACTGTGCTCTTGTGGTTTAGTGATCTGCCTGTAACCCTGGCAGCACACACTCATATAACACCTTTATGGGTTGATAGTAAATTATTACTGTCTCCTCGCAGACTCTGCATTTTCAATACAATTTATGGTTGATTTGGATCTTGCACTATAGCTGACCTCCACCATAACAATCAAGGATCTGCATGCGTGCAGGTTATTTACCCATGATTCAACGTAGCTCTATTCCAAAATGATGAATGCTGCCGTTCTATGCAAACACGAGTGTACAGGAATATGTCAGATAGCCTGAGTTTGTTTAACTGCACAGCTACAACATGCAAATGGAGGAGATGGACTGGTGTGGATTTGTCCATGTGCATGTGCGAGAAAGTAAAACGCTGGGTAGGAAGACGTGGCGATAACGCTGCAATAACAAACTTTTCTGGACGATGATTGTCCTGCAAGGTATTGCCTCAAACGATATCGACAACATTCTGAGACCATTTTTCCATTTATGTAATAATATGGCATAATAATGTGAGCACACTGTATCCAAAGCAATAAACTTTGATTTCTGAATATTCTTTAGCATGGTAATTGGAACATCAGAAGTTAAACAAACAAAAAGACCGCATTCACGTTCCAAAATCATGTATGTTAGGTTAGTTGGCAGCCCTAAACTAACCCCTAGGGATGAATGTGAGTGTGAATGGTTGCCAAAAACAAACAATAATTTGTGTTATCAATTTATCTGAGAGAAATATAAAAGTTAGGAAGCTCCCATACAGTAGCTGCGTTGCAAATATGCATCCATGATCTAGTTAAAGGTTGAACATCCATCCTAGATATAAAGTACTGTGTGAAGCTACAGTATATGGTGTGGGGGGGGCGCACAGTGGTCGAGTGGGTAGCACATTGGCCTCACAGTCAGGAGGTTCAGGGTACGAATCTCCGTTGGGCATCTCTGTGTGGAGTTTGCATGTTCTCCCCGTGCGTGTGTGGGTTTTCTGCGGGTACTCCGGCTTCCTCCCACATTCCAAAAACATGCATGTTAGCTTCATTGGCCGCTCTAAATTGTCCACTGGAGTGTGAATGTTTGTTTGTCTATATGTGCCCTGTGATTGACTGGCGACCAGTCCAGGGTGTACCCCGCCCAAAGGCAGCTGGGATAGGCTCCAGCATACCTGCGCATACTAAGTGGCATAAAAAATGAATGAATAAATACGGTAGGGGCCGAATCTGGTTCCCGCTGTAATTTTAATCGGCCCACAGAATCGTCCCGCCTTGCGGACCTTATCAAACAAAGTGCCTCCAGCCATAATTAAGCGATTCCTTTGATAAAAACTACTCCTCTGGCATTTAATTTCAAAAGTACTAACAAAATTCACAACCATTCTTAATCAGGGTCCCACGTTCAGACTGAATGGTTGTTTGAATATGTTATGATGGACTGGCATCCAGTCCAGAGTGTGCCCCGCCTTAGGCCCAAAGTCAGCTGGGATAGGCTTCAGCTCACCTGTGACCCTAATGAGTACAACCGCAACGCGAGACTCTACCTACTGCAAGAATGGTCCTGTTGCTCCCTACAGAGTCTCTAAATGACAGGATGTATTACAAAAAAAGCTAGGCCAAATATCTTCTGTGTCAGTGGTCCTCCATATTTCTGTCTTTTACATTTTTTTGCACGAGAAGCAAAAGGAGCTGATGACACAACGGCACACTCATAAATGTCACTTTTAGAGGAATTGTAAGCCATAACAAATGGCCCCAAGGTGGCAGAACTGGACTTGACGATGCGTGCGAATGTGAATGGAAAAAACATACGTGACAGCAAGGAGGAAGCGGAAGAAGGTGGATAATTGTAGTTTGCGGAAGGTAACGCATTTTAACGCGTGCACACACATGTACACACATAAAAATGTGAAAATTGTAAATAGTTCATGGTGACATATTTGTAAATGAATTGTTCTTTTGATATAGCAACCCCTTTTTGGGTTATTTATCTTATGGTATAGTTGTTTAGAGTGTATTTGAGCTGTCACAAAAGCAAAAAATGTGTGTCGTAGTGAATGTTATGCCTGAAATGTAAAAAAGCTGGGTTTCTCCCTTTTTTAGTCGGGAGCTGATATTTACCTGAAACTTACCTATGTTCTACTGCTGATAACTAAAGAACGGAAAAAGGTAGAAACAATGTTTTTTTTCTGATGAATCTTTTTTTGGTAGGTTCCATGTTTATATAGCTGTAGAACACAATATTCCGTGCGCCTTGAAAGATCAGTCAAAATCGTCTAAAATGGCCGGTACTGAAGGGGTTGTCTTTTGAAATATGGCTGGAATTGATTGAGTTAATTAACGCAAAATATTGAACATAATTAATTTGTTCTTTAATTTGTAGTAACTAATAGCAAATAGTTTTTTCCACATTAACCCCTATTACAATCCTCGAATTTGGGAACCTAGGATGTAAACCATTCAGTCTTTGGGTTAGTTGTCATTTGTTTTGTGGCGGAAAATGTCCAGTCATCTTGAATGATCATGCAATATTTACTCTTCCCTATTTTTTTCAAATTTTCATTCATTGTTCTTGTGGCGGCACATTGAATGGTTGTCACTTAACATTGAATGAAAAATGTTTTACTCAGGGTTCAGGCTGCATGAGATGGAAAACGGCACACTCGGGATACTTGACGACGTGGAGGCGCTTTGGGAGAACGTGGAGTGCAAGCGCTATGAAATTTGCCGCATCATCTCTCCGGCCAAGCTCACTCCGTACCTTCGCCAGTGCAAAGTGCTGGACGAGCAGGATGAAGACGAGATTCTTAACTCCCTGCTGCTGGTCTCCAAAGCTAATCGCACAAGTATGTTGTCAGATAAAATACTTTGCTTGTTTTGTTTTTTTAAAATCCATCTATAAGGGGATTGGGGAGCTCTTGGGAAATGTGATGATAAGCATATATATCTCCCACCAGGTCGTCTTCTGGACATCCTACGCTCGCAGGGGGAGCGGGGCTATGTGGTGTTTCTGGAGAGCTTGGAATTTTACTACCCGGAGCTCTACAAGCAAGTCACGGGGAAGAACCCCACACGTCGCTTTTCCACCATTGTAGGTGAGAAAGACTCGCACTTCCCTTACTTGAGTTTTCACTGAGGCCAAATTAAACTTTCACTTTTCACTTTGAGCTTAGCCAGGTGCAAGAAAACTATGTGACAGATAAAAATGGCAACACGTGTCAAAAATACATATTTTCCACCTTGATGTCAGATTTTAATGAAATAATAATGAAATAGCTTGAGCTAGCACTTCTCCAACAAAGTGTGTGTGGAAATGTACCCTAAAACAGACACTTACAGCATTAAGAGAGCTGCATATTCCGTGCTTTTTTGCAGTGGAGGAGGGTCACGAAGGACTGACTCAGTTCCTAATGAATGAGGTGATAAAACTGCAGCAGCAGTCTAAAGAGAAGACCCTGCAGCAAGTGGAGCTCTGCAGGAAGAACTGTACCCTGGAGGATGAGCAGAAGAAGCTACGACTTGTGAACCAGGAACTTCAGACCTTCCAACAAAGTAAAAACACACTCTGTTCTATTCTAGGTCTCACACTAGTGTAGTGGAAGTTTGTTGGCTAAAATCTAGCCTTGATGCTGGAATTATGACTGTTTAGTAAGCCATACTGCAGGGGTGCCCAATGTGCGGCTCAGGGGCCGTTTATGTATAGGTATTGGCCCCTGCAGCACATGCTAAAAATACTATTCAACAAGAAACGCAGCAAAATGGAAAACTCAGCAGTAATTTTACAAGAATAACATCAAAATATTGAACGAAAAAAGTTCTAGTATAATGAAAAAAGTAGTAATTTTACTAGAAAAAATGTATATTTTGAGGAAACACAAGTAAATTTAGTAGCATAACCTGACATATTAAACAAAGTGATGTTTTTTTCTCTTTTTTTACTTAACATTACCGATTGATCTTTTACTAGTATAAGGGTACATCAGTAATTATACTGTGTAGACTCTCCACATACCAGAAATAAGTGCATTTTACCTGCTTCTTCTTCTCTCCTTTTTAATGGTGGGGTGCAATCCCCTCGAGTTAGCCCCTCCATTTCCAATACGTAGCCAAGATGGCTATGATTATTATTGATGATAACTATTTTGAAATATCTGGTTTCCTGCCTGGCTGGTCCAACCTTGGTGTNCTCTAAATTGTCCATCGGTATGAATGTGAGTGTGAGTGGTTGTTTGTCTATATGTGCCCTGCGATTGACTGGCGGCCAGTCCGGGGTGTGCCCCGCCTTTCGCCCAGAGCCAGCTTGGATGGGCTCCAGCATCCCCGTGACCCTGATGAGGATAAGCGGTACAGAAAATGAATGAATGAATGAATAAAAAATCTGTATTTTCTTTTATTTTTAAAATAAATGTATTCTTAATTTAATTTAATTTAATTTCCATCCATGCATTTTCTTTGCCATTTATCCTCATTTGGGTTAATTTATTTTTAGTTTAGTTTGGTTATTTGCACTAAAATACTTAAATAGTCAGCACAAGGACTCATGCATGTTAAATGGAGGCTCTAAATTGCCCATAAAGTGTGACTGTAAGTGTGAACGGACTTTCGTGCATATGTGTCCTACTGTCCCGTGATTGACTGGTGTCCAGTCTGGGGTCTAGCGCATCCTTAGCCCATAGTCAGCTGGCATAGGCTCCAGCTCCCCTGTGACTCAGATGAGATAAGTGGGAGGAAATAATGAATGAGCGCAACGATTTAAAGAAAGTGACTTTTAATAATATTACTTCAGCAGAATGGACTGATTATATACAGTATATCTCCATGTGTGTGTCAGGTGACAATTTATGATCAGTTGCCAAAAAAAGTACATCACGTCTGTTGAGAAAACCAAAAAACAACTGCACAAAGGAAAAACAAGATAAACTGACAGATTAGATCAAATATGAAGGAAAAGATGTTTGGACAGTTTGTAAATTGTTGTGGGGCAGGTTCACACGTGTTTACACATGTTTAGAAGAGCACATTTGTTGTCCCTTCATAGTATTTGCATTCTCTTACACACATATAAAGTCTTTTGGCTGACTGTTGCCAGACTTGCAGATGTTTTGAAAATAAATAAACAGAAGACACGTTTATACAAGGCCTATCAGCAGATATCATTATGTCTTGGAGCTGTTTTGTCTTCTTCCTCGGAACATTTCATGAGAAAAGGCAGAGGAGGACACACAAAGCAGAGAAGGGAAAATGATTTGACAAAAAAGCTGTCATCTGTGGAAGTAGGTGTGAGTATATTATTAACTCAACAACCCGACTCTTTTGTTTTTCGTGAGCTCAACTGAAAGATATAAAACCTTATATATGAATATTGTGCACAAATATGTCTAAATCTGTGCTAATGAGCGTCCATAATTCATAATCCATCCACCTCACAGGCATGGCGTGTCAAGATGATGATTAGACAGCATAATTGTTGCACAGGTGTGTCTCGGGCTGGCCACAATAAAAGGCCACTCCAAAGCTGTAAGGGACTATAGCCAAGGTATGCTTGGGCACTTGGGCTTGCGATTGGTACTCCCACTGCACCGGATCCGGGACATAGGTCTGCATCTTGGTCAGTGAAGCATCCCTGTGTAGGCTATAACCCCTTAAAGTGGCTTAGGTAAGGATGACTGACACCTCCATGATTCTAGCCATCCACTTTAAGCGTTCCACCAACAGACACTAGTCTTGGCTGCCATAGTGTTGGAGTCATACCCTGTGAACGAGAGGGTAATTTCCCTACGCCTTCAGCCTGGCGAATGGTTTGTTTCTGCGTACGCGCCGAACGGCAGCTCAGAGTACCCAGCCTTCTTGGAGTCTATCAGGTGGTGACTTTGTAGTTCTACCGGGAGACTTCAACACCCATGTGGGCAATGACAATGTGACTTGGAGCGGTGTGATTGATCTGAACCTGTGCGGTGTGTTGTTGTTCACAGTTTGTCGAACGTAAGGATGTCCACAAGTGCACCCGTCACCAGGACAGCCGCAGGCCAAGCCGCAGGTCTATGATCGACTTTGTAGTCATGAGACCAAAAAGCATGCGGTGTCCAATCATCACAACTGTTATCATAAACATACTGTATGTTTTTGTGAGTTTTAAGGTTTTATTTGTTATAAACTTAACATTGTACGGTTATCTTTTTATGTTTTTTTTAAAACGATGTGGCGGTGATTAAAATCTCAGCTGATTTTGGCCAAATGGTGGGGTAGACCCTGGACTTGTTGCCAGCCAATCGCAGTGCACATATAGACATTACTCTCACATTCATAGAATTTCCAATTAACCCAGTGCTCCTCAAATAGTGGGGCAGTGAACTGTCAGGGGGGGCGTGAGAGGCAAAGAGTACTTAAACCTGCTCACATGTACACATTTATCATACTCAACATGCAATTTGACTCTGTTTGTATGCGTCACAACTCTCCCTTTTGTTGCATTTTTCTGGTTTCAATTTCAAGTTAGGTCTGTATAGCACAGATAAATAAATAGGCATGACAGGAAATATTTGAGAACCACTGAATTAACTTAACAAAACCCATGCATGCATGGGGAGAACATGCAAACTCCACAGAGAGATTACAAACCCAGATCTTACAGGTCTTCTGACTGTGTGGCCAACATGCTAACCACTAGGCCACAGAATCAGAAAAGTGCAAATATGGTGTGTGCTCAAAATGGTTTAGAAGACATGCTAGCATACAGGTAATGCAGATAGCCCCAAAGTTTTATAAGCATTGGATAAATGGTGAGTGACTTATAGGCAATTGGCTGGTACGTCTCGCCCATGCCTTTGCTAAGACATTTTGGTCCATGGTGTCCATGTTTTTCAACCAATCTTGCTCAAATTTTACAGACATGTGCTTGTAAGTGCCCTAAATGGCTGTACCAAATTTGGTGGTAATTTGCCAAAACACCCTAGAGTTACACCGGGGATTTTGCTCAATACATCGAAACTCAAGTGAGAAACTCGAGGCAATCTGATTTATAGGGTCAAACTTTGGGGGTTTAATGACATAGCATCACAATATGGTGCATTTATCAGGAAAACAACAGCACAGGAAACACAGTAGGGGGCCACATCCAATGATGGCGTGTTGTGCGGTTTTCACATGACGGCGAAATTGTATACATGTTTGCTACCACAAGATGTGTGACTGTCTTGCGCTGTCAGCTACACGGGAAAAAAAGGGAAATCCAAATTTGCACAACATTTCCTCCATCTTGTCTTGTCCATTTTTTACACTAAGCGGGAGCCCTTAAAGTGCTGTGCAAAGCTGTGCAAAGCTATGAGTGGTAGGAATACGCTCGCAATACAGAAAAGATAGTATGAAAGTGAAACACACTCCGTCAAATCTGTCACTGAACTCCCCCGAAAGAAGCTGCCACTCACATCTGGTTTGACAAGAGGAAGCAAAGATGAGCTTTCTCAACAACACGCTCTAAAATAAGAGAAGAGAGAAGAGGAAGCGTGTGTGCGGTTTTTGTAGAGGAGTGCATATGATTGCGTGCGTGAGTGTGTGTGTGTGTTGGACTGTGCTCTTGTGGTTTAGTGATCTGCCTGTAACCCTGGCAGCACACACTCATATAACACCTTTATGGGTTGATAGTAAATTATTACTGTCTCCTCGCAGACTCTGCATTTTCAATACAATTTATGGTTGATTTGGATCTTGCACTATAGCTGACCTCCACCATAACAATCAAGGATCTGCATGCGTGCAGGTTATTTACCCATGATTCAACGTAGCTCTATTCCAAAATGATGAATGCTGCCGTTCTATGCAAACACGAGTGTACAGGAATATGTCAGATAGCCTGAGTTTGTTTAACTGCACAGCTACAACATGCAAATGGAGGAGATGGACTGGTGTGGATTTGTCCATGTGCATGTGCGAGAAAGTAAAACGCTGGGTAGGAAGACGTGGCGATAACGCTGCAATAACAAACTTTTCTGGACGATGATTGTCCTGCAAGGTATTGCCTCAAACGATATCGACAAAATTCTGAGACCATTTTTCCATTTATGTAATAATATGGCATAATAATGTGAGCACACTGTATCCAAAGCAATAAACTTTGATTTCTGAATATTCTTTAGCATGGTAATTGGAAAATAAGAAGTTAAACAAACAAAAAGACCGCATTCACGTTCCAAAATCATGTATGTTAGGTTAGTTGGCAGCCCTAAACTAACCCCTAGGGATGAATGTGAGTGTGAATGGTTGCCAAAAACAAACAATAATTTGTGTTATCAATTTATCTGAGAGAAATATAAAAGTTAGGAAGCTCCCATACATTAGCTGCGTTGCAAATATGCATCCATGATCTAGTTAAAGGTTGAACATCCATCCTAGATATAAAGTACTGTGTTAAGCTACAGTATATGGTGGGGGGGGGGGCACACAGTGGTCGAGTGGGTAGCACATTGGCCTCACAGTCAGGAGGTTCAGGGTACGAATCTCCGTTGGGCATATCTGTGTGGAGTTTGCATGTTCTCCCCGTGCGTGTGTGGGTTTTCTGCGGGTACTCCGGCTTCCTCCCACATTCCAAAAACATGCATGTTAGCTTCATTGGCCGCTCTAAATTGTCCACTGGAGTGTGAATGTTTGTTTGTCTATATGTGCCCTGTGATTGACTGGCGACCAGTCCAGGGTGTACCCCGCCCAAAGGCAGCTGGGATAGGCTCCAGCATACCTGCGCATACTAAGTGGCATAAAAAATGAATGAATAAATACGGTAGGGGCCGAATCTGGTTCCCGCTGTAATTTTAATCGGCCCACAGAATCGTCCCGCCTTGCGGACCTTATCAAACAAAGTGCCTCCAGCCATAATTAAGCGATTCCTTTGATAAAAACTACTCCTCTGGCATTTAATTTCAAAAGTACTAACAAAATTCACAACCATTCTTAATCAGGGTCCCACGTTCAGACTGAATGGTTGTTTGAATATGTTATGATGGACTGGCATCCAGTCCAGAGTGTGCCCCGCCTTAGGCCCAAAGTCAGCTGGGATAGGCTTCAGCTCACCTGTGACCCTAATGAGTACAACCACAACGCGAGACTCTACCTACTGCAAGAATGGTCCTGTTGCTCCCTACAGAGTCTCTAAATGACAGGATGTATTACAAAAAAAGCTAGGCCAAATATCATCTGTGTCAGTGGTCCTCCATATTTCTGTCTTTTACATTTTTTTGCACGAGAAGCAAAAGGAGCTGATGACACAACGGCACACTCATAAATGTCACTTTTAGAGGAATTGTAAGCCATAACAAATGGCCCCAAGGTGGCAGAACTGGACTTGACGATGCGTGCGAATGTGAATGGAAAAAACATACGTGACAGCAAGGAGGAAGCGGAAGAAGGTGGATAATTGTAGTTTGCGGAAGGTAACGCATTTTAACGCGTGCACACACATGTACACACATAAAAATGTGAAAATTGTAAATAGTTCATGGTGACATATTTGTAAATGAATTGTTCTTTTGATATAGCAACCCCTTTTTGGGTTATTTATCTTATGGTATAGTTGTTTAGAGTGTATTTGAGCTGTCACAAAAGCAAAAAATGTGTGTCGTAGTGAATGTTATGCCTGAAATGTAAAAAAGCTGGGTTTCTCCCTTTTTTAGTCGGGAGCTGATATTTACCTGAAACTTACCTATGTTCTACTGCTGATAACTAAAGAACGGAAAAAGGTAGAAACAATGTTTTTTTTCTGATGAATCTTTTTTTGGTAGGTTCCATGTTTATATAGCTGTAGAACACAATATTCCGTGCGCCTTGAAAGATCAGTCAAAATCGTCTAAAATGGCCGGTACTGAAGGGGTTGTCTTTTGAAATATGGCTGGAATTGATTGAGTTAATTAACGCAAAATATTGAACATAATTAATTTGTTCTTTAATTTGTAGTAACTAATAGCAAATAGTTTTTTCCACATTAACCCCTATTACAATCCTCGAATTTGGGAACCTAGGATGTAAACCATTCAGTCTTTGGGTTAGTTGTCATTTGTTTTGTGGCGGAAAATGTCCAGTCATCTTGAATGATCATGCAATATTTACTCTTCCCTATTTTTTTCAAATTTTCATTCATTGTTCTTGTGGCGGCACATTGAATGGTTGTCACTTAACATTGAATGAAAAATGTTTTACTCAGGGTTCAGGCTGCATGAGATGGAAAACGGCACACTCGGGATACTTGACGACGTGGAGGCGCTTTGGGAGAACGTGGAGTGCAAGCGCTATGAAATTTGCCGCATCATCTCTCCGGCCAAGCTCACTCCGTACCTTCGCCAGTGCAAAGTGCTGGACGAGCAGGATGAAGACGAGATTCTTAACTCCCTGCTGCTGGTCTCCAAAGCTAATCGCACAAGTATGTTGTCAGATAAAATACTTTGCTTGTTTTGTTTTTTTAAAATCCATCTATAAGGGGATTGGGGAGCTCTTGGGAAATGTGATGATAAGCATATATATCTCCCACCAGGTCGTCTTCTGGACATCCTACGCTCGCAGGGGGAGCGGGGCTATGTGGTGTTTCTGGAGAGCTTGGAATTTTACTACCCGGAGCTCTACAAGCAAGTCACGGGGAAGAACCCCACACGTCGCTTTTCCACCATTGTAGGTGAGAAAGACTCGCACTTCCCTTACTTGAGTTTTCACTGAGGCCAAATTAAACTTTCACTTTTCACTTTGAGCTTAGCCAGGTGCAAGAAAACTATGTGACAGATAAAAATGGCAACACGTGTCAAAAATACATATTTTCCACCTTGATGTCAGATTTTAATGAAATAATAATGAAATAGCTTGAGCTAACACTTCTCCAACAAAGTGTGTGTGGAAATGTACCCTAAAACAGACACTTACAGCATTAAGAGAGCTGCATATTCCGTGCTTTTTTGCAGTGGAGGAGGGTCACGAAGGACTGACTCAGTTCCTAATGAATGAGGTGATAAAACTGCAGCAGCAGTCTAAAGAGAAGACCCTGCAGCAAGTGGAGCTCTGCAGGAAGAACTGTACCCTGGAGGATGAGCAGAAGAAGCTACGACTTGTGAACCAGGAACTTCAGACCTTCCAACAAAGTAAAAACACACTCTGTTCTATTATAGGTCTCACACTAGTGTAGTGGAAGTTTGTTGGCTAAAATCTAGCCTTGATGCTGGAATTATGACTGTTTAGTAAGCCATACTGCAGGGGTGCCCAATGTGCGGCTCAGGGGCCGTTTATGTATAGGTATTGGCCCCTGCAGCACATGCTAAAAATACTATTCAACAAGAAACGCAGCAAAATGGAAAACTCAGCAGTAATTTTACAAGAATAACATCAAAATATTGAACGAAAAAAGTTCTAGTATAATGAAAAAAGTAGTAATTTTACTAGAAAAAATGTATATTTTGAGGAAACACAAGTAAATTTAGTAGCATAACCTGACATATTAAACAAAGTGATGTTTTTTTCTCTTTTTTTACTTAACATTACCGATTGATCTTTTACTAGTATAAGGGTACATCAGTAATTATACTGTGTAGACTCTCCACATACCAGAAATAAGTGCATTTTACCTGCTTCTTCTTCTCTCCTTTTTAATGGTGGGGTGCAATCCCCTCGAGTTAGCCCCTCCATTTCCAATACGTAGCCAAGATGGCTATGATTATTATTGATGATAACTATTTTGAAATATCTGGTTTCCTGCCTGGCTGGTCCAACCTTGGTGTAGTTTGGTACTGGGGACCCGGCTGACTTGAATTCCTGGCCTGCAGCTAGCTCGGCGGCCCTGGTGGTTCCCGGTGGGGTCTGAAAAACTATTTGTTGCCGATGGTTTGGGGTGAGAAGATTTTTAAGAGTAGAAACATAACATCAAGCACATTTTGAATATTGAATGATAGTAGCGAGCCACTTTAAGCACTTAACTGATGAAGACCTTGCAACCAAGTTGAAAACCTTGAAAAAGAAAGATCAAGACACGGTTTAACAAAGACACACCTTGAATAAAAAAAAATGGAGATAAGCCGTTGTCTTTTCATGTATTTTATTCATCCACTGACTTCTGTGAAAGAACACCACAGCGCCATTGGGAATAAATCGAAAAAAAGAGTCACACTGGTGGATTGTTTGCCAAAATCACTCCACATGTTCCATTTTTGCATGGGAACCCTAACAAACCTCAAAGATACACGCCAAATGTAAGCTGCGTCGCACTCGTCATATGAGTGCATATGTGCTGTCAGAAACACGGCAAAAAGCAGCGCGCACTCTTCTACTCAAAACACCCGAAAGAGTGAGTGCGCAGCAATGGGCACTTCCCTCAATAGTGATGTTTTTAATAGTAACATCATGCTACGTTCGCATATTTGCTGAAGAAACACAACATGATCAAACTTGCGGATAGCTGGCAGAGCTCAAGGTTTTATTTTAAGATGTGTGGCGAAGCCTGTGAGAGATATGAGGGAGCTGATAGATTTTTCTCATATTTTGCGGTCATAACCAGCCTCTAGGGACCCGCATTAAAGCTAGAGCAGCATTAAAAAAAGTCAATTTTGCGTCGTTGGGAACCTTAAATGTAATGACATACAGTATAACAGCACTTATGCTGGAGCCTAATTCTCACAACAATTTCATCAGCTATAGAAAAGTGATGCTTGTAATATGGGGGCTCACCGGTGAAGTACGTGCGGGTCTGCAGGGTACAACAAGATGAAAGAGGAGAGAAACACCTACACCGACGAGCTGCTGAGAGTCAAGGATGAGAACTACAAACTGGCCATGAGGTACGCCACGCTGAGCGAGGAGAAGAACATGGCGGTGATGAGGAGCAGAGACCTGCAGCTGGAGGTACTGATGGAAGCAAAAGGAGGCACTGATGTTCCCTTTTTATTGTTTTTTTTTCTGCATGTCAACAGGAAGTATGCATACCACTAAACAGCATAACGCCCAATGCTTGCACCCCAGGAAGTAAATCGTAAAAGATGGAGTTGAAGTTTAAAAAAGAAAAAAAAAGTTTTCAGCAGTGTTGTTCTTGGCATCCATCTTATTTTTAGTCTTAGTCTTTTGGACAGGATAAGCGGCACAGAAAATGGGTGGATAAGTGGACAGGATAAGTTGGACAAAAACTCAAAAAAGGTTTTAGTCAATGAAATCTCAACAAACATTTTTAGTCTAGTAAAAAAAATAAATAATTGGAGAGTGAAGCATCATAGTCCTCTATTTTGTTTCCAAGTTCTCAGACTTTTTTGTTGCAGTTACATGCGCAGATGTCAAAAATGGTCCTATCTTGCTTTAAAGAAACACTCTTGGGTCCAGACGGTGATCTGAATCACCCCCATAATTTAATCAGTTCTTCCAAATCCCGATTCGGATAATTCCTGGTAATTTTCTCCAAATCCGTTCAGAACTTTAAGATATTTTGACCACAAATAAACAAACATACCAATAAATGCCAGCAAAAACATCATCTTTGTGGTAGTTTATTCCATTATCTGTATCAGTCTTTGATATTTTGTGGAACATGTCGGAAACTGGTCCTGTTTTTTTTTCCCAAGTCCATTTTTACGCACAAATGCCAAATATCTCGCAACGTTTAAGAATCCTTGAAAAAATTCCCGGATCCAGATGGTGATCCGGATCATTCCCATCATTTAATCAGTTATTTCGTATCATTTCTGATAATTCCTGAAAATTTCATCCAGCTCCTTTCACAATGTCCTGAACACATATTTTGAATGCGACCAGATACTCCAGCAAAAAGATAATTTATGTCAATAAGTATTGGAAATTGCTGATTAAAAAACAAGAGGGAATTATATAACTCTGTCTGTATACAAACTTAGATCATTTTCTTTTTTGTTTTGTTGTTGTTTTGTCTTGTCCAGCATCATAACAGCTGAATGGGAGTCGAGCTGCCTTTAAATGCTGAGCAAAATTTCTTTGCCAAGGGAGACTTCATAATCCAAATGAGTCTCCCTTGACATTTGACTGCGTTTATTATGAATTTTGTTGCGCCACTGTTAAGCGGTGGGTTTTTTGGCACTGTACTCTTGCATTTGAAGGGTTTTGTTTCTTTTCCCATTTTTATTCTTGGAGGTAAAAAACCTTAAAACACACAAAACCACCAGTGTTAATACACAAGTTTAAAAATACAATAAATAACAATTAGACAGGGCCGCACGGTGGCTGAGTGGTTAGCACATTGGCCACACAGTCAGGAGATCTGGAAGACCTGGGTTCAAATCTCTGAGCACCACGCGGGACGTGTATTTCCCTGTGTTAATTAGTGGCAGAATACACCTGGCGCTCCTTGGCACGCATGTCAGAATGTCTTGACGCACGCCCTGTCTCGCCGCAACAGCCTCATTTCGATGCCGAACCTGACCTGAAAAGGGACGAGTGGGGGATATAAGAAAGCGTGCAGACGAACCTCACAAACATATTTCAACCATATTATAAACAATCATGATAATCACAATTTCAGCAACAACCAGAACAGTCACAGAGCAAAATGAGCACAAATACAGTAGAAAAAAAAATAATGATAATACTAATAATAAATATATATATATATATATATATACATACACATATATATACATAGATATACACAAACACATATATATATGTATATATACATACATACATACAGTATACGCATACTCGTACACATATACGTACACATACTGTGCACATACACATATCCATGCAGTACATACTTACATACACACACATACAGTGTGCACATATATGTATACACACATACGTACTAATAATGATAAACAGACAAGAAATATAACAAGAAAAGAAACAGAACCTCTTGAACAATGACCATCCAGATGACACGTGCAACAAATCTACATTAAATCTACATTAGTCTGCAGTGACAGGATAACCGCATCAGAGTGAAACAGAGAATGAGGAGATGTTCGTGATGAACACCGCCATGCATCCCAAACCACACTCCCTCCAAAAGCGAGGGTCCGACTAGGAAGACGCCGGAGCACTGCCCCCTCAGCAGGCTCCCTACAGAGCGGAAGGCCCGACCCCTCCCCCCCAAGAGGCAACCGCGAGTCCACTCCGAAGAGGTGCAAGGGAGACCCAGCCGGATGCCACTCGGCAGCCAAGCAAGGGGTACAAGGGGGGCCCAGGCGCCAACCTCCGGAACACCTGCCGGGGGCTGGCCAGCTTCAGGCAAGCAGGAAAACCGCCCCGGGCCCAGAAGCCACCCAACCCCCTAAAGCAGGGGCCATACTCAACACCCCGGGAGCTCCAGGCCGCCCCAGACACAACTGCCGCGGGCCATTGCGCCTGTAGAGGGCCCATGGGTTTACCCCCCGTGCCCCGTCCACCCCAGTGCTCACGCACTCCAGCCCCAGTACCCACACCAAACCCTGTTCCCCCACTCACACATGCCAACACGCATACACCTACATTTTCACATATGCTCCTGGATGTGCCACCCCCCCAATGCAGCGAGCAGCACCAGCGCGAGCTCCCTCGAGACACGGGGCCATACCACCATACCCAGCCGCCGGGTATCCCACTGACACAGCGTTATGTGCGTTATACTGGCAGATTATCATCCCGCGTCGGCATTTCTTGTCCGTGTAATCAAGGAAGTGAGGACGTGGGTGCGTCACGCCGGGACACACGTACTGTAATAGGTTAGGGTGTTGTCGCGTTTGTTTGAGCGCCACTCGGGGGACAAACACGGTGAAAATGACCGCAATATCCCAAAATGTGCAGGGAAGTTGTAGCGATTGGTGAAAGTTAGTAGCCGTGAGTTGGCGCGATCCTAATGTCCTAAAATCCTGAAGGGTCTGATTGATGACAAACCAAAAGATGGTACAGGCGAAGCACAAAAATAATGAGTGGGAATTATAAATGAAATGTTTTATCAGATATTACACTCATTTGTTTGTACAGATTGATCAGCTAAAGCACCGGCTAAACAAGATGGAGGAAGAGTGCAAGATGGAGCGCAAGCAAAGTCTCAAGCTGAAGAACGACATCGAGAATCGGCCCAAGAGGGAGCAGATCTTCGAGCTGGAGCGGGAGAATGAGACGCTCAAGATAAAGATTCAGGAGCTCCAGTCCATCATCCAGGTGTGGACAAACAAACTTAGATCATGTCAACATAGGTGGCAAAGTGCACAAGATGCTTAGCTTCTGTCGAAGTGTGTGCTGGAGCTTCTTCAAAGGGCCTTCAGTTGTTTATGGGACAATTAACAAAGGTACTTTTTCCTCCTTGAATGCCCAGCCCGGACCCGTGTCCGCATCGGAGAAGGACATCCTCGACATTTTGGAACACGACAGACAGGAAGCGCTGGAGGACAGACAAGATCTGGTCAACCGTCTCTACAACCTCCACGAGGAAGTCAGACAAGCGGAGGAACTACGAGACAAGGTAACGCACATGCAAAGGACATAAAGTCGACATTATTGTCAGCAAACATACTTGACAAAACCATATATTGTTTTTAAATGTTCTTTATCATTTTGACGCGTTTTTGCTTTTGTTTTGAGTTTTGACCCATCCTTCTGGGTCCCAGTTTTTACAGATAACAGCTTAAAAATAAAATTATGCAAATAAAAATAAATGAAAAACGTTGAATAAATATGAATTTAAAAAATGTCAATTTATAACTGGTAAGTTCAAATCGTTTCTGTATTTGACAAGCTTGTCCTTTATGTAGCAATGCAGCATATAGGAAAAGCACATAACAAAAAAAATTGATATTTTTAATAAATTAAATTTAAAATCAATAAATCAAATCAAATAAATCAAATAATATAAATCAATAATCAAAAATAAAATGAAAATAAATAAGTCAAATAAATCAATAAAAACCAAATAAATTCTGGATTTCTGGATTTATTTCAGATTTGTTATCTTGTTTAGGTTTCCGTTTTTGCAGCGCGCAGGTCAATTATGGCTTAAATTAAATACTAAATAAATACAATGAATTTAATACATTTAAAAATCCAGCTTCCGTCCATCTTTTTCTGCTTTTTCAAGGTCGGTCGCAGGGGCAGCAGTCTAAGCAGGGAAGCCTAGATTTCCCAGGCCATTTGAGAGACATAGTCTCTCCAACGTGTCTCCTACTGGTCGGATGTGCACTGCACACCTCCCCAGCGAGGCGTATGGGCGACATCCTTACCAGATGCCTGGGTCCACCAATGCGGAGGATCGGTGGTTCTACTCCTAAATTCTCCAGGATGACAGTGTTGAGAGCCCAACCACTCTATGGAGAAAACAAGTTTCGGCGGCTAGTAGCCAAAATCTTAAATAAATACATATGTCCATCTGGATGGATGGAGATTTCCATCTATCCTTTTTCTATACCGCTTATCCTCATTAGGGTCGCGGGGATGCTGGAGCCTATCCCAGCTGGATTTGGGCGAGAGGCGGGGTACACCCTGGACTGGTCGCCAGTCAATCGCAGGGCAGACATAAAAACTTTCACACGCACATTCACACTCTAATGGACAATTTAGAGTTGCCAATTAACCTAACCCATGTTTTTGAAATGTGGGAGGAAACTGGAGTAGCCGTAGAAAACCTGCGCACGCACGGGGAGAACATGCAAACTCCACACAGAGTTGCCCACTGGAGATTCGAACCCTGATCCTCCTGACTGTGAGGCCAATAATAAATATGAATTTATAACTGGTAAATCCAAATTTGATCTGGATTGACATTAGTAGGAATGCAGCATGACCATGACATGGAAAAGACTTGATTTACTTTTAGCCATTCAATTGTAAATAGAAGCTATTTACACCTTGTTGCAATTGTGTGTGTGTGTGTGTGTGTGTGTGTGTATAGTACCTGGAAGAAAAAGAGGATCTAGAGCTCAAGTGCTCCACACTGCAGAAAGACTGTCAGATGTACCGCAACCGCATGGACACCATCACCATGCAGCTTAAGGAAGTGGAAAAAGAGCGGGACCAGGTGACCCACAAACACGAGTTCATACTGTGAATGTACAGGTGGTAATATCGTGCGTGTCTGTGTTCTGCCATGTGCAGGCCTTCCGGGGCAGAGACGAGGCCCAGCACCAGTTCTCGCAGAGTTTAATCGACAAGGACAAGTATCGCAAACAGATCAGAGAGTTGGAGGAGAAGAGCGATGAGCTGCACATCGAGATGGTGCGGAAAGAAGCCAGGCTGGTCACGCTGGAGTCCCGCCTAAGACGCGTCTCCAAGGACATTGCCCTGGATCAGGTTTGTCAATAAAGTAAAGATATACTTTTTTTGTCCTTATCCAAAACACTTTGTGACTTCTTATTTCTCCTTCATCTTGTCCCTCAGAGCCTGCCAAGGGATTTAACCCCAACCGTCTTCTGCCAAGGGGAGCTTAAGCCTGCTCAGGGCCAATCGGAATGGTCCAGTGATGAGTCACCAGAGGAGAAGATTTTACCTGAGGAGTCCCGCCTCAGACGGCGACCCAATCTGAAAGCAGTTAAGCCACTCACATTTTTATACTTGATTAGGGGACGCTGCATCAACCTTAGAAATATGTGCTCTCATCAGGATTCTGCATATTAAATGTCTTTCCACAATAATCTAAATACATGTCTAACGTCTTTTAGAACAGAACGAAGTCTCCCAACTTGTTACCCAAAGAGCATCCAGTTAACACGGAGGCTTCTCATTCTGCCGGTAACACGCAATTAACTTACAGTGATGTGAAAAAATGTTTCCCCCCTTCCTGATTTCTTTTTTGCATGTTTGTCATGCAAACAACTAATAATCCCCCCCGAGATTATTTAGGATCTCTCTATCTGGAAAAGTTTTAAAAGACATTTGTAAAGCTTTGGGACTCCAGCAAACCACTGAGAGAGCCATTATCCACAAATGGCGAAAGCATTCAAGACGATAACCACTGCTGAACAAAAATAATATTAAGGCTCGTCTCAATTTTGCCAGAAAACATCTTGATGATCCCAAGACCCTTGGGGAAAATACTCTTTGGTCTGACGAGACAAAATTTGAACTTTCTGAATGGTGTGTGCTCCATTACGTCTGGCATAAAAGTAACACCGCATTTTAGAAAAAGAACATCATACCAGCAGTAAAACATGGTGGTGGTGGTGTGATGGTCTGGGGCTGTTTTGCCCCTTCAGGACCTGGAAAACCTGCTGTCTACCAAAAAAATCCTGAAGGAGAATGTCCAGCCATCTGATGGCGACCTCAAGCTGAAACCAACTTGGGTTCTGCACCAGGACAATGATCCAAAACACACCAGCATGTCTACCTCTGAATGGCTGAAAAAACCACAATGTAGACTTTGGAGTGGCCTAGTCAAAGTTCTGACCTGAATCCTATTGAGATGCTATGGCATGACCTTCATGCTGGAAAATCCTCCCATGCGGCTGAATGACAACAATTCTGCAAAGATGAGGGGGCCAAAATTCCTCCACAGAGTCTCATGAAATGTTATGGCTCTTGATTGCAGTTGTTGCTGCCGAGGGTGGCCCAGCCAGTTATTAAGTACAAATAAAACTACATTTTGTGTTCAGCTGTGTTGTCATTGACGATTATTTAAGTGTGACAAACATGCACAAAAAAAGAAATCAGGCCGACACTTTTCACACAACTGTATATGTGGTCATAACATAACACATGATAACATTTTATCTGACAACGTGTCGTCTGTTTCTCACTTCCTGCTTTGAAGCCAACGGCGGAGATCTTCTTGTGATCATACCAAATGTGCACGCCCACACCAAATCCCTCCCTCCTTCACCCAGTCTGCCCCCCGTGTCCCCCACGTATTCTCCCAGCTTGCCTCCCACCCTCACCTTGTCCTCCCTGCCTCTCCATCACCACCCCATGACAGAGCAGCCCAACAGGCCGACTATGGTGAGGACCACCCCGAAAAGTGATACTATGCAGGTTTATTTTGCATGTGATATTTGTGATTTATTTTGCTATTATTTCCAGCTGCGTTACCGTAACGACAGCATTCTGTCCACAAAGCCTGAGCCCCCCGAAAAAGCATCTCTGTACCGCAGGGAGAGGGAGAGGGAGAAAGAGAACGACTTCCAGCCCCGCAGGTAAGTCTTGCTGTGCACATTCTGTTCTTTTTTAATAACATGAATATTTTCATAGAGTATAAAAAACTTGTTTAAGGCCTTCTAAATGTGGTTCATAACATCATTAGAGCTCTAGAAATAAAATAACATCCCTATAGTCTCATTTTCGTTAGTATTACCAAAGGTAGTAGACATCATTTAGACAGAATAAGCCATTTAAGACATAAATAAGTTAACTTGGTGTGGGTTACAGCCGCAACAGTAGCTTTTTTTAAGGAAGTATTGCGTCTGTTGTGAGGCCTTCTAAATACACTTTTAAACATTATTATGGCCCTCTAAACATGTACTAAGATCCCTCTAATCATCTTTACGCCCGCATTATCCAAAATAGTAGACATAACAACAGGAAATAAAACATATTAGACATATGAGACATAATACAGACTCACATGTTAGCATTGGTAGAGTTCCTTTTTTTTTCTGGACACCGTACTTCCTGTGGTGGCTTTTGTCTCATCAATGTAACATTACTGACACCTAGTGACTAGCATGAAGTACTACATTTTACATCTTTGAATACGTCTTCTTGTATGTGCCTTCGTTCATTTAGCCATTTTTATGCTTGAAAAATTCGAACCGCAAATTTGCGAGGGTCGACTGCATCGATTTACATGCAGAAAAAGATCCAAAGTGCATATAAATAATGTAGATGATGAATGAAAGGGATAAATGAACCTTGGAGGTTACTTTTACCTTCATTTATTCCCGGAGAGACCGTTCCCAACGACACCATGTGACAGCGAGCGAACACCTCTCTCTTCAACACCACCTTTGGGTTTTGCCATGAGTTATATCTTGAATTCTATAGAGTTTAACCCAAAATTGAAGCCAAAGACAGTTGCAAAGGTTCAGTTCAAGTTGAAGAAGGTGAGAAATAATATTGAATTCAAGGAATAACCATAACAGATCAAATACGGTACCTCTACTATGAATGGCTAAAAAATGTACTTTTTTCCAGCCTCTCGGACTTTGACAGCGACGCCATGGACATGGAATTTGGTAAAGTATACCATTTCCACTATAAAAGATGGCATTTGCATCTAAATCTGCATATTTTTCTTTGAAATCCGTCCTCTTAAGATGAAATGCAACGTGGGTCACCTTCTGTCCACTCCTCTTCCTCATCCCATCAGTCAGAAGGCATGGACACTTACGACATGGAGCAGGTTAACAGCATCTTCAGGAAACTTTCCCTGGAGAGGTACGCGAAACGCAGGCGAGCGCTCACGTCATTGCACGTCAAGCCTCCACTGTTCATGTTTATCTGTGTGCACAGGCCGTTTCGTCCGTCTCTGTCCTCTCTGTCTGGTACCACCCTCACCCTGAGGCCCGTTCAGGAGTTTACGATGCTAGGCGACAACCTACTGAAGGACATCACTCTTATAGGCGGCAACGAAGTTGGCATTTTCATCTCATCTGTCCAGCCGGGCTCCGTGGCTGAGAAGACCGGGTTACGAGAGGGTTACCACCTCTTGTTGGTAAGAAAGAACTAGGGAGCCAACAATACAGGGAAAATTCACAGTTTCTGTTTGATTTGATACTTTAGTGTCATGGTTTGATATTTTTTTTATACAAAAAAGAAACGTCCATGCCTGTTTTAACTAGTATGTTGTTGAAATTACCAACATTTGATTAAACTGAGAAGTATAGTTTTTAAATTAGTTTTATGATGTAAAACTCTACCTGCCTAATTTTCTGCTCTGTAAAAAGTTAGAGACATTCAAACAAAAATAATAATGATATGTAATAATGATAATAATGACTAATGACTGATAAAGACTGTGCAGGACTCACTAAGTTATTGACTGGCTTTATCAGCTGGAAGGGCGCATACGAGGAGAGAACCAGAGCATTTCCTTGGAAACCAGTACTCAGGAGGAAGCCCATTGGATACTGCAACACTGCTCTGGACCAATCAGGCTTCACTATCGTGCCAATTTTGACTGTAAGGTTATACAATACGTAACCCAGTTGAGCTTGTAAGAGATTTTTTGCATAAATAAACATGTTTACTGTATGTGCACTCCAGCGTATCGACGTCTCCAGAGGGACCTTGCAGAAGGTGCGCGGGTTTCTGGCGACTCCTTCTACATACGAGTGAACCTCAGCATCTGCAACCAGTCGGACAGCTGCTCTCTAAGCGTGCAATGTGACGAGGTGATGCATGTTCTGGACACAAGGCACCAGGGCCTATGCGAGTGGCTGTGTACCCGCGTGGACCCCTACACCGGTTGCGACCTGCAAGACAGCGGGACTCTGCCTTGCAATTCACGGTATGAGTCAATGGAGGAGTCTGTGGGTTTTGAAGCATACACTTCCCGGTCGATCAGGGGGTCTTAACCATGCGGCACATGACCATATAATGTGCATGCATGCAGGTAACACTTCCCTGTATGATCCCTGTAGCACACTCTACAGTACAGTGCTACACAGACGGCATTACTTACTCAAAATAAACACAGTAAGGACACTGATAAATTGTTACTTACAGCTTGCTCTTCTGACTCTTCAACACGACCAAATAACGTTGGAAAGCCGTGGAACTTTACCAATAATTTGGCGGATGGTCCAACTTCATATTGCTAAACAAAATTAGCTTTCCCTCACACCCGAACTGACATTTCCTGGAAGACATTGCTCAACATTGCCCAAGGAGAAAAAGCATAATAGGTCCCATTTAAATGAATTTGGTTGACTCTCAAGATGAAGTTTAAAAATGTGCCTGAAACACACTCATGCATTTTCATACGCGAGCTATACGATCTGTTTGCGGCGGCTCCATCAAACTCTTTACATATTTGTGTCTCTGTGAGAATCTAGGGCTCAGCAGCTGCTCCTAGTCAAGATTCAGAAGTTGATGTGTCGAGGGGGGAAAGAAGAGACTGAAATGCAGCGGAACATGAGGGTAAAAATGTTACTTCTGAGCTTTTTTTCCATGTTCATGTAGCGTACGGGTCCCCAAAAAAGTAAATACAGTCTCCCTAATAATGCTACATTTGAAGCTGGTCATACCAGAAATTTAAAACACCCTCCTCATCGTTTTAACGTATATCACATCATTGCGTACGCTAGAGCTAAGTTGTGTACGTGTATGCGCCTGTCTAGAGTAACTTGCAGCCAGAAGAAGCCATCCCCTCGACTGACCCCAAAGCCAGCCCACGCATGTCGAGAGCCAGCATCTTCCTCTCACAGATCTTGCAGGTAATGCACTGCACATCTACTGCATGCAACAACTACAGACCCTAAAGATGAACATAAGATATGCAGTACTGGTTTATCATAAACCAGTCAACCAAATGACTATGTCTCTTTGTCGGGGTTTTTCCAGCCAGGGCCACATAGTGAAAACTGAAAGGATGCAAGGGCCGCTTTTATATTTTGTAAAGCAAAAAGCACTTGTTAGATATGCTAAGAAGTGATATACTGTACATTTCAAGAAAAAAGGCCGAAACTTCATTTACTGATGTAAACAGTTGTTGATTAAAAAAAAATATCTTCCTCATATTTTCAAGTTCTTCTTAACTAATCTTGGCAAATATTATTTTCAGAATAATGACAGAAAAATGACTTTATTTCTGTAATATTCTGACTTTATTCTCATGATATTCTAACTTTTACACCAACATAATTTTCCGAAAAGTACAACTTGATATTTATATTACTGCTTTAAAAAAATAAAAACATTTTCTTCAATATTTTAACGCTGTGCTACTAAAATGACTAAAAAATTTTCCACATATCATGAGTTTATTCTTGTTTATTCCCCTGCAACTTTTTTTTTCCAATTCCTGCTGGGTTGTTTTTAAATTTTCCAACTTTTTCAACTGTATTCTTTGAAATATGACGCAATTGCTACAGTAGTTTGATTTTATTATCATAACATTCTAATTTTTTCCTAACCTGATTCACCAAAAGCTTTATTTTGTGTTGTTTGTTTCTCATAATATTACAACTTTCGCAATACAATTTCTGTTGGTATTTCAAATTTATGCTATATTTTTTTTCTCATACTACAACATAATTCTCATAAATTGATTTTTTCTGATTAGATTACAATGTTTTACTTTATTCTTGTAAAATTACTGCTGATTTTTCATTTTTGCTTTTATTGTTTTTTTTTTTTGTTAAATTCTATTTTAAGAGGCCGCACAGTGGCTGAATGGGTAGCATGTTGGCCTCACAGTCAGAAGGTTCTGGGTTCGAATCTCTGTTGGGCATCTCTGAGTGGAGTTTGAATGTTCTCCCCGTGTGTGTGACACTTTTCTCCGGGTGCTCCGGTTTCCTCCCACATTTCAAAAACATGCATGTTAGGTTAATTAGCGACTTTAAATTGTCCATAGTTGTGAATGGTTGTATGTCTTTGTTTGTCTATATGTGCCCTGCGATTGACTGGCGACCAGTCCAGGGTGTACCCCGCCTCCCGCCCAAAGTCAGCTGGGATAGGCTCCAGCATCCCCGTGACCCTAATGAGGATAAGCAGTATAGAAAATGAATGAATGAATGAATGAATGTATGCTGTTTCTTGGGTGACAGTAGTATGTCTGTAGTTTGTCAGCAGGACAGAGAATAAATACAAGCGGCTGAACAGCAACGAGCGTGTGAGGATCGTAACTCCGGACGGCAAAACACTCCCCAGACAAGGCTTGGATGCTCTCAAACCTGAAGGTCAGTGCAAAGTGATGCAACGGGAGCCAAACCCATTTCATTGGTGCTGCAGTGTAATACTTCAAGGACTGCGCAGGTTTGATCAATAGTGAGAGACCTGCAGCAGTTAGTAGTGCAGCGGTTAGCATCAGGAAGTATAACTGAGAAGGTTGCAAATATAGCAGAATAACCACCGATCCACCAATCTGAAAATGCAGTTAATAGTGAGAAGTGTACAATGCAGTTCAGGTAAACTCCCACATATATAATGACTCTTGTGTAATCATTTGGCACCTGATCAGGCATTCATGTTTACGTTCACGGGGAGTTTTGTACTCCCGAGACCTGAGGCAACATGCCTCCACCTACACTGGTTGGAACTTTAAACACTGGTTTATCTTCAAGCTGCACAGTGTTGTGAAAAATTGTGGGGAAACCCCATTTTTTTGCCATTTGTTGATGATGGCTCTCACTGTGGTTTGCTGCAGTCCCAGTGTTTTAGAAATGTCTTTACCTTTTCCAAGTGTAACAAATCAGGGAGCGGGAAAAACATTTTTGTGTACTTACTTTTCACTGTCCTTATTACCACTTAGGGGTTAATGTAGCTCAGGCGTATGACCGCTTCGGGTTAGAACCTATCAGAGTGAATACTTGATGAGAACCGGCCTCACACAGACTATACCTCCCGAGTTTGAGCGTCTCCAATCAACCAGACCTGTATGTTTTGGGACTGTGGGAGGAAACCGGAGTATGCGAAGAACGTGTCTTTTAAAATGATTTTGTTATATGTGAATTAGACACGGTGGATCCAGACGGGGACATGAGCAGAGGTTTGAACCTGACCCCTTACAGTCACGTCACCCCGCAACAGACGCAAAGGAGAAGACCGGTGCTCTTCACCCCCACCGCTTTAGCCAAAACACTTTCACAGAAATTAGTCAACATGTGCGGTGCCGTGGACTTCAGCATCTGCAAACCAGGTCAGTCGGTGATGGGACATTTAATTGACTGTTCCACAGCTTTGTGCGGATGTCTCAAGACCGAAACCTCACAACTTTCTCTTCCTCCTGCTTGTCAACCATTCTCAGGAATGTTCATGTTCTCTTCTTCGCTGTAGACATTTTAACCAAAGAAGAGTTTCATCAGAAACAGAACATGGACTCCTTGGCTTACTGCAAAGAGAAACGTGCCACCTTTGAGTGCATTACCAGGGAGAACATAGAGGCCATCAGTGCAAAGGTTGTGTGTTTACAAAAGAGGCCGGTCACGCCGGTCATCATCACTATTTGTTTTGAAGCATCTGTTTGTTTCCCCTCTTGTTGTTAGGGCAAACACTGTCTGCTGGAGGCAGAACTTAGCTGTGTCAACAACCTTTTGAGGAGGGAAATGTACCCGATCATCATCAATGTGAAGATCTGTGAGAGAAATGTCAAGAAGCTGCGGTAGGCAACATCTATATTGCTGCTGGTGGTGGCAAGGCTACTTTTTCATCCAAAAATATGCCTTTATTCTTATAACATTACTCATTTTTTACATATTGTATAGTTATTGCATCATTTTCATAGTGGCACTAATGCTAATAACATCTGATTTTCCAGCACATACCTATGGATGTGTGAATAGCATCTTCTTTCTGTCCCTGGCATAGGACATGGGTCTTATCCCAAGCCAAGCCAACCCCCACCCCCGCTTGCTGTGCTTGTACAGATAACTTAAGCACCGTGTATGCATGTACACCTCTGCAATAAAGAGGGTCTTTGAGTACTATGTCAGCATGTTCTTCAGACTGTACAACAACTCCCACCACAACAGAGCTGTTTCCTTCCTGTTTCCTGTCCACACAGGAAGTTACCGCTGCGGGTGGAGTCGGAGGATGAGTTTGTGAGGTCGTGCAGGGCAAAAGAGAAGGAGCTCGAGGGCATTCCCTGCCTCTACGCCAGCCTGGAGGCGGACGCCTGGGCAGGGACGGACGACCTTGTCAGGGTCGTCAGGGAGAGAATATTTGAGGAGCAGAAGAAGACTGTCTGGGTGGAGCAGGACCTCCTGTAGACGCACTTTTCACCTTGCTCACTCTGGACGGTACAAAATATGGAATTGAACCACAGACATTTATATGCCATGTATATAATGCTAAAACAATAAATTCATATTTTTTGTACATTTGTTTGTTTTTATTGTCATAAAAAATATTTTGACAATAATTTAGGGTAAAGCGTCTGCTGCCCTCTAGTGACCATTTTGTTAGGTAACAGTAAAATTTAGAGAACCCAAAAAACGAATTGTCTTGTGTTGTAAAAAAAGGCCACAATATTTTTTGTTGTCAGAAGTTTTTTACCCATGTTCAACTCTCCTCCACTCACTACCTTATCATGGTGGAGTGGTTGGAGTGATTCTAGGTGTTGGCTCCTGATAGGGGACCGTACGTCGTTCGGCGTTGGGACCCCTGGGTCAGGACTATCCTGGAGAATGCACTCAAAATCTCCCTGCAGTAGCCCCACCACCCGCGATTATGTGTGTCTTTGCCAGCCAAATCTGGTTCTTTGGACCTGGACTGTCGCTTCCCTGGTGGGGCACCACACAAGGCAGGCAACTGCTTGGGGCCCCAGCCCAATTGGGGCTGGGTGGCCGATAAACATTTAACTTTGACAGCAGTGGTGCCATGAAAGGGGTGCATTTTGGGTGAATTTTTGCATATGGCCTCAACAGACTCAGCAGAATCGCCCCTGGCTGAACCTTGTTCTACTCTGAAGTAGCTGCTGGGGAGTGGGGGCCATCTGGCATGGACTTATTCATAGGGCCACGGGTCAGTGTCTATGAAGTCCTCCCCTTCTGGATGAGAGGGTAATATTTCTATATAGAGTAGTGTTCAAAATAATAGCAGAGCGATGTGACTAACCAGATGAATCACTATTATTAGTTTATTTGTATTGCTACATGGCAAAGAAGTACCCAGTAGCTGCAGTAGATTCTCAGAAAACTAGACCCAGCATTCATGATATGCACGCTCTTAAAGCTGGGCAATTAGTTGAAAGCGGTGTGTTCAAAAAAATAGCAAATTCAAAACTATTTTGTACACGCTTTTTTGACATTCCACAGTTCATTACACATTTCTTGGTTTTGCTTCAGGAACAACATTTTTCATGTCACCCCACAAGTTCTCCATTGGATTCCTCCAATTCTCTTTAGGCCAGTTGATGTGTTCTTTGGCAAATTGTAACCTCTTCTGCACATGGCTTTTTTCAACAGAGGGACTTTGCAGGGGATTCTTGTAAATAGATTAGCTTCACATGGACGTCTTTTAACTGTCACAGTACTTTGAGGTAACTCCAAACTGTCTTTGATCGTCCTGGAGCCAATCATTGGCTGAGCCTTTGCCATTCTGCTTATTCTTCCATACATTTTGGTAGTTGTCTTCTGTTTTCTGCCACGTGCCTCAGGTTTTGCTCTCCATTTTAAGGCATTGGAGATCATTTTAGCTGAACAGCCAAACATTTTTGTACCTCTTCATAGGTTTTCCCCTCTCCAATCAACTTTTGAATCAAAGTACGCTGTTTGTCTGAACAATGTCTCATTTTCTGATGACTTACCGGTAACTTGTTTGCAACGTAGGAATACAAATATACTAACAACAGTACAAATATAGTTAGTCACATTGGACGCTACTGTACCTGTGTAGGTGTCGGGTCAGGGAAAGGGTCCTAACTGTTGCTTGTGCAGGGCAGTGCTGGAGAGCATTCCTGCTGGAGACTCTGGTTCTATGGAGAGACTTCAATGGCAACAAAGACAGTGCAAATTTTTGTCCATAAGGCTCAAACAGACTCTAAAATTGCCTCTGCTTTCCGGTATGGCCTCCCAAAATCCCAAAACACATACAATAGAACCTTTTTGTGACTGGTTGTTTCGAACCAAATGAACTTGGTATTACTGACCTAATGATTTATTACTCTGTTCAATCAATCAATGTATGTGTTATGCATTATTTATGAGATATAATACTGATTATTCTTCTAGTGTTTACAGTAATCACCCCAGATATATTGAATAACTGCATAAATCAAACATACTATATAATTGATGTAGGATCCAACTATTCCGCCGTATTTTTTTTTTTTGTGTGTGTTTCCCTTTTTTTAGGCCAAGCTCTCTTTTCAGGTATGAGCAGGTTATTTTGGGCACACACAAAGCTCATCTCTACTGACCCAGAAATGTGACATCTCGCGATGCTTGCTGAACTCTCGCTGCATCTCGGAGGAGGGAAAAAGCAGAGGACCCGCTGGCATCACGGGCGGGTCAGTGTTGCAACATAAACGATGATTTATAAACCCCCCCACCCCCCAATACCTTTCCCGATAGAACATGCTAAAGCTTGGTCACCGAGCGGAGGGATGCGAAGGACAAGATGGAGGGCGCGTCAATGAGCCCGGGAAGTCGTGGACAAGAGACGACGGCAAAAAGTAAGCGGTATTTGGCTAGCAAATATACGGCGCTGGATTCGGGATTAAATTAAACGATTAAATTAAAACGTTTAAAAAAAGCCACATACCTTGTCAGCTAAATATTTGTAAAAAATCAGAAGAATGTATAGAAGACTGTTAAAGAAAGGTCTGACTTAGTTTATGTCTCAAATATGTGGAGAAAAAGTTTGAACACATCATTTGGCGAATCTGCGTTTATGAAATTTAAATTAAAAAATACATGTTTTGGTAGAATGTGTGAGAAAATGTTGCTCACTGTCACATTATTTCACAAAAAACTATCTTGACTCGTTGAATTCATTAGAATGACATATTTGTTTTATAAAACCTAGGCGTCTGGTTATGGTTGTGGTTAAAAAGGGTTATGTGTGGTACAATTTGTGGTACAAATTGGTGCAGGGTTACCTTCCAAACAAGCCAGAAATCACGCATGTAAATCCTGAGCTGTCCAATGGGATTAACTTACTGGGCACAGGCATTCATCTCCCCATCGGAACAGCTTTGCACAGCCTCATTTGTTGTTGAAAATGAAGGAAGCGATGAGAAAAACATTCCTACTTGCAGCTACTTGTGTGGCGGATGTGATGTCAATTATATTGGCGTGTGAGGAGAGCAGCGCTGGAGACTGCAGCGATGGTGTAATGAATTTCCCAGTTCAAGCAGCACTCAGGGAATAATATGACGACTGTTGCATGAGAGCGCCGCATTTAGAAGGATGCCCGAGTGGAAAAGTGTTGCCCTGTGACTTTCACAAACAAACTGGACAAGGAATTGAATTGAAGAAACCGCGATCCAAGCGCAGGAGTCGTTGGGGTTTTTATTTTAGAACTTTCTCCTCAAACCTGAGTAACTGTGGTATTCCTGCAATGTGCGCTGGAGTGGGAGGTAAGTCTTGTGAAAAGATTACATATTCACACGTTATCATTTCGCGAGGGTGTTTTGGCAATACGAGGGATCCATTATCACCTGGCACCATTTTGGATGAGCGAGTCCTTATGTTTCCTTCTCACGACTGTGGGTTGTCTTTTTGCAGGTGGCTGCAAGGAGGAGAGGTGAGAATTTCATCCATGGCAGCACGATAAGCACAGGCTCCATCTAACGCCATGCTGAGAAAGGGCCTTGACTCTGTTGCCATGGTGACCCTGTAGCAGGAACTCAGTAACTAAGATCTGTTGCCTTGGTGACACCATAAAAAGACCCAGGCACCTGTTGCAATCTGTCGCCATAGCGATGCCGTAACGAGGTCCTTCTGAGGAAAACTGAGCCTGTAGCATCCGCGACCTCATCTTGCACGCCAGTTTGTCACAATGGGCACCCCCAGGATGTTTCGCATTTTTGTCGTCCTTGGCTCCGCCTTCATGATTCTTCTGATCATCCTCTACTGGGACGATGTCGGAGCGTCCCATGCGCACACCCCTTTCTCATCGGGTCCCAAAATCACACATCCTGCTCCAGGGCAGCATCAGCAGCAACAAAAACAACAACAACAGCAGAAGCGGCCACCTCAAACCCCCCGAACTCCGTCCTTCCTTTCCGACATCGATGCCTTTGTCAACCAGTTCTTAGAGCCTGGAACCGGTGAACCCACAGACCCTGTGCTGTCAGAAACGAGCAACCAATCAGAGAAGGCAGAAGAACGATATATACCAAAACAAGAGTGGAAAGTTCATCAGATGCCAGTGGCACCAGAGCTCCGCCAAAGACAAGTAAATATGATTTTATATGTTGCATCACACCCGAATGGCGCTGAAGATCCGAGGCAAGGTCACAATTAACGTAGCGCAAATAAATGGACCTCACAGACGTAACGTTAGCTTTGGTTTTGTCTACTACATTGAGTAATACAAGTAAAAAGATTTCTATAGGGGTGTTATTTCATGTCTAGAATGCTCTAATAAAGTTAAAACCGGTATTTGGAAGGTCGTAAACAGGTTTTCCAAGCTCTAAGTATGAAAATATTTCATTTGTAAATAAGGAATCCTACATTGCGGAAATTTGCCGATTACAATCGGGTCTGCAACCAACTAATCGTGATAAACGAGATTTTCTTCTCATGTAAAGGGTGTCAAACGATATTGTAAATACTATTAAGAACTTGTAGACTATTTTAGTCTACAAGTCTTTTCTTCTTTTCTTCACATTTTGACAGTTGCTTGTTCGATCCTCGTGTAGCCATTTAACATGTTCATACATTTTGACAATCAATCTCCATTTTGACATTCCAGCAGTTTTTGTCTGCTAGTCCCACATTTCTCAACCCCTCCAAACCCTTCCAACTTTAAACTGTTCACCTCCTGCAGGACAAGTAGACTGTCTCTCAGGACTTTTTTAAGGACTGTTTTAAAACTCCAGCTTCAATATTTTTTGTGAACTTATTGAAAATGAATGGACAGTTTTAATATCACCGCTATTGGTGGAAATTCATTTAACATTTAACATAACATGAAACATTATGCTTATCCTGTGTATGGTGGCATGGCTCCGGTTGTGGCGTGGCCGTCTTCCATGCTGGCAGTTGCTGGTTCCATCCTCGCGTAACCATTCAACATTTTTATACATTTTGACAATCATTCGCCGTTTTTACACGCCAACGTTTACAATTCTGCCCTTTTTTGCCCGCTAACTACTCCCACATGGCTCAGGTGGTGGATTAGTGGTCGCCACACAACGTTTGCTGGTTCGATTCTCTGGAACCATTCAACATATTTATACTGTACATTTTGACAACCATTCTCCATTTTTACATTGCAATGTTGAAAGTTTTGTTATAGCATTGTTTTATTTACTGATTTCCACTTAAAATAAACAGGAGCACCGGAAAAGATTACTTGAGGAGGTTTGCGCCAACGACAGCGTGCTGTTTCCCGGCAAAAAACGTTCATTTGATGACATTCCCAACAAGGAGCTGGATCATCTGATAGTTGATGACAGGCATGGTATTATCTACTGCTACGTTCCTAAGGTACACAGACCCCTGGTGTTTTACTTGTTTCCTGTAACATCAAGCTGACTTTTAGTGCCCTCCCGTCAGGTGGCTTGCAGTAACTGGAAACGGATCATGATCATTCTCAGTGAGAGCCTGCTTCACGACGGCCTTCCCCCAAAAGACCCTCTCTTTATTTCCAGCGACCAGGCACACGACAGCAGCATGCACTTTACATTCAACAAGTTCTGGAAGCGATACGGCAAGTTCTCCAGGCACCTTATGAAGGTCTGTTAAGCATTGTAGTAATACTATTTGTTTAGTGCTTTTGGTTTGGACTCTGTTTGAGTTCACACGGTGACCACTATTGCTTTAGTCTAATTTTCTCTCCCATGAAAGCTAAATTTGCAAATCTTTGGACTCAAAGATCCATCAGTCCTATCCCAATACCCGAATCTGGATATCTGCCATTATCGACCCAAATCCGATACCAGAGCTTTAAAGTGCACCCACGTCAAAAGAATATCAGCAAATATAGATACTAGCATATCAGCAGGCGTACGTAGCTGTCGCTGCACGTTGACCGCTTCACAGTTCAGACAACACAAAGCTTTTACCGTTGCACATGATTTCCGCGTGGCTAGGTTATTATTGTAGATTTTACCACTTTCGGCCACTTTGCTTATATTCTTTTAGCCACATTGGCTGACAACATTAAAGCTCATGGATCATAACTGGTGGTATCAGAAATTTCTGTTGCGTGAATTACGTCGGTATCGGAACCCCGTCCCACTGTTAGAGCTTTTCAGTGTCTTCATGCCTTGCTGCGAATGTCTTCTAACAAGAGTACTGTATATGTTGCTTTGTTTGGAAGGTCAAGCTGAAGAAGTACACAAAGTTCCTCTTCGTGCGAGACCCCTTTGTGCGTCTCATATCCGCCTACCGGGATAAATTGGAGCTGGGCAACGAGGACTTCTACCGCAAATTTGCTCAGGTCATCCTGCGACGCTACGCCAACCAGCCAACTCCGCCTACCTCTGTGGATGAGGCGCGTGCTGCAGGTCTGCACCCATCCTTCTCCCACTTCATGCAGTATCTCCTGGACCCCCAGACAGAGAAAGACATGCCCTTTAATGAGCACTGGCGGCAGGTGTACCGCCTTTGCCATCCCTGCCAGATCCAGTATGACTTCGTGGGCCACTTGGAGACAGCCGAGGAAGACGCCGAGCACTTATTACGCCTGCTGCGTGTGGACAACGTGGTGGAGTTCCCCGCCTCGCACGGGAATGTGACGTCAAGCAGCTTGGAAACTCAGTGGTTCAGCATGGTGCCTCTAGAGGCGCGGAGGGAACTTTACAAACTCTATGAACCCGACTTTAGGCTTTTTGGCTATGACAGACCGGACTCACTCCTCAATGAGTGACTTGCAAACATAAAAAAAAATCTCCAACATAAGCACACAAATAAGCTGAAGCCAATTCTCCTTTATTGACCCTCAATGGAAGATTTACAATCACACAAAGCACACAAATACTGTACGTGTGAGGCAGTTGAGATTAGCCGGTGTCGTTTTACACCGCCAGCGAGTGGGTTACACTCCCAGATGTCACGTCTGATTGGCTGCTTACATTTACACCCATGCTGGCATTGTAGCAGGAGGCTGCCAGCTGGCCAATCGGACGGCTTTTTAATGTTGCTGCACTAAAGTAGAAGTTTTACACACTGTAGGTATTTGTTTCACACCGTGCTATGTTTTCCTCGCAAGCATGGTGATAGACCTACCCTTACTTTACAAGACCTTGTCACCATCCATTCTAGCAGCCCTCAGCATGCATAGCAATCCCTCGCCTTCTTGAGCTTCAAATATTGCAATTTTGCTCTGACGGTTTAGAAATATATATATTAGTTAAGAATCGTTGCTCTTTCGTGGTCAAGTAGGGCCTATTATTAGTCAGAAAATGTGCATATTTACGCAAATTCTATGTAGCTTTGCCAAAATTAAGCATTTTCAATCATAACAATGTCTAAATAAACAAAAACAGGCATTCAGAAGACACCTTCTAAAACTTGATGACATGTAGTACTGTCACAGGTGTCAGTAACGTTAGTGTAATGTTCGGCGAGACACACAAGCACCAGAATTAATGGCCAAAACAACAGGTATTTATTGCAGGTTTGAATGCTCTCACCAACACGGACTAGTGTTGCAAACTCAACTCTGAACCCACGATGTCACTTCCTGTTTGCTCCCCCACTCATCTCCACTAGCACCGGAACACATTTACAGCCTTATTTGTGTCTGGTACGGCTTATTTTCTATGATAATGTCTACTATATAAGGTAGAATTAGTCTATAAGTAACTATAGGGGTGTTATTTCCTGTCTAGAAGGCTCTCGTATTGGTAAAACCATATGTAGAAGGTTCTAAACATGTTTTATATGCTTTAACTACAAAAATAATATATTAATTTAATTAATAAATAAGGAATCCTGCTTTTCGGAAACTTCCTTATCACGGTCCGGTCTGAAACCAGTTACCCATAAACATAAACAAGGGATTACTGTAGTCAAATTAATGTGGAATTTCTCGCATTTAGCAGATTGCTTTGACCACAAACTAAACTACATTGTAGCATCATGTTAAAAATGCAAAAAAATGTTTCACCTCGTCTTTTGCTCGTCTCGTTAAAGGATGAAGGAACAGATGAAAACCTGCTGGTATTTTCCAAAGGGAGCATTTTCTGTCAGTCTCTCAGCCCCGGAGGCCACAGCAGTGCCAAACGTTGCGGGTCTAAAGGCTTGGACGTGGAGCTGACATGAACTAAACAGTGCCTTCGGTTGCAAGCGTTTACAGTATTTTTGTAGAGGGAATTACACAATACAAAACTTGCAACTGTACGACACCACATGTCTGTTTGATATTCTAAGTCAGCAGAACCCTTTTGCGGAGATGTCTTAACCGTTTTGGGCCTCGCGGGACGATTCAGTGAGTTCTGTACGCTTCTTTAAAAGGACTTGTTCTGTGCAACAAATTATTATGCAAAGGTTTTGTGTGTGTGTGGTTTCTGCTGTTATGACCACCTAGTGGTCCACTTTTTAAGATGTGCGTTCTCACACGTTATTTCTTTTTTATTGGGTATTCTGTTGGTTTTTTTGTTTGTTCTTCTACAGTGCGTGTGTGATTGTCCCAAAAATAAACCTATAAAAGAAATGTGAACCAAAAGGCTTTAACACAGGTGAGTGTGCGTTCAAATTGTTTTCCCGCGTTTTCAGGTGGCCTTGCGCTTTGTGTGTACAATTCATTAGTAGTTGCTGCCCTCTGGTGGTTGTAGCGAGTAACTACTCGGATCCAGTCGATTAATCACTCATTTACCACCCCAATACACCCTCTAGAGGATGTGAGTGGTATTGGTATGAAGTTAAAAAAAAAAAAAATGAAATCAATACACACTTGCATGCAATATTAAGCTAAATTATTTATTAATGTTTCAAAAGACCCGAACATCACGTTACTCTGTGCTTGCTTTGATGAGGTAGCCATTGAAAGTGATATAAACATCCACATCATCGCTGTAAATGGCATTCTCCCTTTCCCTCTTGTACAGGCGGATCCACACCTCATCACCCAGGCCCAAGTCCAGCATCAGGCTCTGGCTCTGCATGATGGAGCGGTCGCTGGGCTGGGCGTACACTATGGCCTGCTCGACCTCGTTCCTCATGATGTGGAGGTAGGTCTCTTTGAAGTTCCACGTGTGAATGTTGACGTTGAAGAAGTAGACGCCGGGCGTGTGGCAGATGAACTTCCCGCCGAACATGTCGAAGTGGTCGTCCAGGTTTACGAAAACGGTGTCGAATATCAGCGTCTGATAGGCCTCCAGGCTGTGGAGGGACTTGCGACGGCCCACAGAAAAAGCAGCGTGATTGACTTTGCACGGGTCTCCCGGAAGGCCGGCCTGGCCCTTTGAGCCTTTCGCGCCCATGGGGCCCACAGGCCCCGGAAGGCCTTCCTGTCCGGTTTTACCTGGTGTCCCTCTTTCACCCCGGTCCCCTTTGTCACCTGGATCACGTTTTCACAAACAGTTGTGAGCACAGGAATGGGCTGTGACATCAAAGCAAAGCGGCTGATTTCATGTTCATCAAAAAAGGTCTAAATACCGCCCCCTAGCGCTGCATGTTCATCAAAAAAGGTCTAAATACCGCCCCCTAGCGCTGCATGTTCATCAAATAAGGTCTAAATACCGCCCCCTAGCGGCTGCAAGAAATACAACACGCTTGACATGATGCAGGAAACCCATACGATCTGATGTGGGGACGCACGGGGTACCTTTAAGGATGGTCATGTTGATGTAGGCTCGGACCTCAGGCACCTGGTTGTACGTCCCCGTTGTGGGCGGAGCTGGGCTGCCCTCTGTTGGTGGAAGGTGATCACAGCAGCGTCTGCAGGGGACTGGGGGACCGTCGGATGGGGGCGCCTGTGCCACCAGGTGGGCGAGGGACAGGGTGAGGAGGATTCCCAACATTGCGCTGCAACTACAAAAAATCAACATAATCTTAAATCAAATCTGGGGTCATTCTGCGTTTTTAATCATTATTTAAATAAATACAGGTTGAAATGTATTGTATTACTTTTATTATTATATTTTCTGACACTGAATTTATACAACTTCTTATTTTGTTGCATTTTTCAAAATTAGCCGAAAATGTCAACAAAAGTTCATAGGCAAAATGTGTTGATTAAAATACAACGTTTAAAGGAAACTCAGTTTATTAAAACCAGTGCAAATAAATTAATAATAAGTAACACTTATGCTTTTGGTAATTACACCCGATTTGTTGGCTATAAACAGAATTTTACATTTTAAAACGCATTTTGATGAGCTAGCCGCTGAGCTAAAAGCCCAGGCTGTGACCTTGTTGTCCAGGCAGTGGGGTTTATCAGCGTGCTACACCCACGCCTCAAACCTCACTCTCAACTGGGTCGCGGCACCAATAGAACCCTTGAAACAAGACCCTTTTGCAGGTCCATCCAGGGGAGGGAAGTTTAGCAACGATGCACCAGCTGGCATGGGTTAGAGTAATACGCATCCATATCATACACGTTGTATATTTGAATACACGTTATCAAATCCGCACAGCTGTTTCCGAAAATGACATCAGCATTCCTGATGTTTGTTCCCACCACAGAGGCCGGACAAGGAGCCAGTAAAAACATGGGAGAAATCCCCTAACAGAAGAAGAATCAACAGGATTGTGTACGGGATATAAAAAAAAAAGAAGAAGAAATCCTTGCAGATGTCCGTGTCCTCACTGTGGAATTTTTACTGCTTTGTAACGGGAGGGAGATGTCCTTGCGGTCTTGCGGCGCCAGGAGATGCAGTCGTACAAGGTCACGTGGTTGCGCCCGCCGTGCGCTCCCATGTAAGAAGTTGTCTCGGAGGAATTCAAAACAAGCACTTTGGCTGTTAATACATGAAAAATGTGTCATTTATTGGGCCGTGCAGAAGCAAAGGCGGGCGGGCGAGCGTTTCAGAGGCACCCCAGTGGCTGTAGGCCCGCTTCTCAAGCCAACTGTAACAGTAAAGCGGGACACTGTGTACTGTAAGCGCTTTAATGGCCGAGGATTATTACAAAAATAACAAACCCCACTGCAAGGCGGAGGGGAAAGCAGCAACAACTTAAAGTCACAGCGCAAAGAAATGCTGACTGGACTACAACCCAGTCTGAAATCCCAATGGGTGCACATTCCTGCAGAGCGATCCCAGAGAAACGCTGGTATGGACACAAGCAAGCATTGTAGCTGCATGTGATTGTTCCTTGTGTTGGGGAAGCACAGCACGGCACATATGGACTCTTGCTTTATTGTCTTTGGCGTGGTGTGTTCACTGGCCCAGGATGTTACATAACCCCACATGTCCAACTATAGAAAGCGGTGGATTTTCCCCATTAAGACTGCATGTAAATTCACTTCCATTACTGAAGCTTGATGGCGCAACTCATGCGCTTTTAATGCGGAAAGTTAGCATTTGAAGGTAAAACATCCGTAATTGCTCTTTACCAATAAATGGCTCTCACCTTGTTCAGATGTTCTGCAGCCGCTTCAGTCCGTCAGTTGTCCAGAACCTCCCGTGGTCCGTGTGCACGTGTGTGAGAGACTTTTTTTTTTTTTTTTAACGTTCCCCTCTCTGTTATCCCAGCAGCCTGCTTCACCAGCCTCTGTTTATTTGGGAAGGAACGTTCAGGCCCTGCCCCCTCCTCCTCATTCTCATCCTCCTCTTCCTCATCATCATCATCATCATGTGCAAAGCGTGAGAGTCAAGAGTCAAGAAATAAGCGTGGGAAAGGTAAGCAGAGCGCACGTTCACAAGCATGTACAGTGCAGCATCTGTGAAATGCAAGTTTCTTGATGTCCGTTTCTTCTCCGCTGAGGGAATTCCGTGCTGAATTTGCAGCTGCAAACACACACACACACACACACACACACACACAAACCTCCTCCCACCCGACAAGCCCTCAAACACAATTATGGGAAATCCACCACGCTTTTGATTTTCTGCCGTTTTTGGATGCTCAGGAGGCAAAACCCCAAGACCCGGCTGTCTTATAGTGTGTGGCCTTTTGTGTAACCACGGCAACATCACTGATGACCACTTGATTAGGAACCCGGCCAAATTAAGTCATCGTGCGAGCGTCACCGTAGCATGCGGTGGTTTTACATGCATGACACTAACGTTAGACCCTGATTCCACTGGTACTTCTTTAATTGGTTTGAATATTTCCATTTTTAATGTAATCACTTCGTTATGGGCCAGCCTGCAGAGCAGTGCATGCCAGCTATTACTGTAAAAGTCCCAACCCCGGGCCAGAGGTTAACGTCCGCGGGAATTTTTCAAGTTTCGACTTTATTACCAGTGTGATTTCCTCACTGACACTCATAGCTGTGTGTGTGTGTGTGCGTGCGTGTGTGTGTGTGTGTAACATGAAGGTGCGGTGCTGTCCGTGTCAGCATTAAATGTCAAACCGCACACAAATACGCACGCATCACACACCACCGGGACCACCAGGACAAGTAAACACTCAACACTACAGACGCCCACGCTCGTACGCACGTCGTCTTCAGCCCAGATCTCAGGCCCACTTTCCACACAGCGACACAGGAAGTCACAGGGTGACCCCGTTTTATTCTTTTTCTTCATGTTTTGGTCTGAGCACACTGAGAAGACTGGAAATTTACTGCGCGAGCGCCGACAGCAGCTGAGAGACACGGGATGGGATCGCTGGCGTCGATGCACGGTGTCATCTATTTGGGCGTACGAGCAAGTGATTCATCGGGCAGTATGGCGTTTTTATATCTTTGAATGTTGACTTACATGAGACAAGTGAGTGACAGGAGGCTTCCCATGGCTCACATAAAAGCACAGCTCACATGTTGCATATCTTCTAATAAGAGTGCACTAACACGAACTCCTTCTGACACAAAAACAGCAAAGTGATCCCTCGTTCATCGGGGTTGATTGGTTCCCACAAAGTAGTACTTATAAATGAAATATTTTTGTAGTTGGAGCGTAGAATACCTTTTATGGCCTTCTAAATATGTTTTTTTTAACATTATTAGAGCCCTCTAGAAATACAATAACACCCCTATAGTCACCTTTGCACTCCTATTACCCAATATAGTAGACGTAATCAGAACAAGCTTTTCAAGACTGTGTTCTGGTGCTACTGGAGGTGCGTGGGGAGCGGACAGGAAGCGACGTTGGGGCCTCAGGCTTTAGTCTTAGCTTGCAGCGGTTTATGTCCGCAAGAGTAGCTCGTGTTGGGAATGATTCTGCCTGTTGTGAGATCATTTAAACCTGCAATAAAAGCCAGTTGTCCCGGAGTCTGGTGCTTGTGTGTCTCGGCCGACATTCGTTTTGAACATTATTAGAGCCCTCTAGACTAGAAATAACACCCCTATAGTCACCAAAGTAGGCATAATAGGAGGAATGAAGCCTTTCAAGACATAAATAAGGATTGTACTCGTACGTGTCGCTGTAAGTGATCGAGTCTAGCAAAGAATACTAAAGATCATCAAAACGTTTTTGAATGCGTCTTCAGAATGCCTTATATTTGGATTTTACTTCATTTAGCCACTTTTATGAGTGAAAATTCAAAATTCAGGCAAAAAAATCTGCTTAAATATGCAAACGTTTTGCCTAATAACAGGACGTATTTGACAGATGATTTATTGATATATATATTTTTTAGAATGAAGCCGTGAAGCACTGTATTCCATAATATTTCTTTTCACATTTTCTGGTTTTCAGCAGCAACAAGGAAGAATTTAGTTTGCACAGCGTTCAGATAGATGCATTGCTGAAAGTAGTTTGTATCTCTTGGAGGATGAAGTAACCCGCTTTGCTGGACTCCACTGGCATGGAGGAAGACCTGCACATTGCACTTGCAGCAGCCCATTCTGCAGTGCCAACATAAGCAGCAAGCACAGGTGGTTGCATGGGAGTGCTATCTGATGATAGAGAAGGAGGCGAGGAGGGAGAGAGAGGGAGGCTTAGGTGGGAGGAGCTGAGATGGTCCTCCAGTCCAATCGCATCCCGTCTCTGTCCTTTGACATCCGCATCTTCCTTTCCAATGCAAAAGCCTGAATCCGGGCTCTGCGCGCCGCGCTTGAAGCTCTCACAGCTCGGAGACTCATCGGTCAAGTCAGGGCACAGGCGTAGGGAAAGAGCGTGGGCGTCGTCCTTATCGGTGAAGTAGGCGGGGTTGGGATTAGTTAGAAGGGAGCTGCCGGAGGAGCCCGACACAAAGTAGTCCAAGTTAGAGAAACATGACGAAGCTGAGGAGGAGTCCAGGGGAGGCGGCGGGACGCAGACGGAGCTGGAGGTGGAAGGACGCGCATCCCATCCCTCACACACCTCCACTGGGGAGATGTGGTCGAGAGGCTGGGTGGTGTCCAAGGTTTCGGCAGCATAATGAGGATTCAGCCATTTCTGGAGATAAAAGAGCCCGACTCATTAGAATGTCCTGATATTTCTTACTAGCAAGCGTTCTGCTGCTCAGTTCACATGAGTTGTTTATGTGGCTTTTACCTTCAGATTCCCCCTGTGGACAGAGTGAAGCGTTTGAAAGTATTTGGACGGATTGGGGACGGGTTGTGCTTTGAGGAGCCTGAAATAGTACAAGAACAAATAGTTACAAGACGCTTTATTAGGTGAAAGTGAACCAAAAAAGATATTAATCCTCAGTTTTTGTTGACATAAAATGTGCCTCAAAAGTCAAGCGGCCAAAGCATAATCACATGGGACGGGAAAAATCTTGTCAGACTTGTTTTGCGTTTGCGTTTCCGCTTTTTTCTTGGCCAGCAATGGCAAGGAGGACACCTTCCTGTTGCCAATGGGATGGCAAGTTTTGAAATTAGAACTCTTTGGAAGTCAATCAGCATGACAGAATGGATTGTGTTTGACTTTAGCGATTCCGTTGCAATTTTATTTCACGTTCGAAAATAAATACTTTTTTATGTGCTGCCTTCAAGATAAAGTGGGGTGGCGGCTGTGTTTTTGGCGACACCTAGTGGCCGCAATAATTCATTGAGCTGAGCTTCTGACGCAGTTAGGCTCACAAATTGATGATACAGAGCATACCAGTCGCTTTTTGTGACAAAATTCTTTTTTAATGCGCTTTTGCTTTTAGCCTCGGAGACGATGTCTGTAAGTTATGTGCAACTATAATTATGTAATAGAGAGGTGTGGCATTTTGGTTTAATTAGGACACTAATCATGTCTAGCTTGGCGATTGTAGCTGCTGCGACAGCCGCTGCCTAACTAAACACACCCGTATGATTTTCAGACAATTTGAACACGTTTGGTGATTAAAAATACGGCTGTTTGACGCATTTCTACGCAGCGGGATGCGCCGTGTCACGTATTAAACGTGTCTCCTTCGGGAACATTCTGTCATTTATTGAACAAATGTGACTTATTTCATCTTCTGTAGCTTTCATTTGGCTCCTTGCGTTTTGCGTTTTGCCTGAGGCGGCTTACATGCTGGAAAACACAGTCCATTTGAAATTGCAAGCACACACGTTCCCCACCTCTGGCTGACGATGCTTTTGTAAACGGCCAGCGTCGCCACAACGAGGACGGCCGAGACGATGAAAACGGCGAGTATTAAAAAAGTCGGATCCAGACCCCAACCTGAAATGAAAATGTCACACGTATGACCAAGCAAAAGGAAAGTACTGTACTTCCTTTACTTTACTTCAAAGTCATGTTTCACGTTCATGTTTTCCTAATCCACAAAGATTTTAGAAGGTTCCTGTATTCCGTCCTTACCGTGATTCTCAGATCCTGTCGCCCATGAAGTGCTTGGACTCCACTCGCTCCACTGGCTTCCTTCTCTGTTCGCTGGCTTGACTCTCACCCGAACCCGGTACTCTCCTTTGGGCTGCCAAGCAGGGATCCTTACGTGTGCTTCGCTGGTGGGCCATGTGTTGGCCTCCTGGTAGCAGGAGCGCAGTTACACATGTTGCCAGTTACTTGCATTTGATCTATGAGACGTTGAATACACTTCCAGCATACTGAGCGAGCGCATGCACTCACGGGCCACAGATGTTCCCTACATTATGATGAGGTATATACAGCACCAGGGCTGCATCAAAAAGGCCTTCAACTACGAAAGCAACTCAGTTAGAACTTTTTACTCCTCTTGTTGTGACTTCTGTTCTGCCAGGTCAGCAACTGCTGGTGCAACACTGCACGCAACAAACATCAATCATTATGGCAACAGGGATGGGGCCAACCCGATCAGTGATATTTCAGAAATTTCCATTGCAGTAATCCCTCAATTATCGTGGTTAATTGGTTCCAGATCCAACCCTGATCAGTGAATTTTCCTTATTTATAAATGGACCAGCTTACCACATACTAAATATGCTTTTTAACATCAGAGTCCTCTAGACATGAATTAACACCCCTATAGTCACCTTTACACTCCTATCACCCAATACAGTAGACATAAGAAGAGGAAATAAGGTATATAAGACATAGAAAAGCAATTCACCGCCTTCTAAATATGCTTTTGAACATTAATAGAGCCCTTTAGATATAAAATAACAGCCCTACAGTCACCTTGATACTCCTCTTTCCCAATATAGTAGACATAATAAAAATTATTAGAAATAGAAAACCTGGTTACCACCTTCTAAATATGCTTTTTAACATTAACAGAGCACCCTAGACATGAAATAACATCCCTGCAGTCACCTTTCCACAACTATTACCCATTATGGTAGCCAATATAGGACTTATTAGACATAGAAAACCTGTTTACCACCTTCTAAATATGTTTTTATCATTTATAGAGCACCCTAGACATAAAATAGTACACATTTAGTCACCTTTCCACAACTATTACCCAATATAGTAGCCATTATAAGAATTATTAGACATAGAAAACCTGTTTACCACCTTCTAAATATGTTTTTTAACATTAATAGAGCACCCTAGACATGAAATAACACCCCTACAGTCACCTTTACACTCCTATTACCCAATATGGTAGACATAATAAGACTTATTAGACAGAAAAAACCTGTTTACCACCTTCTCAATATGTTTTTTAAAACATTATTATAGCCCTCTAGACAGGAATCAACACCCCTACAGTCCCCTTTCCACTCCCATTACCCAGTACAGTACCCAATATAGACATGAAAAAGCCTGTTTATGTTGTGCACAGACTCGCCTTTGAATTTGGGCCACTTTGTTGAACGCGGACTTGGTAGTCGAATTCGTTGAGGAACTCGGAGAGGGGGCTGCTGGGACCCCACCAAATCACGGTGTCATTGTCAGTGCGGCTGACGTTAGGGAGGCCTGGCGGATGCATTTGAACTGAACACAACCATACATGCATCTTTTAGTTTGTCGTGGTGGTAAATGTATTGAAATAAAAGTTCTACGCACTGTGGCTTGTGATTGGATAGTCCTTGAGGATGAGCACCACCAGCCTGTCGCACGTCAGACTGATGTTGGGCATCACTTCAAAGGGGGTGAACTTCTGCGAACACCCGTCGAGACTTGTTGGTGTCATAAAACGTGCGGCTGTCTTTGCAAGACTTAACTTACGTTACTTTCAAAGACCAAGCTGCATCCTGGAGGCGAGTTAGCGCGCTCTGTCACCCTGCAGCTTTGGCTAGCAGCAACACAAAAATACCCATAATATCCAACATATGCGTATTTTTACCTCATCCGTGCTCTTACCTGATTACACCCGTACGTCTCACGCCGTTTTCCTTGAAGCGTGTTTTCTTGTGGCCTGTGATCCGGCAGTCTGGGCCGGGATCCGCTGAAGAACTGTCCCACGTACAAGTGACGTTGTTGATGAAGTCATTCACGCAGTAGAACCCTTGGTTGCGCAGACATAACAAAGATTAAGACGCCGTCTCGTTGCCGGTGTCGTTCCACGTTAGGAAAGGAGGGCTTGAGAACGGCGACAACAGAGTTCCATCTGTCCCGTAATGCTGGTTGACTTCCAAAATGTAATAAAGAAATCATGTCAAGGGAATCCATTTGTTCCAGCCCTTTTTCACGGCTTCTTTGTTTTTCATAAATATATTAATTCACTCATTCATTCATTCATTCTATTTTGCTATTTCATGGGTAAATAGGACTTATTATATTTATTATGCCATAATTAAGCATTTTGCAGCATAAAAATGGAAACAAACAAATAATATACAAATATAAGACTTTCAGGAGACACATTCTAAAGACGTGATGATGTGTCGTACTGTACACGCGGTGTCAGTAATGTGAGGGGACAAAAGTCAGAAGACAGAACAGGAAGTTAAAAAAATAAGAACTCTCCCAAACGTGTGAAACTTATTATGTCTTAATATTTCATGTCTAGAGGGCTCAGTAATAACTCGTTTACGGCGGTTAATTGTTTCCAGATCCAAACCGTGATGGGTGAATTTTTACAAATGGGATGTCCCTTATCTATAAATGGAATATGTTTGTAGTCAGAGCATGGAAAACCTTGCAATGACCTTCTAAATACAGTTTTTAACATTATTAGAGCCCTCTAGACATGAAATAACACCCCTACAGTCACCTTTACACTCGTATCACCCAGTATAGTAGACATAATAAGAATAGTGCTGGTGTATGTTGCTGTAAATGTGTTCCGGACAGGAAGTGATGTCGGGGGTTCAGAGATGAGTTTCAATCGGCGTGAGTTACGGTCACCACAGTAGCCATGTAGAGGATTATTGTGCCTGCGAGATGCAATAAAAGCCTGTTGTTCGGACAGTCAGGTCTGGTGCTTGTGTGTCTCACCAAACATTACAGTAACATTACTGACACCTAGTGACCAGTTGTGGAATACTACTTATCACGTCTTGGAATGCGTCTTCTGAATGCCTTATATTTATAATTTACTCAATTTAGGCATTTTTTATGCTGGAAAATATGTAAAATTTGCTTAAACGGGCCTCAAAATTTGTGTGGCGAGGGATTTGTGTACTTGTTTCCAGCTCATGAAAAATGGGAGCAAAAACAAGCGTATATGTTTTTGTTCCGTGCACATAGGGTATATGGAAGCCCCAGAGAAAGTATGCAAACGTCCAAAAGCACCTCTTCTCAAAGGTCAAGGAACAATGAAGTCATCTCTCACTCAGAGCAAGGGAAAAACACCCCTTGCTCTGAGTCTGCTCCGGTTTCTATCACGTGTGTGAAAAATGTCGTGCACATTGACAACTACATAAGTAAATAAGCACCTTGCAAGGCTGCCTGACAGACCGCAGCATGCAGAGAAACCAGAGCGGCCAGGATAAGGTAGAGCCGCACCGTTCCCATCGTCACCACTCGACTGGGGTCTGACTGAGAAGGATCACATGGAGTTGTTGTTAGAGTCGCAACATGGCAATCATGACCGTTAAGGAAGGACTATTTGGAGTCATTGTCTTCCCTTGCACTTGAACGATGGAGTTGATGCTTAAATAAATGCACAGTGGAACCTCAGTTAGCGTGTATTTCGTCTCGGTTTGCCTGCATTTTCCAGTTAGCGTACAATATGGCGCCCGTCTCGTAATAACAAAGCGTGAGTCCAACTGTGTTCTTCCCGTAATTCTATCATTAAACGTCCTTATTAGCAGCCTGTTAGCTTGCTATCACATGGAAACAGGAACGGGATGTCTGCGCCGTCGCCCGTCTATGATGTCATCAGCGTTTGACTCTGTAGTTCTTGGCGAACTAACACAGTTATGCCACGAGTTTCAGAAATGTTAACCCAGAACACATTTTTCTAGTTGGAATAAAAAGGATAAATAAACATTTGAGGTGATTGTTGCCAATGACGGCGACGTGGCAACGAGATTGACATGGACACCACCTTCTTGTTTTGCCGTGAGTTATTTCTTGAATTTCTTTATCCAAATGCTGGCACTTATAACTTTATTTGGCTCCATTTTGGCTAATACTGAAGGCATGACCAAAAGAAAAGCAGAGACACGAGGTGAGTAACGTGACTGAATTCAAGAAATAGCTCATGGTAAAACAGGAAGGTGGTGTCTTTGGCGAAAATCACTTCAGTGAAGGTAAAAGTGACCTTAAATGTTTGTTTGTCCCTTTGATTGATCATTTATATGCAGACAATAAAGTAGACATAATAATAGACATAGAAAACCTGTCTATCACCTTATAAATACACTTTTTAACATTATAAGAGCCCTGTAGACATGAAATAACATCCCTATAGTCACCTTTACGCTGCTATTACCCAGTATAGTAGACATAATAAGACTTATTAGACATAGAAAACCTGTTTACCACCTTCCGTTGATTTTCATTTATTACATGATTTATGTATTTATTTATTGTCGTCCCAGCTCTAGTGACTTTAAACGGGAGATCTTGTCACGTTTCAATATTGACACCCCTAATATACTTATTATATTTATATTATTATATATAAATTATATGTATAATGATAATAACATTAATAATGGCTTCACAATGATGTGACCAGATTATTCATTCCTCCTGAGTCCCACGCTGGTGGTGGTAAACTACATGTGTAGTCACAGCTGCCCTGGCGGGTAGTTTGATGGAAAGGTGGCTGCCAATTCGTGGCTGCAGCAATTTGTGCATTTTAAAGCAAGACCAACAATTTTAGAAATATAATAAGTCTCTGAATGTATTGTTTTCAATAACGCTGTTATAAGGAAGGCTAACCAGTAGTAGATTAAATACTTCTAACCTTTAATGCGACTTCTAGCACTACATGGTTTTGCACCGTACCCCGTGTCTTACTTTGGAATTTTGGTGTCCGACCCGAAAAATATGGGAAGCACAGCTGTGACGTAATGTTTTACTTTTCAGTGACAGTGGGAAAATACATTTTATTGAGCCGAACGCAAAAGAACCACCACTGGCCCCCGAGCCGTAGGTTGCCTACCCCTGGTCTGAGGGTTTAACGTGTGGCGTTGTCACATGTTGGCGACAACGCCTGCTTATGAAACGGCAGAAAGATCAGGACATTCGAGTGAGTCATTACAAGTGTAACGGGTAGGAGATGCGGCGGAGTAATGACTGAAATGCAACGGAACCGAAAAGTCCACTAGTTGTGTGGGGGAAAAAAAGGAGAATATAAGCAGAATACGATGCCGTACCTGACTCGGTTGGCTTAGCGAAGACAGCAGCGCGACCCGTTGAGGACAATCATTGTCCTGCGCTCTGCTGGACTGTGGTAGATTTCCCCTTGTTTGGTTTCTTCTTCTGTCCCTCTTTTGTGTCGCACACTCTCTCTCTCTCTCGCTCTCTCTCTCTCTCTCTCGCACGCACTCGTTGGCCCGTTCTTTTAGGTGCCCGCTGACATTTTCCACCTTCAACCACAACGCTTCTGTCACAGGAAGCGCTGTGGCGCGCCGAGTGATGGCGCAAGAGTGGCGACGGCCTGCAGGGTGGGGTAGGGAAGGTGAGCACCTCCGCCACCTGTCACGAACCCGCCAACCCGCCCAATCACAACTTTACTACGCGTTTTTTTAAAATATCAGCTAGACTGGAAAGAAGACGACGTAGAGAACCGCCACATCCTGTTTCAATCGCGCCGTTGGAGCGAGGCGCTGGCTGGCTGGTCCTCTGAAGTGGTTCAAGTCAATGAAAGCCGGTTCAAAGAGATCCAAGCGATAGGGAAGATCAACGCGGACCGCATTTTGAAACTGAGTTCTTCAGGACGGTTAAAAGGTCATTCTAAGAGGGGACATAGAACCAGCAAGAACCAGCTTTGGTTATGACTTGTGAGATCCCCCAGGGATCCGTTCTTGGACTCTTTTCCTTTTAATGTTGCGTGATTTACGAGCGCCAACGTTATTTACTGTCATTGCTCAGATACGCAAAAGGAAGTATTTCTCTCATGCGTACTTTCTCTGGGAGCAAACAGCGCCAATGGTTCAGGGAGTAGACTTCAAAACATCACGGCTCAGCCACACTAAATGGGCCTCAGTGAAAATGTATCATTGAATCTCATGTGGTAATCATTGTGGTATTGCACTAATAATAAGCCTTAAAGTAGGGCGAGTCATAATCTTACGAAAATAGACTACTTTAACTTCAAAGACACAATCGTTAGATAGTTATGTAAATCTAATTTCTCAAGGCATACAAATGAATAATCATAACCAAAATACAATTCAAATAAGCGCACATGTGCTCTTAAGAAGTCTTATATCACAACTATTGTGACATATTGTGATATACTATAGTTGTAATAGTTTGGTTTATTTTGAGGTTATATAATAAAGGGTTTGTTTTTGGATTTTTAAATAAGTCTTATTTCCCAAGTCACATAAATTAACAACCATGAACTCAAGTAAATATTTGTTTTCAGCCTACAAATATATTTATAATATTTTAAGGAAAAAAAATGTTTTTTTGTGGTTGTAAAATAAAAGGTTTGTTTTTGGTTTTGTATTTTTAAATAAGTCCTATTCCCCGAATCTTTGAAGTAAACAAGCATAAACTAAAATAAAGGTTTTTTTCAGGAAGAAATGTATGAGCTTACAAGTATAGTAATATTTTGAGGAAAAAAAAACATTTTTTTGTGTTTAAAAAAAAAAAAAAAGTCTTATTTCCCAAGTCACATAAAGAAACAACCAAAAGTCTTTTTTTTTTTTAGGAAAAAATACATAAGGTTATATATATACAGGTGGTTATAATACAGTATTTTGAAAAAAGAAATGTTTAGGTCTAAAGTTTTTTTCTGGGAAAAAAATACATAAGTTTATCGATATAGTTTAAGTATTTGAAGTGGTCATAAAGTCAAAATAATAAAAGCAATATTTTTGAGGAAAAGTACTGAAAAAGTTATAAATATTTTTCCTAGAAAAAAATTGTAATGTTATGCGAATGTTGTAACATTTTGACCAAAAAATATTTTCTTTAGTTACAGTTTTAATTTAAAAGACAAACTTTTTAGGGGTATTTGAATCCAAGAAAAGTAAGAATTTATGAAAATAAAGTCTTATTTTGTCAAGAAAAATATGTAATATTATGAGAATGAAGGTTGTATTTGTAGAATATTAACATTTCCAAATGAGTAATAGAATTCAATTCAATCATTCAAATTTATATTTTATCATTTTTTAAGATGTGAAAGTAATATTATAGTAATAATATAGTAAAGTGATAAAAAAGTTATACCAATAAAAAATAATAAAGACTAATGTAATTAATATTAAGAAGTAGTAATGTGGTTTAATGTAAAAAAAGTAATTGTTGGTTAACTATTATATGTATTAAAATAAGTCATCATATAAAAAATGTATTTTTTTTTCCAAGAAAAACGTGCAATCTTATTAAAATAAAGTTTTTAGAACATCAATTATTATTTATTGTTATTCTATTTTTAATCACCCTAAAATTCAATGGAAATGTTCTCCGCACATTTAAAACCACCCCAGTTGAGCAAAGTGCAGTACAGAAATGAGGGTCGCTTAACTCGAAGTAGACAAACAGCGAGTTGTAGAATGAAGCGGAGAATTAAAGACGAATGTCTCGAGTACAACAAAAATGCTGTTGTGTGATTACAGGCAGCGCTAAAAACCGCAAAATACTCACATGCACAAACCTACATGCAACTTCATTCTTACGCCCGCAGTAGACCTGACTGTTCTACAAGTCCTCCCCCCACGCAGCCACCAAGGTGTCAGCGAGCCCGGGGTGGGAAACGGAGGGCAGGCGAGGGAGGAAGATGAGCGTGACGATACGACACCCACCGGGCCGGCCGGGGCCACAAAAGAAGTGAGGTGAAGCGAAGACGGCGAAAGCTGCTGGAGTCACAGCACTTGCATGATTGCAACTCTCTCAGCTGAGCATAAACATCTTGTAATCCCGTCAGAACAGTTGCACAAAGGTCACACGGCACCAGAAGACAATGCCAATAGAGGAGAAAGCCATATTGACTTGCAATGATTTTGCATGTTATTTGCACGTCATTGAAGACTCATCTTTACTGTACTTTTATGACTTGGCAGCAGAAGCAGCGCCACACAAAGTTTCAGTGGTTGCGTTAAAACCGCCTCCATGCTACTGCCTGAACACATCACACACACAAAAAGACTTCTAAGTTGCAGTCAAGTTTGACTTTAATTCACATTTGCGCTTTGGAGAAAGGCTTTTACATGACCCACAAAAATAAATCGGCGCTGTTTTGTGGTTGAATGCCACCTAACGCTAGTCCAAAAATGTGCATATTTGTGTCTACATATTTTTACCTAATTTCATAACTTTCTGTCATGAATGTGGCTAAATGAACAAAAATACAAATATAAGGCATTCAGAGGACGCATTCAATGACGTTGCGATGATATGTAGTACTCTACACTGGTCACTAGGTGTCTGGAACAGGAACTCTCCCGGTGCTAACGTGGGAGTCTATTATGTCTTATTTGTGTTTCATTTATTTTCAACACGCATACAAGTTACATTGGAATACATCACACAGTACAATTTACAGTCCCAAAAATCTTATCCCCCCCCCCCATCTGTTTCACATCATGTACAACACATTTGTATTTTAAATGTACTCTTTGCCAGTTTTAAATACACAGGGAAATAATATGGTGGTATAACAGTGCGGTAAAATAGAAGTCAATCTTGCGTAATACGAGAGTAAAGGTGACTATAGGGGTGTTATTCCATGTATAGAGGGCTCTAATGATGTTAAAAACTATATTTAGAAGGTTGTAAGATGGCTTCCTGTGCTATAATGATCAAAATACATGGCGGCACATGGACTGCATGATTAGTGAAGGTTTTGATTTCTACTAAGTGGTCATTATTATTAAATAACATAAACCATAAAAGCAGTGGTGGGCGGTCAGGGCCAGCAAAGCCTTCATCGCTGGCCTTAACACTATCAGAAGCACTGACCTACATGAACATATGATCAATGAAATGGTCTTCATTTATTCCCTAAAATCTGCATTACTTCCAGTATGTGTATGTTTTTGTCCAATCAGATTTCAGCTTCTATGTGTTGCCATGTCTTTGTAATCTGCCCGGGCCTTCACAATCAGGAGTGCTGGCCTTGGGGCTGTTTTCAGATCTGAAATTCGCCCATCAGAATCATTTTTTGTATGTGTTTGTTGTGTTATCAGATAAATGTTGATTGTAAAAAGCTCCAGATGATGTTGTAGTGTAGAGGTTCGGGTTTGAAGTTGTTTTAAAGATGTTGCATTCGAAGCCCGCCACTGCCTAACAGTATATGGTATGGTTTGTTTATTTTTTGTAACAAGCTTTGAATGCAATGTGAGTCATTTTGGAGCGCCCTTCTTTCCCATTTCTGTCAGCAATTTGTTGCGTTTTTGGTTCAAAATGTTTCTCTCAGTTCACTCCGCTGGTGATGCACATGGATGGGGTGTAGGGTGGCGGGGTGAGGGGGCAGAAAGGATCAAAATATGAAAATATAGGCATGTAATGTGACGGTCCACAACTTTTGATGGACATCTTGCACATACTGTAGCTGATGATTTTTAAATTGAATGTACCCGATATATATACATACATGTATTGTAGATTACATGCAAGTGTTTGCCCCCTTCCGTATTTTTCTGCATCTTTGTCACACTGAAATGTTTCAAACAAACTTAACTATTAGTCAATGACAACACAACTGGGCACAAAATGCAGTTTTTAAATGAAACTTTTTATCATTTAGGGAGAAAAAACCTTCATGGTCCTGTGTGGAAATAGTTATTCCCTCCCTGTTAAAACATAACTGATATTAACGGAGACCTATCAGTCTGGAAAAGGTTATAAAGCCATTTATAAGGCTTTGGGACTCCAGCAAACTACACTGAGAGGCATTATCCACAAATGACGAAACCCTGGAACAGTGGTGAACTTTTCAGGAGTGGCCGGCCAACCAAAGAGCACTGTGACGACTCATCCAAGAGGTCACAAAAGACCCCACAACAACATCCAAAGAACTGCAGGCCTCACTTGCCTCAGCTCAGGTCACTGTTCATGACGCCATCCGAGATAGACACTGGGCAAAAACTGTTTCAAGGCGAAAACCACTGCCGAAGAAAAAGAACATTAAGGTTCGTCTCAATTTTGCCCAAGACCTTTGGGAAAACACTCTGTGGTTTGACCAGACAAAAATGGGACTTTTTGGAAGGTGTGCGTCTCATTACTCCTAGCGAAAAGTGACGCCGCATTTGAAGAAAAAGAACATCCTACCAACCGTAAAATATGGTGCTGGTAGTGTGATGGTCTGGGGCTGACTTGCTGTGATAAATGCGAGCATGAACTCTGCTGTCTACCAAAAAATCCTGAAGGAGAATGTGCGGCCATCTGTTGGTGACCTCACACTAAAACCAACTTGGGTTCTGCAGCAAGATGATGATCCAAATGATCCAAAACACTCCAGGAAGTCCACCTTTGAATGGCTGAAGAAAAAACAAATAAAGACTTTGGAGTCTGACGTGAATCCTATTGAGAGGCATGACCTTAAAAAGGCGTTTCATGCTGGAAAAGCCTCCACTGTGACTGAATGACAACAATTGTGCAAAGACGAGTGGGCCACAATTCTGTAAGAGACTCATTGCAAGTTATGGCAAACTCTCGTTTCATTGAAAAACTGCATTTTGTGTTCTGTTGTGTTGTCATGGACGAATATCTAGGTTTGTTTGATGGTCTGAAACATCTAGGTGTGACAAACGTGCACTCAGGAAGGGAGCAAATACTTTTTCACACCACTCTAATTCAGGACAAAAAAAAGAGTGTGACGTTAGATAGAGAGGCGTGTGAGATCTTTCCTCTATTTTCACATATCGTATTGATACTCTTCATGTCTACTCATTCTTTCTATTGCCCCCAACCAAGTGTTTCTGCCAGAAGTAAACCTCAAGCATCCTCTCAGGACACCATAAAAACATGATTATTGATGACGTTTGGGGTCTTAAGCCTCGGCTTTGATATAGTAAGAGCTGAGGTTCAGGCTCGCACTGTGATCCGCTTTGATTTGTGATTTAAAACGATCAAATACGGGGCTTTCCTACTAACCTATTTTGTTTGTTTTGTGGCCAAAACATAGATGCGGGTCTGGAGGCCATGGCCCGTGTAAGAGTCTTTGGTTCCAGATTTCCACGTCCATGACACACCTAAAGTTGAGATTTAGCATGTTAGGTCTGGAAGAAAATGGGAAATTAAGGAAAAAATCCGCAGCAGCTTTCAGGGGACTGATGAGGTCTAAGGCATTGAAGCTTATGTGTGTTTGTGAAGCAAACTACTGGTCAACAGAAAAACTATTCAATCAGAGCCTCAAATTACCCGTGCAGATCCAAGCATCGTATCGACATCCATAACGCTGAATCGCCACTGATTGTCATTTTCTTTCCAATTTGATACTGAATAAAATTTGGCAATGCCGATTTGATACCCACAGTATATTTTATGCAAATACATCTGTTTGTTCTGTATTTAAAATCATTAATGAATCATTTATTTATTTTAAACCCTCAGGGTTTTTAGAGTTTCTTTTCGGGTGTGACCAGGATGGACAGGATCGGGAATGAGTACATAGAGGGACAGCACATGTTAGAGGTTTTGGAGATGGTGTGGACATCACCGGAGAAGAGAGAGTGAATATATTGGTGAGCTGAGCTTTGAACTGCCAGGCAGGAGGCCTACACGAAGGCCAAAGAGGAGGTTTATGGATGTACTGTAATAGACTACATAACCATAAAATATGTAAAAAGGGTATTCTAAACAATAAAAAAAAAAACATTAAATAAGAAATAATAATTATTAGGAACTGGTGTCCAGAGAGGTAGTTTTATCGGCCTGTGGCACATTTTAAAAACATAATTTAACACATAAAACTAATTTAGCAGCAAAAATCAAAGAATCTGCAGTAAATTTACTAGAATAAATTTGAAACATTGGGACGAAAAAGTTTCTTTTAAAAGTTTATTTTTTAATGTTGTAATATGAAAAAAAATTCAATATTTTTCAAGAAGAAAATTTAATTTTTTAACGATATTTGGAAATAAAAAAACTGCAAAAGTGGGGGAAAAAAGATTCTTAAGTTAAAATTGGCCATTGTTTCATCAAAATAAAATAACTAATATTAAATATTTTTATCTCAGCCAGCACCTCTCAGCATCCCCTAATCACACGCTGGCTTTTGGGAACTGAATTAATAATTACAATTATGTTGTGTTTCTTCTATGGCTGGCATTACCGTGACTCAGCGTGGTGTGTGAGTAGCACACTCTTGTGGTGGATATATGTAACAGCAACTGCGCTTCGCAATACAGCAGTCTTAGCAATTACTTACATTTACCCCAAGAATTGTGGGATAATCCACTTAATTTTACAAATAAAGCGTAGCGCTAGACAATACAATTTGCACTTCTGATGCGCAGAGCTCCACATCGTGCTCTCAGTGTGCCACGGAAGCTGACTGTACACTGCCAGCTTGTACGGCGAAAATACAAAATGCAGAACAATACCAGTAAACTCCCAGATGATGCAAGAAAAAGTCGCTAGATTTGTCGCTCGTCACCAGAGCTAGCGACAAAATGGCCAAGTCCTATTAATCATATACATTTTCTCAGATGACTGAAATGTCAAAGATATGGGTATCTAGATTTGAGAGTCAATTTTTGAGCATAAAGTGCTGGTATTGAAAGTATTGATATTTCGGTATCAATCTCCACGTCGCTAGCCACTGATTTGTAACGCTAAATTCATCTGTCATAATATCATTGTATGTGTTACAATGATATGTACCAGGAAATATGTCGGTCCGCAGCAGATGACCCAGCCTCTGATGGCCGTCAGGATGTGTCAGGGATGGTCCTGGCTCTGCATAGTGAGGCGGTACCAGCGGTGGCACCTCTGGAATTTTTACCAATCTCATCAAAAGCACATATTCAGCACAACACACACAAAAATGTCGGTTTTTTCCTGCCTCTAAGCCGTGTTTATCGTCAGTCCGGGGCCCAGTAAGGTCATTGTGACATACTAAACCGCACCAGGTGCGATGCGAAGCAAAAGGTGTTACATTTCTCGCAAACTTGACACCGGAGAACATTACATCAGGTTTCACTCTTGGACTGAAAACAAAAGCATGCAAAAAAAATGCAGATCAGCACAAAAGAGCTTTGCAAAAAAAAGAGAGTCAACCCCCGGCCCACCGAGAAAAAGCACAGGCACTCATTGACTATTCTTTTATTCGAGTTTATTTCACAATAGTACGCAATTTGTGTTCTGCATTGTAATAATACCACACACAAATGTCCTCAGGCTAAAACAATATAAAACATAACTTCCACACTTGTCTTTATTTATAATATGTACATGCGCTCGTTTTGCAAGAGGCCAAAACTCTCGGGCTTTTTACTCGTTCCCAAATGTGCGTCGAGGGATGTACATGAGTTGAAAGTGACAGGATAAAGCAAAGTGGTGACCTACCTGACTAGAAACTGTTGATTTTACAACCAATGTACATGTGTGGGGACTATCTTTTACATGCCACCTATGCAATAATACTGAAACCTGGATTCCTGTTGGAGTGAGTGGTCCTGTTTGTCACTGGTGTCTCTCTCTCTCTGGTAGGCCAGGGTAGGGGAGGAAGCCGGTAGTCTGATCTATGCGGGTGCAAACTTCTTGGCCTGGGCCCTGACCCGCTTCTCATAGTCCATCCGGTTCTGACTGGAATTAAAACAAAAGGGTACTTTAATCCACCAAGAATTGTTGTGCAATAATAGCTTTAGGGGGAAAAAAGATCAGCAGGACATCGTTAAGCCTGTTGGTCTGTTCCGCGGTTGAATACAAACAACGTATATGCATATTTAAGCATTCTACATATTTTTGCCTCCATTACGCATTTTCAAGCACAAAAAGGGCTAAATGAAGTAAAATACAAATGTCATAGAATCAGCATTCAATATATGAAGTATTCCACACTGGTCACTAGGTGTCAGTGATGTTCAGGGAGACACACAAGCACAAGACTTCACTGAACACCCGCCCCCCATTATCATGCTAGGTTTTGCATGCTAACGTTAGCATTGCTAACAAGAGCAGAGTACGTTTTAGCTATTTTCTTGAGTAGAAACCTATAGTGCCACTCAGTGCTACCATGTCTGTTGTTAGCAACGGCATGCTAATATTATATAGCATTTTGTAGCATTAGCATAGCATTTCACAAGTATTAAGTGCAGCCACTTTGTTCTATCATGCTGGGTGTTGCATGTTAGCATTCATGCTAACGTTAACATTGTAGCATTTTAGCTGTTTTCGTAAGTAGACTTGTCTAAGCACTTATGCCACTTATCATTCATACTGTACATCCGTTTTAAATTTCAGCACATTTCAGCGACTCTTTTGCTTCGACACTCGAACCTTTCCTGCTCATATCTGTTTTTTCTGCCTTTGTCTGTTCATTCAGATCACGCATTCGCACGCAATGTTTCTGACATCGCATACCTCCAGTTAGGTCAGTTATGTCTACTATATTGGTGAATAGGGGTGCTATTTCATGTACAGAGGGCTCTAATCATGTTTAAAAACATAGACATAGATTCATTGGAATCAATTATTAGTGATAAAAAGAGAGAATACTGTAATCCACGACTCCACCATTCATCACTAAAGTGGACTCATACCAGTAAATTGTGTAAGCCTCTGCCTGTGCTGGGTCTTGAATGTTGGGCTCGTTCAGCAGCTCCTGGATGCCCAACAGGATCTGAAAACACGGCAAGTGATGAAAGGTATCGGCGTGACCGCCGGTATGCAGCCTTATGTAAACGATAAACAAACAGACAAACCTGTTTGATGGTGATGGCAGGCCTCCAATCTTTGTCCTCCTCCAGGATGGACAGACACACGGTGCCAGATGGGTAGACATTTGGATGGAATATTGGTGGCTCAAACTTGCCTGATGGGGGAAAAACAAACAATATCAACAAACATAGAATAAGTTTTTCTTAGCATACAGTATCTCACTGAAGCCGGTACAGTTATCCCCCCTTTATTGCGTTTAACTGGTTGGATTACATCACTAGAGCCCTTTAGGCATGAAATAACACCCCTATAGCGACCGTTACACTCGTATTACCAAATAAAGTAGACACAACCAGAGAAATAAGCCACTTAAGACATAAATAAGACTTGTGCTTGTGTGTGTTGCTGGTTGGCAGACAGGAAGTGACGTCGGGGGTTGAGAGGTTTAGCTTGCCGTGCAAAGACGCAATATAGCGGTTACTAAACGGGGCATATTCACAGGTAGTGAGATACCATAACACAGATAAAGATGGTTGAGACTCTCGTGATATTGTGCTGTACACGGCCATGTGTGGCGGTGCCAGCGGGACTCACATTTGGGCGGCGAGGATGGGTAGTCATCTTTGAAGAGCATTCTGAGTTTATACGATCCTCCCTCCCACAAGGTCTGACAGACAAGGGAGTAATAACAACTACTTTAGTAAATAATGACAAAAAAAAAGTGATGCTAATGTAACAACGTCAAACACACCCGCCTATAGCATAAAATCGTGTTTTACTACCAATCTTGCTCAGATTTTGCACAAGCGCTTGTCAATCCGTGATTCCCACCCTCGAGTTCCAGTGTGTGTTTTGCAGAAATGTCCAAATACTCCAAACATGATGCAAGACAAAAACACAAAACTATGGCTGTCAATCGATTAAAATATTTCATCGTGATTAATCGCATTTTGCCCATAGTTAACTCATAATTAATCGCATAGAGAAATACTTTTTTATCTATATTAAGCAGGGATGTAACGCTCCTTGTGGTAAACGATTCGATATGTAACTATAACGATAACCACAAATTCAGTTTTGGAAATATGGGTTAGTTAGAAATCCCACAGTTTTGAACGTTTAATGCGAGCGGCGATTTGTCCTCGAACACACCTTTTTCATTCTCCCACGCTGCACGGCTAAGACTACTATGCTTTATTTTTTACTCTTTTTCTTTCACCTGATATTTGTTCCCCAAAAATACCACACGGGAATGCATACAGGTAAGATTTGATGACCTCACTGAGTGCATATTTGTTCAGTACACATCCTCTCTCCAGGCTCACACTAGTGGCTCTGTATTCATTTTGACCTTTAAATTTCATGTTGGTCTTGTCATAGTTTTACAAAAACGTAAGTAGGATAAACGCTATAATCTAGCTAGTTCATTGCGAATGCTATTTACAGCCATGGTCGTCACATTGACAGTACGTACCTAGCAGCTCGTAACACAAATTTTGGCCCGCAGTTCAAAGCAAAAAGCCGCAGACAGACGACTCACATCTAAAAGACACATAGTTGGGACTCTCGTGTGCCAAGATACCACTGCAGATGGCAATAAAAACGTTTCCTACACCGCGACCTAATCCGGGATAACTCAAATCACAGCGACGGTAAAAACAAATAACGGTGCTTTCGTTGCAAGAGCCATCTTGCCAGCTTTTTGAAGCTAAATTTACCAGTCAAAATACACGTTCCTTTGTCCATTTCTGCTCAATATTTGTTCCGGCTTGTTGCTAAACAGTCACCCGTGCTTCCTCAAGCGCTGATGGTCATGCACAGGACATGCACACGTCCAAAAAAAAAAAAAAAAGTAGTGTCGTTAAAGGAAACCAGTTCCACACTCACATTCATACCTATGAACAATTTAGAGCCACCAGTTAACCTAACATGCATGTTACTGGAATGTGAGAGAAAACCAGAGTACCACTAGAATCCCCACCCACGCACACACACACACACACACACACGGGGTTAACATGCAAACATGCCCAATGCCGAACCTCCAGATCTCAAGACCGTGTGGCCAACCTGCTTTATTTTGCATCTGATTTTAATCCTGCACTGCGCATGCAATTGCGGCATTTCCCTGCCGCATGCATGTGGTTTTGGACCATTTATGTGTTTGGAGCGTTAGGACTTAGCTGAGCATTTGCCCCCCGCTGTGTGAGAAATTTCATGTCGATCCGAACTCGTGGGGTCAAACTTTGGGGCCGCCATGTGGTGTTTTTGTTTGAATGCTTCATTGTGATATGAACATAATACGCGACTCCTTACTCCTTTCTTTCCAGGAATGGCACACTCCCAGTTCATCAGGTTCATGGTTCCGTCAAGATTCTTGGTAGGCACAGCCACAAACCCCTGTGTAAAGGAGAACTGTTTCAGTGTCTACACATTAGGGATGTCCCGATCCCCTGCATTTGGACGGAAGGGTAACAGAAAGGTGCAGTAGAGCCGCTACTTACAAACGGGTGGTCTTTCCTCCAGGCTTTGCGCTCCTGGGACAGTCTGCTTAGAGCAATGCCGGACATTTGTGCTCATTTACCCTTCCCTGTGAGGGAAACAACAACAACTGAATGAATTGGGGGATTTCATATTGGATCTACATCAAAGGCGGGCCGTCGATCCACGCACTTATCTAAATATACACCAACGGATAGTTTGGCCGCGGTAAGGACCTGACGGTGGCTTCGCCCACGCGCTCCTCCTTACCGGTTGGGATGTGAAACGGCGTCTCCCTTCCAACGGAACGTTATTGTTGGGGGCGAATATGACGGCGTCTCAGTTTGTTGCGACTCGGCTGTGCGGCGGCGGCGACCTAAGAAAACACCCTTCGTCGTTACAAGTAAAAAAAGAAACCCACAAATAATGGACCGCTAGGGACGTAAACGACCACACCGCTACAACCTCGCTTGGTTTAGCATTCCTCTGACAGCCTAAAACGACATATACTGACGTTATTGTTGTCAGAGGCTTCATATATTTGGAAAAACGACCACGTTTCGGATTCTCGCTGGGGTGGCTAGCGTTTGACCAAAAAAAAAAGAGGACCCCAAATTGTTTTTTTCGGGAGGACCTTCAGGCAGTTTGTTGGACAGCCCGCGGACTTGTGTCTAAGGCTGGCGGCCATCTTTGTTGTGGCGCTGACCTGACTAGACAAAAATTAGTCACTTTATAAAACAATTTTTTTCAAATAATTGGCTCAATTATTTGACTTACTATTTGACTCAAATATTATTTGACTCAAATAATTGACTATATTATTTGACTCTCTATTCGACTCAAATAATTAACTCATTTGACTCACTATTGACTCAAATAATTGAGACAATTATTTGACTCACTATTTGACTTATAATTATTTGACTCACTATTGAGTCAAATAATTACTCACCCTAAGAGATAGGGTGAGGAGCTCGGTCACCCGGGAGGAGATCAGAACAGAGCTGCTCCTTCACATCGACAGGAGCCATTTGAGGTGGCTCGGGCATCTAGTCCGGATGCCTCCCTGGTGAGGGCATGCTGGGCCTGGAGAAGGCCCCGGGGCAGACCTAAGACACGCTGGAGGAATTATGTCTCACAGCGGGAGCTGAATGAGGTGGGCCAGGAACCGGAAAGTCTGGATTTTCCTACTGAGACTGCCCACGACCCGGATAAGCGGAGAAAAACGGAATGGAGTTCAGTTTGAAAGGAAAAAAAACTGTTATTGAAGAGAACACAGCGAATGACTTATCTTCTCACAGGTGTTTGGAATTTCATTTAATTACATAAACTGTGATATACGGTCTGTTTTCCATTTACAATATTTTCATCCCAAAGTAAACTGAATATTGACTTTTCTGCCTAATGAATGACACTCGAGCCTGACAAAGTTTACATGGAATCATACAAGAAAGCAGAAAAAAACTGCTCTGCTTGTTAAAAATAAGTGCACTTTGTTTTGTGAAGCATTTATTAATGCTGAATTAGAGTTGCAACCTGCAGGCATGAACTCTTATCATTGGGCGCTGATTTAAAAGTGCAAATGTCTCATGTTTTGCTTCACATGTAACATACATTTTTTGTTAACACAGAAGGCATCATAGTCCGATCTAGTGAGCTGCCCTCACACCTTCTTTCCCTCTCCTACTGAGATGATATGCTCAGGAGACGCCCTTTTAAACCACTCAGCCCAGGAGCCGTCATAGACACACACCCCGGGGTGGCCCAGCAGGTGAGCGGCCAGCACCACAAGGCACGCAGTGACGCCAGAACCGCAGGTGGCCCAAATCGGCTGGTCCAGCTTCACCCCAGCCTCCCAGAACAGTCTGGCCAAGTGGTCTTTGGCCAGATATCTGCCAGAGGCATCCAGGAAGGATGTGAATGGGATGTTGACAGCACCGGGGAAGTGGCCTGGTAGGGTGCCTGTAAAAAAAAATACATAAACAATAATACATTCATATACTATGGCAACATTGCTATATATTTTTGAAAAATAACATTTAAAAAAAGATGATTAACTCATCACTTATGTTCTATGACGATAAAGCTTGCTCACCCTCTCTGGGCTCCGGTTCCACCCCCCTAAACCTGCCAGCAGACCGGGCGTCCACTACCTGCACCCGCTTGGTCCTGATGTTCTCCAGCATGTCCTCATAGGTCTTCACCCACGTGGGGTTGGCGGTCACCCGGAAGTCCCTGCGCTCCGGCTTCACCTGGTCCGACGTCACCGGCCGACCTTCGGCGAGCCAGTTCTTCATGCCCCCGTCCAGCACCGACACCGAGCTGTGGCCGAACAGCCGGAACATCCACCAGACGCGGGGGGCGCTGTACGAGCCGAAGCCGGTGGTGTCGTACACCACCACGTGGGTGTCGTTGCCGATACCCAGCTCACCCACGTAGCGTGAGAAGTGGCTTTCGGTGGGCAACATGTGGTCGTACGGCGAATTCCGGTCGCTGCACTCGTCTATGTCAAAGAACGAGGAGCCCGGTATGTGCTTCTCGGCGAACTCCGCTTTCGGGTCTCTTTTGGTTATGGGGAGGTACCATGACGAGTCCAGGACCCGAATTTTGGAGCCCGCCAGGCCGTTTCTGATGGCGTCCGCTAGCCATTGGGCTGAGACCACAGCCCGAGCCTGCGCCGCCATGACAGCGTGCAAAGCAATTACACAAGATGGCCACTAGAGGGGGGCGAAGAGGCTTGCGCGTGTACAAACAGTCTTCTTCTTCTTGTTGTTTTTTATTGGCGGTTGGCAAGCAACTTATGGTGTGCATTACCGCCAACTTCTGATAAGGTGTGTGGATCGAGATGCTAAAAAAATACACAAAAAATATAATAAAAAAAATACAAATACATAAATTAAATTAATTGCTTTAGTTTTCCCTACAGAAAATCTTATACCCTATTCACTTGCCCATTTTTGTATCTTATTGATCGCGTCTTGTATTTTCCTTTCTATATACTTTATATTCCTTCCTCTTTTCCACATGACTCCATCATCTGCAAACAACGCAACATCTACTGATCCTTCCACTTGGTTAAAAACTTCATCTATACACACAAACTACCCAACCTAATTAAATACTACTACTACTAATTAAATAAAGTACATTCTTTTATCTAAACTTGTTTTCCTTAATAATTTATATATTTCCCTAATCCCCGTATGCTTTGAATCTATCCTTAATATATCCTCTACTACCATCCTAATTTTCTCTCTTTTTATTTTCCTCTTCAATTTTCCCTTTCATGATTTTACTTACTGCAATAATTTAATACATGCTCTATGTTTCATACTTCATTACAATAGTCACACAAACCCGTACTGTGTTTACCTATTAGTTTTAGAGAACTCTTTAGATATGTATGCCCAAAGCTCATTCTCCTTCTTCCTGTTTCTACTAGCTTCCCGTTCTTACTCCTGCACACCTCTGACTCGTATATTCTTGTCTACCTTTTGCTTCACTATTCCATTTCGCCTGCCACTTTTCCTGATTTCATTCTTAACTATGCTTCTAACTTCTTTTTTGCTGTAACTTATTTCCAAAAGTATTTTTGCCTTTCTTGTTGCACATTTTGCATATTTATCCACCAATTCATTTCCTAAAGTGCGTATATGAGCCGGCACCCAAATAAATGCGATAATAATTCCTACCTTATTTCATCGAAATATTGACTAAACTATTTCCAAGATGATATCCTGTCTTGATACTGACCATACATTATTTGCGATTATGGCAACTTGCCTCCGTCTTCTCCACCTGTTGTAATTCACCTTGCACTTTTTCCCACGATATTTCTTTCATATTTAAAAACCTTGCTGCTGCTTTGACAAAATCTTGATTTTTTCAGTCTTATTTTTTGCTTGTTCTGTACAATTGATGACATATGCAAGAAAAACCACCAATTAGTCCATAGGAATTCCTGTATCTACTGGTTCCTGTCTTCTGGTGCTTATTTGGCTGTTGCTCTCATTCCTTTCCTCTATTTCCCTTTCTCCGTTTCTAACTGCGCCTAGTCTTTTTATCTCAGTAACACTTCCTCCTTTCATCGTTCCCTTTAGTTTGGTAAGATTCTCTTCTATAGGGATTCCAGATTTGACTCCCCTAGTCCCTCTTTGTTCACCCCCAGTTTTTCTTTCTTTGACTTGCCTTTTACACATTTCTTTTCTTTTCATTGCCTTATTCCTCTGCTCAGCATTTCTGCACGTAATCAGGATACTTCCATCCCTTAACACTTGCCATGCCCTTCTCTGTTTCACATTTCGGTATCACTTCATATTCCTCCGTCATCTCTTCACTTTCTTCCTCGGGCGCTCTTTTACTGCTTATTCTCCTCTCCCCTCTTCCTCCACCTTTCCTCCATTCTCATTCACCTCATCCTCCTCCATCTCGATCCAGTCACAAACCAGATGATGCCAACCGCCGTAATCCGTTGGGATGTCGTCTCAGGCAGGCGTTGCACCAAACAAGGTTTCCCTCGCTCGCCGTTGTCCCCCCCAGTTGCTTGCAAAAAGAAAGTGCCCGAAATCCTGTACAAACATTACGGGTGGAAAGTAATAAAATCACCCGAATATAAAACGACTATAATCATAAAACGAACCCTTCTTTTGAAGGCCACTTATTTAAGGAATATACACTTACACAGTGTATAGACTGAAATCCTAGGGGCGGGTGATACTGCAATTGTTTGGTACCAAGCAAATACAATATTGCCATAACTGTACTGTATTGCAGATACTATACCGATACTGGTAGTTTTTCCTTGAAATCCTACAAGATCAGTGAATCATTCGGTGATGCATGTTCGCATCGCCAAGATCATCGATGGGATGCATACGGTACCCAATTGACGAGGTTCTGTAAGTAACACGTGCACGTGCGAGCTAATCACGTGAGCGTGTAAAGTGGAGAAAAAAAAGAAAAGGAGAGATAGCGAGAGGAGGAAGGAGAATTTAAATTGCTTGATTGGAGTCACTGCTCGTCCATTATAGACAAACCCCTGTTTTGTAGTCCATGCAAGGTTTCTCCCACTGACTGTTCTTCCATCATTCCAACAGGCTTGACCTAGAAGACATTTTGCTATTGAGGTGAGTACATTTCTATGTTCACTTAATATTGGTGCACATTTGTCATTGTTTTTATGTTTGCAATGAAAATTGAATACCAATTATGCATAAATGTATCATTTCATTCTAACAGTGTGTGTTCACTTATTAAGTTGTTTTGCGAGGAGTGTGTTTAAAATACAACAACAAACTTATTCAAAGTATCTAAAATGAAGAATAATCCAAAATGTTTCCGGTTTCTCCTGTTTCTCCGGTTTCCTCCGTCTCTCCGGTTTCCTCCCACATTCCAAAAACATACATGTTAGGTTAGCTGGGAACTCTAAATGGTCCATAGGTATGAAAGTGAGTGTGAATGGTTGTCTGCCCTGCGATTGACTGGCGACCAGTCCAGGGTGTACCCCGCCTCCCGCCCAAAGCCAGCTGGGATAGGCTCCATCACACCCGCGACCCAAATGAGGAGGAGTTCCATAGAAGATGAATGAATGTGTGGATGTGTAGCTCTGACACCACTGAAGTTACATTTCCAAAAATGTTTGTGGATTTCATTTCTGTGGTATGATTCACATAACTTTTATTTATTTTGATGATATATCAAAATATGTTGTCCCCATGGACCATGTAGTGTCTTCAATGAACCTAACATAGAGATTTTTGGACAGTGGGCGAAGAGAAAAGGAAATAAAATTCCCTCCCACGATTATTGCCGTCACTGCTGATGTCATTATTGAACAATCGGAGTCACAAGGCACACTTCCTTGCTGAAGAAAGATAGCCCCGTTTGGGAGAAATGTGATTAATCAGCAGTCTCTCTGAGTAAGAATGAAAGTAGTCTTCTCAGATACAAACCGATTTACCGTTATTTTAAGGAATAGGACATCATGTGACAGGAATGTAAAGGGAAATTAGAAGCGGCTCGTGTGGTGTGATCCAAATGGAAGAAGAGTTGATAGGCTTTTAGGATCTCACAAGCATGAGTACACCCCCATTTGTATTACAGCATATCTTCTCAAGGGACAATACTTTAGATATGAAACTCTGATATACTTGCAAGTAGTCAGTGTAGAGCTTGTAAATGAGTCATCACACAGCCATTGTTGTCCAAATAGCTGGCAACACAAGTGAGTAGCTGGGGCTGCATGAGTGCTGCTGGCCTTAGGGAGCTGCGGTTTATTGACTGAAATGCGCATTCATTAGGAAGCTGAATATGTTGGTTATATCTGACGATTCTATTTATAGATTTTTCAAAGCAGGACTGATGACAGTCACATGATAACCCACTAAAAACGTCTTCTTCTATCTCCTTGTGGTCGTCAGCCATGTTTTGGTTTAGGATTGACTTGAATATTTGGACGTACACAGCCCCAAGTAAGCTCATGTCCGCTTCTCTCCGGTTTCCTACGTTTTAACAGGATGACTCTACTCGACTACCCAGTTCCGGAGTTGGACGTGACCTTGCAGGAAGTGTGCCGTGTCCTCCAGCTCATTTTGAGTCCCGATCTTTATGCCGAGTTCAAAAGCACACTGGAGAAGCACAAGGGGCTTCTTTTAGAGGCTCACCAGAAATTAGCGTCCAGCGCTTCAGGCCAAGAGAACTGGGTGACCGAGCAGTTCAAGCGATGCCTGCTGTCTTGCGCTGACCCCCTGCCGACCTCCACCGCCCTCCCGGTTGTTCTTCTTCCATCCAAAACGAAGGGGAGCACCCAGTTAGCGAGAGCGGCCGCTCTGCTTTGGGCAGCGGCGAAGGTGTACAGTGAGCCCATGATGCTGGAGGGTGAAGTGCCCATGGAGAAAACCCAGCAGTCTGAGGTTTTTGCTGCCACACGAATTCCTGGCAAGAGTGGAGATGAAATTAAGGTATGGATAAAGCAGCTAAATATTTATAGATATCAATTCATCCTTTGGATTTTCCTTCACCAGGTCTACCCTGACAGCGTCCATGCCATCATCTCTTGTGTTGGAGGAGTGTTCCCAGTTGACATACTGCAGCGCTCCACCGCTGGTGGACCATTATCTCCGCGGTCCTTCTCGGACATCTACAAGCAGCTGGCGAATGTAGCAGAGCAGCCCGACGCGGGAAAGAAGAACGATACCTCGAGCATTTGTAGCCTATCTGCTTTAGAACGCAAGTCCTGGGCCGCCATTAGGGACAAGATCGTCGAGAAAGGAGGATCCGTGGCAGCGTCTTTGGAGCACATGGAGGGCGCCGTGCTGACGCTAAGTCTGGAGGACTGCAATGCACCTTCTGAACTGGCTGACATCCTCAGTGCGGTGAGGCTGGGAGAAGGAGACGGTCCCTGCTTGAGATACTATGACAAGGTAGGACCCCAACAGTGCACTTATCGGGTTATTAGAGTCTAACTTTTTTCATTTCAAGAGCTGGATACTTTCCCGACATATTGATCTATCCCTGATGGTGTAATGCCTTACCTGGCAGAGGGCACGTGTTCAATTCCCAGCCAGGCTTGCGCTGTGAAGCGCATGTGGCATAAAAACTGCAATTAAAAACTAAAACCAGAAGAAAAAAAAAGTATCTCAAAAGTTGGGCAAGTTAAGTGAAATCTGTATTATTCTATGTGGCTACTTTGTTTTCCAATATCATCTCGTTTAGCAAAGGAACAGCATTCCTGATATCATGCCTAACCTCAAAGAATGATGCCGAAAACAACCAAAATCTGGAGAAGCACTCGGAGAGCACAGACCTCCGCCAAGTGCCATAGTTTCCACCATAAATATTAGCCAAACATTTATTTTATTTACATATTCTGATTCCTTGATCATGAAAACATATCATGGGGGGGTTTGAATGGTTTAAATAATGCTAACAATGCTAGCATGCTAACACCTAGCATATAGCGCTAAGTGCCTACCTCTGAAAATATTTAAAATGTTAATATAGTTATGTTAGCATGCTAAGACTAGCATACTAACACCTACAATGATAGTGCTAAATGTCTGCTTAAGTTTTTATTCATGAAAATTGCAAAAAATGCTACTTTGCTCATGCTAGCAATGCTAACATGCTACTGTTAGCATGCTAACAGCCAACATAATAGTTTCTACCTAAGAAAATGGTATAAAATGCTATTATGCTAATGTTAGCATGCTAACACCATGCATAATACTGCGTATATATCTGTCTTCCAATGAAAATGGGTAAAAATGCTATTATTAGCATTCTAGCAATACTAACATTCTAACGTTGGCATGCAAACACCTAGCATGATAGTGATAAGTGTTTATACACTGTATGTGTCTGAAAATAGCAAAAAAATATTGGTTTCACGATATTATGGGACATCCCAATGTATTACATGTACTATATGAGCTGCTAGTTTGTGATTTTAAAAGTACGCTGATCTTCCTCATGTCTGTCGTGGCAGGTGCTGAATCTGGTGGTGTTCAAGGACTGCACAGCAGGACTGGTTTTCGAGCACTGCGCTGTGGACGGTATGGTGGCTGGCCTTGTAACCAGCCGCTTGTACCAGCTGTCTGAATCAGCGGACTTAAACCTAGCCCATACTGATGTGCACCACGTGAAAGGATCTGCTCAGCCAGCTCCCCTATCGTTTTCCTCCCAAGGGCTGATCAACACCAAGCCCAAGCCTGAGTTACAATCCAAAAACCCAGTTGTCACTTTTGATGTGTCATCTTATCCGGATGTGTTTTCAACCATCAGAAGCCAACGAGGCCTCTACGACGCTTGGATCAACTTCTCTTTACAACTTTCTTTGATGCAGACTCTTGGGGAATCTGCTGTCACTCACATGCTCGTCACTCCTACCCATATGCGCCACTACAAGCACGGTCGTTGCGATCCCACGTACTCATCCACCACGCAGTCTCGTAAGCTCGTGGGTGTCTTGGCGGCTAGCATTCGCCCGGACAGCACCATCCGATACACGCACAGCCTCCTAAATTTGTTTCATGTTGCCTTTTTGGAACACAAAGCTCTCATCAAAAACACCAAAACTGGACATGGTGTAGGTCCTCATTTGGCTGCCCTTCGTCGAGCTTTACCGACGGACAATCCTTTGAAAAAGTTTCTGGACACCTTTGGTTGTCCATCTGTGTACATCACTGGTACTGAGTGGATGGAGGGAGTGGAGTGTGGAGTTGGTAACGTTTATGCCCAAGATCAGCTGGCAGTATCCTACCTCGGAAAGAGGGACAAGGTTCGGGTTGTACTCAGTGGGAAAGGTAGCTTTGCCTTAGTGCTGGACAAGCTGCATGAGAAACTGAACGAGAACTTGAAGTTAGTGATGCTTTTAGCTCTCAGATATGCAATCACATGTCAAATGGGAGCTATGGATTGTCTCCTCAAACAGAACCAAACAAAGACAGCAAATGGTGACATAAATCGAGGTCCAAAGAGCACTGGAGACAACAAAACGCCTTCTGACTCCACCTCAGTCATGAGTCCAGACTGTACATTGGTGATACATGGCGGTGCTGGGGAGGGGATGATGCTGAACACACAAGTGATACACGTCATTGAGTTTGCTCTGCAAACGGCTTTAATCCTTGGATCCCAAGTGCTTCAAGAGGGTGGACGAAGCCTGGATGCAGTTCAGAGGTCAGTAGAAGCTCTGGAAGACTGCTTTCTCTTCAACGCAGGTAAAGGCTCTGTATTCAACAGAGAAGGCAAAAATGAAATGGAGGCAACCATTGTAGATGGCAACCAAATGAGGTCTGGAGCTGTCGCTTGTGTGCAAACCGTAAAGAACCCAATCAAAGGCGCGAGGTGTGTCATGGACAAAAGCTCACATTCCCTCATTGTGGGAGAGGGCGCCGAGGAGTTCCTGCAAGGCTTGGAGGAGAAGGTGCAACCCGTCACACCTGATTATTTCCACACGAATATCCGTGACAGAGAGCTAGCTGCAAAGCTCGGCGTGGCAAATCCTTCCAAAAACAATCATCCTCAGACAGTTGGAGCTGTGGCGTTGGATTGTTGGCGTGGATTGGCTGCTGCGTCGTCAACGGGCGGGTTAGTGGGGAAGCTGAAGGGCCGTGTTGGTGACACAGCAGTAGTCGGGGCAGGAATATACGCCGATAAGACGTTGGCTATTTCCTGTTCTGGAGATGGAGATGTGTTTCTGAGGCACACAGTTGCACAGAAAATCGCCAGCCTCTATCATCACAAAGGCTACAGCCTGAGGCAGGCATGTAGGGAGGTGATAACGGAAAACCTAAAAGATGTCTGTGCAGGGGTCATTGCCGTGGACTCCAGAGGCGATGCTGTTATTGAAACCAATGCTGCAGTGATGTTTGTGGCCTCAATGATAGGAGGAATATCAAGAGTTGAGGTGCTTCGGCCGCTAAAGAATGTCAATGACGTGATTTGGGAAACAGATGAGCTGGTGGCATACCTCAATCCCAACCCTTGCACCCCCGGGTCGACTATTTTGACTCGAAAAACACTCAGCGGAACGCATAACATTTTTCATTTGGCTGAACCTGATTTTGTGGATCTGCTAAACGGTGCAAAATCTGTATCAAATGTTCTATGTGGGAAACTGGGAGTACAGCGTTGTGCTTTGGTTTTCTATCCCAACCCCAGTCAGCCAGCACAAATCCGACTGCTCCCACTTCATGGCTTAGAGCCGACGTGGCAGCCTCACCTTGCCACTCAAGAGGAATCCCACTCTTACGACCCAGGATACTGTTCATCTAAAAGTGGCCCTCGTTGGGATGACCAAGCATTAACCAAGGTTCAAGCTCAGATCAGGAAAGGACTACCAACAACAAATGCACCCTTTAACTTTGAATTTCTGGGCGATCTCTCTAACAACAACCTGTTCAGTCGAATTGTAAAAGGCGAGGAAAAACACTGGCGAGTATGGGAAGACAGTCAACATGTTGCCTTCCTAACACCATACCCAAACACTCCAGGGATAACTGTCGTGGTGCCACGCAAACCGCTGCCAAGTGACGTCTTGAAGCTGGAGGAAAGTGACTATAAAGAGCTGATCTTGGCCACCCATAAAGTTGCCCAACTGCTGGAGGAGGGAATGGGCGCTCGAGATGTCGCACTGATCTTTGAGGGCTTCCAGATTGACTACGCTCACGCCAAGCTGATTCCTCTGCTATCTTCCCCTAAAGGCCCAACGCTTGCTAGACTACAAGCAGAATTCTTCCCAAAGTACCCTGGCTATGTGTCATCCCTTGATGGTCCAGCTGCTGACCCAGATGACCTCAAAAGGCTCTACTCCCAAGTCACTCAGTGCAGACCGCCGCAATCCTGGAAAGACCCTCAGTTGCACTCCACGCTTGCTATCACCAGCCAGTGGTATCGCAATCTATTCCAGATACAGAACACTCTTTTCCACAGCACAGTGGAATATTTTAGCAATTCCTGCCAGTACTCCTACGGTCTGACGCCTCTCACTACAGACACAATCTCCTCCCCTATGGGTCTCGGGTCTGACTCAGAACCAGTTTCCGTTCACCTCTTGGGTCAAGACGTCTATCTGGCTGACTCCATGCAATTTGTGCTTGAATACTTCCTTCGCTTCCAGGAGAACCTGCAGGGCATCTACTACATCTCTCCCAGCTTTAGAGGCGAAGATCCCGACTCCACTCACTTGAACCAGTTCTACCATGTGGAGTGTGAACTGTTAGGAGACATGGACCATGCCATTTCCATCGCAGAGGGATATTTGGCTCATCTGACTAAGTCAATGCTCAAGAGACACTATGAGATAATCCTCCACACTGCTGGGACCCTCACACATGTCACATCCATGCTAAGTAAGTTGGATGGGAAAACCTCGCTACCACGTGTTTCTCTTGACCGCGCCATTCCAATGATGCCTTCTGCTGATTGCTTGGAGTGGGTACAAGACGGTCAGCCCCAGCTCGGCAGGAAGCTTACTCGCAAAGGAGAGCGGGTGTTGATAGAAAAACTCGGCGGCGCTGTTTGGCTGACTGAGATGGACCATCTAGCGGTTCCCTTCTACCAAGCTTATCTGGAGGGCAGTGGGCGGTGCAAAGCCAAGGCCGCAGACCTTCTGCTGGGCTTGGGAGAGACCGTGGGTCTCGGTGAACGTCATTCCACCCCTGCGTCGGTGCAAGAGGCTCTCAGGCACCATGGAGTTCCACAGCAGTCCTACAAGTGGTACACTGACATGCGGCAGGTGAAAGCACTCCGTACCAGTGGGTGGGGGATGGGCACAGAGCGATACCTGTGCTGGCTGCTTCAGCATCATGATATCCGAGATATCCCGATTATTCCAAGAGTCAAAGGAATGAAGTACATGCCCTGAGTGTCAGAATTTGTACTCTAAAGAGAAATAGGCTGCACTGCACTGTGATTGTATAACCTTATCTATTTATGGTTTTCTGTTTCAATGACAACACCTTACTGCTTTACAGTATATATGTTTAATTACACATGTAGTAGACCCACGGAATGGTTTAATTAGTAATTATTTAATCACAGCATACACTGCATAAATAAAATCTAATTTCTTTTTTGGATGTGGATTTTTTAAATGAATCTTGTGCTGTTTGTTTTTTTTACTAACATTTAACATGCGGATATAGTGTTTTAATATTGCTTCCAGTAAAATAACGTGATTGTTATGTTTTTAACCAATGAAACCTGCTCTCTGATTGTGGTAACATCCTTGTGGATACTATTTGGATGGCAGCCATTTTGTTGAATAAATCCCTTGTTCCTCTTAGGTCCATTTTGTGAGTTATATATTGCACACATGACACTTATATATCAAGGCTAACGTTTCCATTCAGAACTTTATATATTATATCAAACCTAAATGACAAATTATACATGAAAACTGTACTATTGTATTATACTTATGGCCACAAGACTAACTTAATTATACTTTGGTATTGTAGAAGTTGTGTGATTTGTTACAGAAATGTACCCCCACTTTTTTTTTTTTTAAATACCCGTGACCCGGAAGTAGAATACCAGTCTACTATTTGTTTCCGGTTGTGGCTGTCGAATTTTGACCCCCGGCTTGAAGAAGGACTGTTGCTCTCTCCCATAATCTTCGGGCTAATTTCAGCGCGTAAGTTCACCGTGCGTGTTTGCTGTGTGTAATATATGTATCCACGTCGTCCCACGCGTGTATTTGCGTGAACGTTTAGCCGGGCAGGCTAGCTTAGAGTGAGTAAGGTCAGCGCCTGGCTAGCAGTTCGAGTGAGATGCTAACAGGCAAGTCACGAGAGTGACTTTCCTTGCAGTCAGCCATTTTCTCTTGTCAAAATGAACCTTCGAAGTTGACAGCGATGTGGTTGCGGTGACTTTTGACGCTCGACAATTGTCTCGTGGTCTAAATGGCAGCTCCGTGAATGCTGGGTGTGCGGGGCTGCTAACGTTAGCCACAGCCTTTGGGAGCTACAGAAGTAGCTGACATTTCCAACGTGTGTCGGCCATGTCGTCTGTAACAGACGGTGTGCTTTTTTTTAAGTTATGTGGACCTCCCCACATTTCAGCAACCATTTTATGACTACATTTTCTAATTTACTAATATAATAGATTAAAAAATTGGATGCATTTAAGTTATAATTGTCTTGCCAACAGCCAAGCATGGTGGTGCTAGCTGCATGAGTGCCACAAGTACTAGGGAGTTGCGGTTCATTGAAGGGTGTGCTCAGGTATATTTGTCATCTTCAACCCTGATCACTCCATCCTATCTTGGTCCCCTCTGTCCCAGGTGCCAGGGTCCCGCCCCTCTCCAACTGTGGTCCCTCATGGGCGGCTGGTCTAGCAGTGCCGTGCTGGGGCTGTACCGGGCGCTGCTCCGTGCAGGGCGTCACCTTCAGTACACAGACCGCAACTATTATCGCCGCGCTGTGGCACGTGAGTTTCGCCGCTGCCAAACCCTGACGGCACCCGAAGACAAGGAGGCGGCTCTGAAGAGGGGCCAGTTTTTTCTCAGTAGCCGACTGGGTGGGCTTATGTAGAAGGGGGGGGGGTTGGTAGGGTGTCCTGTCATCTGGGGGCGGGGGTAAAGGTCATCTGCAAGTATCTCTCCCAGGTGGTTCTTCTAATACTCGACTACCTCCCGCTAGTAATCTATTTTTTAACACAGGTTTAATGTTGTTCTAGCGCAGGATGGCAGGAGTGAATGGAGACCGGAAAGGGAAGAAAGATGACAACGGCATCGGCACCGCCATCGACTTCATGCTTTCCAACGCGAAGCTCGTTTTGGGCGTCGGGGGAGCGGCCATGCTTGGCATCGCAACGCTAGCTGTCAAAAGAGTATGTGAGAGCCTACTCTGTCACATTGGTAACCGAAATGGGTGTTAAAACGTGGTAGAACATGAGGCATTATTGGAAACGCATTTAGCAAGTCAGGGTGCGCATCTAACAGACCAACAGAGCCAAGAAGGCAGCGTTTGGACCCACCTTTTCCGTCGCCAAGCAGCACATCGCCTTCCTGCTGAAACATGCATGGGTGTAACGTGGCTCACTGCAGGAAGAAAACTAAAAACAAATGTGGAAAAATAAAGCAAAAAGGTATAATGTAACTAGAAAAAGATAAAACGAGGTTTGTCTTGAAATATATGCATAATGTTTTATTATCGATATAAAATGAGAGCTGGAGAGACCTGGTGTAAAAATGGACAAGTAGATAAAACAAAAATCTTTTATTATTATCGTAATTAGCCAGGCCGATATTGGCTTAAAATTGTAATATCAGTAAATATTGGCATCATGTCTTTCCCTATAATGAAAACCAGTTTTAAAAACGGCTGTACATAAGCATGTGGGTTTCCGTACTAGCCGTCGTCGAGGCAACCACTGTGGCCACTACGTGGAAAGACTTCGTCATGTGTTATTCCTCGCAGTCGAAACTGAGCTTTGATGTGTTGAAACGATGGCCGTGGGTTGTGTTGCCAAGAGTTGGGCAACTAAACCGTCGCGGCGCGGTAGCCACATGGTCATTTTCCACATGTCATGTCATCATTTTTTTACCAATATCGAGAGTCGCTAAATGTGGAGCTGTGATTCACAACAAGACGGGAGTCGAGGTAGGCAGCACGGTTTACTCTCAACTCAACAACTCTTCAGCGACAGCTAAGTGGCTAATACAACCTCATAACCCGGAAACGGAAGTACACTTGGCGAATGTCTGAAACGATATTGTGGGTCATATCTCCACAACAAGAGATATGTGACATTACACATGTCGGTATCGGTTGATATCGGAATCAGAAATTGAAAGTTGGATGATATTGGCGTATTGAATATTGGCTAAAAAGCCAATATAGAACATCCCGAGTCATAACAACGGTTTATTTCAGGGGTGGGCAAACCTTTTGGGCCACATTGGGTTAAAACATTTGGTGAAGAGGCTGCCTGTATATAAAGCTGGCACACTTGCTCACACGGGAACATAACAGAAACACCTCCAAAGCAAATTATCGCATCACATAAATCAACAACTAAGCGCTAAACATGCAACACGTAACTTAAAACTGTTATTTCCAAATGCCCGCAAGGCATGCTGGGTGGTCCAGCTGCAACGATGAACAATAAAAGATTGGTTATCAAGGGTATATTTTTTCATTTTAATTTTAGTCAAATGAATGTTATAATCTGGTCACGGTCCTGTAGACCCAGTGGCGTGCATCGTCGTGTCTGGTGATGCCTCCAGTAACCAAGGTGTAAAAGTAACGCTCTTTTGTCGCTCAGATGTACGACCGTGCCATCAGCGCCCCGACCAGCCCCACCAAGATGGAGCAGAAAGGAAAGCGAAGCTGGGAGGAGCCGGCGTGGGTGGGTTCTTCACCCCGAGTCCTGAACCATGACATGAAGGCCACCACTAGCAGGTCCCTCCAGTGCCTGCCCACCTCCTCAAATTCCTTTGAATCAGGTGCGTGCAGTACAGTAGCATTGACGTACAACGGAATATGCTCAATCTTAACCATTTTGTTGCTGCTGTTCTGTGTTTTTGGTGACAGATATCCAAATGGGAGGATTCTTGTTCTTTCTCCACAGTGGGTGTTTGTTATTCAGGCACCCAGATAGCAGATTTAGAATAGAATTGATGTCTAAATATGTTTAGTGTGAACCTCATCTTGACATGTGTCTGTAGGCTACGCACCAACTAGACTCTTATCTTCTCAGACTGTCTGCGGAAGGTTGTGGGTCGATCTTCGGCGAAAGGCAGCGGCTCCACTCAGTCAGACCTGCTGCGTGCTCGGATGCGTCTATCCCTGCAAGAGCGCCTGTGGGACTTCTACCAGAACAACGTGGACATCCCCAGCGAGGAGCAGGCTCTGGCACGGAGGGCAGCGCTGGACATCTGCGCCGAGCTGCGAGTGTTTCTCCACGCCAAACTGCCCGACATGCCTCTCAGAGAGATGTACCTGAGTGGCAGCCTCTATGATGACCTACAGGTGAAGTTTGAACTTTTTTTGGTCTGCTTTTTGTTTTTGCTTCAGCTTGTTGATTTAAATGCAACTCATCCATCGCCAAGGTGGTGATGGCAGACCACGCCCAGCTCATGGTGCCTCTAATTCTGGACAAGAACCTGTGGTCCTCCATACCCGGGGAGGACACCATCATGAACGTTCCAGGTTTCTGGCTGGTCCGCAGGGAGAATTTGGAGTATTTCCCACGGAACAGCAGCTACTGGGACCGTTGCATGGTTGGGGGTTACCTCTCCCCGAAATCCGTTCTGGACGTCTTTGACAAGCTGATTGGTTCCATCAACTGGCCGGCAATCGGCAGTGTCCTGGACTACGTCATTCGTCCAGTGGTCCCTTCAGAAACACTCACCCTGGAGGTGCAGTATGAGCACAACAGAAAGCTTTATGTGGACTTTCTTCCATTACTCGTGATGGAGGACGGAACCTCTCTGATAGCCAAACCGCATCGGCTGGCCGCCGAGCGCCATCAGAACTTGTGGCGGCAGAGCTTCCGCGTGGCTGAAACGGCGCGGCTCAGGACCCTGGATCAAGAAGATGGAGGCTACCGATGCGCGTGCCTCAAGGTGGCCAAGGCCGTGTGCAAGCTCAACCCCGCCCTCAACCGGCTCAACGCCAGCCAGCTCACCAACGCCATCTTGCTGCTAAGTGAAAAACAAAAGGACTGGACCCACGAGGTGCTGGCAGACAACTTCCTGCAGTTGCTGAAGGAACTGGTGGGTCATTTGGAGGCGGGCCGCCTGCCCTGCGTCCTCAACCCAAAGGTGAACTTATTCTGCGAGCTGACCGAACAGGAAGTGGATGAGTTGGGATACACGCTCTACTGTACGCTCTCAGACCCGGAGTCGCTTCTGAGGACTGCAGGGGCGCAGCTGCCACATCCATCTTAGATTTGACAGCATGTGACACCCGCTCAGTAATGGAAACTTTATCGATGTCACTCATTGCCTCCCAACATGCGAAGCTGCTGCTTTTTCATATATCATTTTAACCTCAGCGTGCAAGTGGGATGGGGTCTTGTACTGTTGCCAATGTATTAATGAAGTTAGTGTTGGGTCAGATCATCTACAATTATGTTACTCTGAGCTCTTTTTAAACTGGTTGGCTACACGCGCATTTTACGGTAGCCATGATACTGTGTCGTTGATTGTATGTCAACACGAAAGCCAATAAAATGCTGATAAATACACGCTAGAGAAAAGCTACTTCTGTTTTGCCAGGTGCTACTTTGTTCAACGCGGAAGGAAGGGGTGGGGGTTTGCAAGAAAACTTCATTAATATGGTGGCCACATTCAAGACCCACACACGAGGAAAGGTGAAGCGTTGGAGGTGACGCCATTGTGTGTATTGGAGCTGGCTGCTGAAATGAGAACAAAACTTTTTTTATCACCACTTTGGCATGAGCACAAACTATTCCCTTGTGACTGAATGTACAGAGCTGCTCTCTGTTTCACTTTCTCCTCCACTTCCTCTGCACATACTCCTCTTGCTAGATTCCCCAATCTTGTGGCGAGGGTCTGCAATCGAATGTGTTTTGAGGAAGTGATGGCGTCACCCGGCGTTTCCTTGTTGGGTTAATTTTGACAGCGCTAATTTTAAACAGCCCTTATTTTTACCATAGGTTGTTCCGGGTGCCCCAAGAGTAGCCTATTGTTTGGGTTTTTTAATGGACCTTGGAACATTGTAAAAATAAAATTTGACAAGGAAACCACAAAAAAACCCTCAGTAATTTTACAGAAATAATATCATAATATTAGGAAAATAAAATGAAGTGACTTTTAAAGGTAGAAAAACAAATGTGCAATTAGTAGGGGTGTTAAAAGATTAAATCTTGACAAGAGTTCTGGGAATATTAGTCATTGGGACGATAATGATCACACAATAAATGAAAATGACCTTTATCGATATGCCGGCATCAATATGTGTGCGTGTGTTTTCTTTCTGGCCTCCAAACAGGCAAGAAGAGACTTCACTCTGTGCATTCAATTTAGCACCTTGGTGTGTTTGTGCCCAAGAACAACGGCATGAATGGAGTGAGCCCTCTTCTCAGGTGGAGCCAGAGGATTGTGACATAGAAATTAGTAGATAATATATTGTCATATTTTTATAATATTATTCAAAGTTCAAATCTCATCTTGTGAACTGCAACAACTAACAACAACCTTAGCAATTTAAGTTTACAAGAAATATAAAGTCAACACAATCAGAACAAATAAATTTCTTTGCGTCAACACAGCTCTCCGACTCCGCCTACTACAACTTTGTTGTATGACATTGTGAAATACTTAGCTATGTCTGCTTTTCGTTCTCACGTGTAGCCTTAGGGTGACCAACCAGTGATGAGGCGCTTCAGTGTTTAGTGCACATGCATGTAGGGAGGCCTTCACTTCTGTTGCACATTTGCTTTAAATATTTTCAATCAAGTAAGTCACTATTTTTCTATTTATTGTACATTTGCAAGTGCGCATCGTGTTTTTGGATAGTCTGATTATTTTTGACTAGGTCTTCATGTGCATGTGAAGTCTTCCTTTGCAGGGCCAGGTCGGAGGAGTTGTCACTGTGCCACATTTGTACAAGTAGATGACTACCTCTGCAGTATCCACCGTGTGAGGTAAAGATGTACTAGCCATATGCTGTCTTGCATGCTGTGCTTTGTGCAGCTTTATTTTATTTCCACTTAAATGTTAATAAACGACAAGTGACTATTTTGTCTTGATGTCTTTTCAGTTGGAGAGTTAGAACTGACACTCGACGAGTCACACACACACAAGGAGGAATGCACACTGCAGTAAATTCGTTATTTACTGAACACATAAGATTCCAAAAGTAAGGTAAAAAAAAAACAAAACAATCAAACATCGTTGTGCAACTCTGACCGTACCGTATCGGTCACTGAACACTGCAATACTGTAATCCCTCACCACTTAGCGTTTTTTCCTAAATATATTAAATGATACTATTTTGTTGAATACCGCCTATTAGGCAAATACATTCATATGTATTTTTGTAAACTAAAAGCCACTCAGAAGACGGATTCAATGACGTTGCGATATGTAGCGTTCTAAACTGGTCACTATGTGTCAGTAATGTTGGGGGAGTCTTGTCTCGCTAAAACTTTCCCGCACGATTGCACTTATAAACAAGTACTCATCAGTGTCTGGTTGCTCTATTAACTGGTCTAAGACCACAGCTCTACCCAGTAACTGGCACTTTCAGGGTATACCTGATGCCATAATACGGACAGGGAATATCCGATATTTGGGTATAAACATTTCACCCTGGTTGTCGGAGCCGACACACTTGAGTTATGCTCAGCTTTTGAAAACAACAGAGGGTGATGTTTTGCGGTGGCGACGTCTACCCTTATCGCTCATGGGGAGAGTGGCTGCCGTCAAATTGATGGTTCTACCGAAAATTATTTGATGTTAATGATATCCACCAAACCATCCTCCAACTGGTTTAAGTCACTGGACTCCCACATCTCTAAATTCCTTTGGAAAGACAAACCATCACGTATCAGCTTAAATACGTTAAAACAAACCAAAGGCAGGGGAGGTTTAGAGCTTCCAGACTTTTCTCAGTATTTCTTAGCCAAACAAACTGCAATATGTCTCCAAATGGCTCAAACTGAGTTATCCAGACGAGCCATGGCGAGATATAGAGCAAGCACTGTGTGATGATCTAGCAATCTGTGATCTACCATTCACCAGTTCAACCATTAAACATCATAAATGTTAAAGTCAGCTCCACTCTGACAGCTTGGTGGGAATTTCTTAAAATATACAAATGTTCCCTTTGTCCATGTAAGCTGACACCCATCTGGAACAACCCTGACATCCTACAAAATAAAAGAATGATAAACTTTTCTCTGTGGAAAAGCAAAGGGATAAAACACTTAGATAATATCATAGTGGAAGGAAAGTTTGTGTCATTTGATACGCTCACCTCCCAATATGGAATCAGCAGCACCAAATTTTTAGAATACCACCAAATCTATAATAGGAAAAAAATACACTCCCAATCAATTGAACCTGCAAATGCCAACCAAGGTGGCAGAATTCTGTAACCTCTGCGCCCCAAAGTTATTAACAAAAATATATAGGCTTAACAATAAAACAGAAGATTTAATACACCTACCGACTGCAAAATGGGAAACAGACCTACTCAGTAATTTGGATCAAAACACATGAATACAAATATGTTCAAATACATTTAAAATGACGAAAAACTTAAATCTACAGCTGATTCAGTTCAAAATTCTTCATAGGACTCATTATACAGGACAAAGGATGTTCAAGATGCGTCTCACAAAGTCAAATATTTGCTCACAGTGCACAAATAACTCTGTTGATAACTTTATACATGCTGTGTGGTATTGTGCTCCTGTCCAAAGGTTTTGGCTTCAGGTATGTGAGGAGCTGTCCACTTGGTCCAGATGTAATATTCCAGCACAACCCACATTGTGTTTACTTGGCCGTTTAGGTGGCATCAATATCGATAATAACACCTCACGTATGGTCCTTACTGCGTTATGCATCGCAAAGAAAACTATTCTCATGAATTGGAAAACAAAAGCCAATCTAAGTGTGAACCAATTTAGGAACCTTTTATTAGATCATCTCTTGTGAGACAATGTCTAGCTCTTTAAACAATCAATTGGACCAATCTCATTCACTCTGGTCCCCGGTGATTAGCTCTTTCACTTCACTCTGAGAGTTGGGCGGGTGGCAGAAGTGCCAAGGGCATGCGGGCCGCTGGGGGTCCCTTGGGTTGGGAGGGTTGGGCTACGCTGCTCTGCGGGGGACCCGTGTTTATCTCTATTGAGGCTGGCGTAGGTCTGGTGCCGAGGCCACTGGTTGGTGGTGGGGCGGGGGGGCGCGGGGACACGTGCATCCATCTGGATGGTCATTGTTCAAGAGGTTCTGTTTTTCTCATTTTTCTTTTATGTTTATTATTATTAGTATGTATGTATGTGTATACATTAATATGCACACTGTATGTATGTACTGCATGGATATGTGTATGTGCACAGTATGTGTATGTATGAGTGTACGTACAGTGGCGTGAAAAACTATTTGCTGACTTGTTATTCTTTTGCATGTTTGTCACACTTAAATGTTTCTGCTCATAAAAAATAGTTAACTATTAGTCAAAGATAACATAATTGAACACAAAATGCAGTTTTTAAATTAAGGTTTATGTTATTAAGGGAGGGAAAAAGAACCTAACAGTGGTTTATCACACCTGAGTTCAATTTCTGTCTTTTCGTCTTAATAAAAAACGTCTTAATTTTGCTAAAAAACATCTCGATGACTTCCAAGACCTTTGGGAAAATATCTTGTGGACTGACGAGACAAAAGTTGAACTTTTTGGAAGGCACGTGTCCCGTTACATCTGCCGTAAAAGTAACACGGCATTTCATAAAAAGAACATCATAGCAACAGTCAAATATGGTGGTGGTAGTGTGATGGTCTGGGTTATTTTGCTGCTTCAGGACCTGGAAGGCTTGCTGGGATAGATGGAAGCATGAATTCCACTGTCTAGCAAAAAATCCTGAAGGAGAATGTCCGGCCATCTGTTGGTCAACTCAAGCTAAAGCCATCTTGGGTGCTGCAGCAGGACAAGAACCCAAAACACACCAGCAAATCCACCTCTGAATGGCTGAAGAAAAACAAAATGAAGACTTTGGAATGGCCTAGTCAAAGTCCTGACCTAAATCCCATTGAGATGCTGTGGCATGACCTTAGGAAGGCGCTTCATGCTACAAACCCTCAAATAAAGCTGAATTACAACAATTCTGCAAAGATGAGATAGTTTTTCACACCATTGTATATTTATATATATTTCTATGTATGTGTATATATATACACTGTATATTCGTTTTTTCTTTTTCCTGTATTTTTGCTTGTTTTGCGCTGACTGTTCTGGTTGTTGCTGAAATAGTAATTATCATGGTTGTTTATAATATGGTTGAAATATGTTTGTGAGGTTCTTCTGCACCCTTTCTTATATGCCCCACCCCCCCACCCGTCCCTTTTCAGGTCAGGTCCGGCATCGAAATGTGGTTTAACAAAATTCATAATAAACGCAGTCAAATGCCAAGGGAGACTCATTTGGATTATGAAGTCTCCCTTGGCAAAGCAATTTTGCTCAGCACTTAAAGGCAGCTTGACTCCCACTCAGCTGTTATGATGCTGGACAAGACAAAAAAACCTCTACTCTGAACCTGTGGCATCACTTCCTGTTCGCTCCCCAAGCATCGAAACACACTTAGGGCAACATAGTCATCACTCACGGGATCACAGTTCGTCGCTTCCTTGCAATGTCTTTTCCCCCCCAGAAATTAATAAATGATTGTGGTTTATGGTAAACAATGGTTTATTACTAAACAAAACTTTGAAATACAAGTGCTATGTAGTATTTTGGTCACTAGGTGGCTTTAATGACCCAAATCATAAATGACACATTACCTTACATTACTTTAACACTGCATAAAGTCAACCATGGCATGTCTGAGGGGAAAAAAAGTTCTCCTCCCATCCCATGTGGAAGTGGTTTACTTAAGTGTAGAAGTAATACATTTAAACAGCTTCCCGTAACAAGTCAGCATGAGAGTTGCAATGTTAAGTAAATAATAGTAGGTGACTATAGCGGTGTCTTGTCTGCAGGGCTCTAATAATGATTTTAGAAAATATCTAGAAAGTCAAACTTGGTGTTCTATGAAAATATTTTATTAATTTACATTGAATGCTATATCACGGAAATTAATGCGGTCGGATCTGAAACCATATAACCGCAATAAACGACAGACAACTCCATACGAGTACAAGGATTATTTATGTCGTAAATGGCTGTTATGTCTACTGTATTGGATATGAGTGTAAAAGGTGACTATAGGGGTGTTATTTCATGTCTAGAGGTCTCTAATGTTGAAAACAGTATTCTGAAGGCCATAAGCAGCTTTTCTATGCTCTACCTACACAAACATTCCGTTTATGAATAAGAAACTCTGGGTTGGGTCTGGAACCAACTAACCACAATAAAGGAGGCATTCCCCTAACTCCTTTTCTGATATCGTTTTGCATGTAGGCCTCAATTTCACAACCAAAAGCATGACAAGAACAACAAACGGACATCATTGTGACAGCATTACGCTGCTGCAAATCAAAACTAACAAAACCCGGTGTGATCTTTGAAGATGAGTGCAGTCATATATTTTTTATTTTTAAGTGGTACTACTTGGCCAGCGCAAAACCTACACGATCAGCGCTCCTGTCAAAGACCGTGTAGTACTTTCTGATGAAGACATCTCCCAGGATCCACAGAGGTCCTGCAGGGGGCGGGATGTCCATGGCCATGAAGCCCGAGAGGCAGATTGATGTTCCCATCTGGGTCTCCTGCGGCACCGTTAGAAAGGAGTTAGAAAAACACGACATCTGAGGCTGCGACTTGACATAAAACCAAACCTTCAGGATGTAATCCTCTCCGGTCAGGTTGAACATCTTCCCTCCTATGTGGAAGGAGATGACGGGAAGGGAGCCAATCTTCTTACAGTCGATCCAGTACTGAAGAGGAAAAGAAGGTTGAGGACGTGAAGTGTCAAAAGAGAAAAAAAAAGCGGAAGAGCCGCACCTCTCCCATCAGCAGGGGCAGAGCTCCGATGGCTTTCTGCAGCGCTCTGATATCCTCCACGGGGCCGACCATCAAAGACGTCCCCGTGTCGACGATGGCCTGGCAGTCGGCTTTGCAGACTGTCAGCTGGGGGCCCACGTCGACTCTGTGAGGTACCGGACACACAAGAACTTCTGCTAAAAGGGTCCTTGAGGCAATGAAATGCAAAATGTGCTCTCACCCGTTCAGATTAATCTGCCAGTAGGCCTTGCGTGTGACGTTGACATAGTGCAGGTCTCCTGTGTAGCGCTGTGGGTCGCTCCCACCCAGCACCAGCTCTCCTCCCACTGCAGCTGCAGGGTCTCTGAGAAGCAGACGGGAAGCGTCACGCGAGTCCGGACCGGTCAGCCACCCTGACGGACATTACTTGCTTATGTAGAAGGAGAAGACGTTTTGCGGCAGCAGCTTGCCCGCCATGGCCGTGTCAAACACCGGGGTGACGTTGGCGACCGATATGGAGGGGTAGGCCATGCCCAGGACCCCGTCAAAGCGGGCCACGGCAAATGTGATGCCCGGCTGCTTCACGGCTTCGGCAAACTGCTGGCCAGGCACGGACAACCCTGCTATCTGCCGGCGCGGAAGGAGGTATGATAGGAATGGCGTGAGCCAACAAAATGGCGGACAAAAACAGCGACAACTCACAGTGACTGTGTCTCCACTGATGAAGCCCGACAGACTGCCTCTGCCGTATCGGATGGAGAACTCTGTCCCGTTCTGGACGTACGTGCTGGACTTCTTCGAGTCGTAGCGATTATGGATCCCTGGTCACAAACGGCGGCTCAAAATGCTCAAAAACAAATCGATGTTACGAAAAGTTATGAAAAGTGGGTGAAGGTACTGACAGCACGCCACGTCGAAGAAGGAGCAGTGAATGGAGGGCACCCAGAGGTTGGAGGAGCCGGTGTCAAACAGCACCGTGAAGTCTTGAGGCGGGGAGCCGATGCTGATGGCGCCAAAGTACTGGGCCTGGAGACACAACACAACAATGTTCATCTCCAGTACCTGCAGTTTTTGCAGTTTCACCTCTTTGCGGGTGTGAGGCATCCCATCCACCCATCTTCTTTACCAGGGGCGTCCAAAGCGACCTTCCCTCTCCACTCCATGTGTATGCTAGCGGCCCCGCCTCCACCCATCAAGACCGAGAGACCGTTTGACCGACAAAAGAGCTCACTCCATTCGTGCCAATGTGCTCAAACCAATGCACAGAGTGAACTCTCTTCCTGTCTTTTTAAGCGAGAGACAAGGAAAACAAACACATGATAATATACTGAGGCCGGCCAAATGGTCAAGTTGATTTGCATTTATTGTGATTAACTGATTTATTATCGTTCCAGGCCTAGTGCTCTTACCACATTTTAATCTCGCTTGGCTTTGTGACACACCCACAAAAAACAGCGATGCTGTAATGAGAAAAAAAATTGCAATTTTGCACGCATAAACTCTTAATATTATGAGAAAAAATGACATTTAAATCTAAAAAAATATTAGAATGATTTCACATTTTTTAAAATGTAAGTTGTATTACGGGAAAAAGTGAAATGAAAAAAAGAATTTTTAAAAAACTTTGGGTTCAAGGAAACAATGAAATTTAAAAAAAGTCATGATATGAAAAAAACCAAAATGTTTTTTTAATAGGTATGACGGAGTATTAGAGCTACATTTTTAAAAAATCAGAGATTTTGTGATTTAACGTCGTAATTTTACGAGAAATCTAAAATTTTTCGTGTAAAATTACACTTTTTAATCTAAAACATAATCTGAGATTGAGATTCAATGTCGTTGTTTTACAAGAAATGTACGATTTTTCTCAAAATTACATCTTTTAATCTGAAAATTTCAGATTTTTTTAATGTGGTCATAATATAAAAATACAACAGCAAAAATGGGGGAGGGGTCAGAATTACATACTAATAAGATTTTTCACTGTTTCTGAAAAGCTAAAATGTAGGGTTTTTTTTTATCCAATCAAAGTCGCCCTTAGTGGAAAAAGTTTGGACACCCCCGATCAAGACATCTTATCCTGTTTAGGGTGAGAGGAAGCCCAAAAGCCTTTTGCTGACACCATGGACTGACAGGGAGCACCAAGTTTTCCAAATATCATATTTGAAGTTGCCTTGTGGATGCCTCATCTTATATACTATTCGAAGTCCCTGCTTGCCACGCCCACATAGGCGGGCCACGCCCCGTTCCTCAACAAGCCACGCCTCTGCCTCAAGACAGCAGGTGAGCCGGCATTTTTTACAATACGGGACGGAATGTGCACTGTCTGATCGAGCACCCGCTGCGTCCCAGGATGAGATAACGTTGCAAAGTGGGCTCCTCACATCCATGTAGTTCGTCAGTCTCTCCACGGGTAGTTTCGGCGAGGGGGCGCTGTCGGGAGCGCCAGACGACTTGGCCAAAGCCCGGATTTGGTCCAGAGACTTTCCATTGTCGCTAATGAGGCGGCGGAGGCTCCTCGTCTTCTTAAGTGGAACGCTGAAATATGATTTGTTTCCCCTTTATTAGTTAATAATTGGTTGACACGCCGTACAATACGATTAGCACAATACGACAAATATTAAACAAGTCCAAATATTCCGAATAAAGTGTATTTACCGTATAATGGCGATGCTGTGCGCTGCAAGCAGCACCCCAACTACGTAGAGAATCCCCAGTCGTGCCATTTTCTGCCCGTGAAGAAAATTGCAACACTGCTTTTTTGAGTTTTCCGGTGCTGACTGACGCCCGACAAGAAACCACTAGATTAACTGACGCATGTGGCTAAAGGCTTTCGGCATTGACCGGTTTCACTCGGCAATCTTCGACGCCAGGCAACAATTGGCCGAAGGGAATGTGGCGGCTGTTCCTGTTGGCTAAAGCGGATGTCAATCATCCCGATTCATGCGCGGCAACTCTCCGGCTTTGACCTGGTCACGAGTGATAATGAGACTCCGGTCTCGTGATAAGGCACGCATGTAAATACTTTTGAAACACGGCAGACCAAATATTGGCTTACGATACGATACATATTTGTGAAATAAGCTCAGCGTTTATGGCCAAGGACAGTCCTCAGCTGTGTTGTTTTGGCACTGTAGCCCGGAATTTAAAAAAACAAAAAACAAACTACATTTCCCATGATGTACACGCACTTCCTGGACTACAGAAGAGCTACACTTCCGGTGATGTCAGGCGAACGCTACTTGGTAGCTAAATACGCAATTAAATTACATTTTGGACATTATATCAACCAAAACAAGCAAAGAATATTATGTCAAATAATACACATACGTTAAAGCTATTGTTCCATTCAGTCATACCTTGCTCCCTCGCTATTGTTGTAACGTGATAGACTGGACTGTTATTAGTCAAAATATCAGGAAGTAATAAGTTGTATTCTGCTCAATCGACAGCAGTAATGCCACAAAACATTACCTTACATGACTTTGCCTTGAACATTGCATGAAGTCAGTCAAGGCATGTCCGACAAAAAGTTCTCCTTCCATCCTGTGTGGAAGTGGTACGTTTTTGGCTTTTTACGTTTAGAAGAAATAGGGCTAACTGGTGTGTGGTGTGGCGTAAACAATGAGTAATGGGTGTGTAAAGGTGACTAAAGGGGTGTTTTTTGTAATTATGTAAAAAAAAAAAAAAGTATTTCGAGCATTTTCTAGCTATGAAAATATTCCATTTATGAACATAAACTCCTACATCAGTGTCTGGAACCAATTAACTGCTGTAAATGAGGGTTTACTGTCCTGTAATGCATTAAAGATAAACATCTGTATGCTGTAAATAGATATTTCACTAACAACATCACTTAGTCAATTTTGCACTTTTTTCAGAAAATTAGGGAATGCAACAAAATGACACACACTTTACTTTCCTGTCCAACAAGAAAATTCCCTGGATAGAGCATATTTAGTATTTCACTAATTACCAATCATAACTATAGTTACAAAAATAGATTTGATAGCATGTTTTCTTTATTTTTCCCAAGCTACCTCGAGTCTTTTGGGCATTGTCACACTTGTGTTAGGACTTGACTTTGGGACTAGGAAGGTTGAAGGCTCAACGTTTCTGCTTGACTGTTGCTAAGTGAGAAAAGCAGGTTCAGGAGTGAGTACATAATGCATACATAATGTCATCATCTTTACATGATGATATAAGAGACCCACCACCCTGTTTTCTCTCTTTTGACGCTGTGTTGGTATTTAGACTAAACGACTCCAGACGGTGCAACGGAACACGGACACAGAGGCCTGTAGTCGACTGCGCCACCTTTGAATTACGCCTCTACTGGTTTTGCAGGATTTTTAAACGTTGATAAGACAGCCGGAGGCATTTTTTCATAATAAAACCTTTTCAGGTGTAGAGGTGCAGAACTTATGGACTTGTGGATTGTGTATGTGTGCTTTTGTTAAACGGCAAGACAAGAATCGCACGTAGATGGTAACAGAAGGAAGGCATGTGCCGCACAACGAACAAAGACACTCGAGCTGATGGCACTGATAAGGGGGGAGTACCGGGGTGTGACAGCCGGACGGTTTATCGTCGCCGTAACGCTCCCATCACTCAGCAACAGGAAATTCCGTAAAATTCCATTTTGTCGTTTGCAAGTTTTGCGTAGCGGAAAAGTGTGCGAAAAGTGATAAACGCTGTCATAATGTTAACTCTTCAGATGGATTTTGCAAGCTGTAAGGTCCCAGCCATCCAAACCCCCGCCTGACATGATGAAGTCCTCCACTATTACACCCTCTGGACCCGCACCAGTGGTAATGTCTATGTGTATTTGTGCTATTGTGTTCTTTGATTAAACTGGTATTTGTGAATTGCGTGTGTGAAATTTGTAGTACACCGCTTGCAGTTTATACCAACATTTTCACCGGGATGCCCCGCTGTCGGAATTGAAAGTAAAGCCCGTACCTCCTCCAAGGTTAAGAAACAGCAACAACGCTTATGAATCCAACCACGCTGTGGTGAATTTCTAAAGATACTGTGATTCATTGATACTAGCAATCGGTGCCCAAATATGCACACTCCAATACCGAGGTCCCCGATACCGGTATGGATTCTCACGTGGAATGAATAATCGAATAGAAATACAATATAAGTATTCCCTAATTAATATATACTGTATAAATGTATATGCATATATGTGTATATATAGATACTGTAGATAGATATATACTGTAGTTACTTTATCAATCTCCACAATTAATGATAATAATAGTAATGTAATATATCAATATATGCGTGTATACATGTATTTTAGAGTTTTTCAAAATAATACTAATTAATGAATTGTGCAGTTTCACGGTCGAATACGCCAACGAATTGTTGGTTTGGACAAAAATATGCATATTTGACACATTTTTGGCCGACATTTACAAGCATAAAAAAGGCTAAATGAACTAACATACAAATATAGGATGTTCAGAAGATACATTGATTTGTTATGGTTCTCTGTCTTTTTCTTAGACCTCCCCAAACATCTCCATCAATGACAAGAAGAAGCCCCCATCCTGTGCGTCGACCGGAGCCCGCTATGAAGGTCCAGATGACACATAGTAGGGGGGAATTCACATTTGGGGCGTTTGCTGTGCTAGTGTGATAGTTTGTTGGTGAAGTTCCAGCCGGACCGCGAGAAATGGGTCTGGTGCGGTTTGATTCTCTTGAGTTTAAAAGTGAACGCTACGCTGCCCGAAGACACAAACCGGTGTTAACGTTACAGTAGTCCCTTGTTCAGTGATCACGGTTAATCCATTCTTTTCGTAGTTACAGCAGAAAACGACATCTACTTGATTCCAGCCTTCTAGACCTGCAGTGACACCCCTACAGTCACCTTTACTCTCCTCTTACCCGAAAGAGTGAACATAAGACGACGCAATAATGTTCCGGTGCTAGGGGACAAGAGCAGGGGCAGACAGGAAGTGATGTCAGCGGTTTAGAGTTGAGTTTTAGCTTGGCGGGGGTTACGGCCACAACAGTCGCCCGTGTTAGTGGATATTGTGCCGGTTGTGAGATCAACTGCAATAAAAGCCTGTTGTTGCAGCAATCAAGTGCCTGGTGCTTGTGTGTCTCACTCAACATTACAATGACACCTAGTGACCGGTGTAGAATACTACATATCTTTACGTCTTTGAACGTGTCTTCTGAATGCCTTACATTTATATTTTAGTTAATTGAGTCATTTCTATGCTGGAAAATGCTTAGTTTATGCGAAATAAATGTGACGTGTGCTGAAAATGCATATTTTTTAAACTAACAATAAACAGATCCCCGCTAAATAAAAATTGAGCAGCGCTAACCAAGGGGTAAAAACCCTGAGCTTCAACAACACGCATACTTATTACTTTCACAGCCCATATTGGCGTTAAACTCAGACCTCCGTTCCTATCGCTTCCGTCGCGCGTCTGATGACGTCATCCGCGCGTCTGCACGCGTGCCAGCCGAGTTAGCATGCCCGCTGTCGGGAACTATTTGCACGTTTCGCCTTAGGAATGTAAATATAAGTGAGCGGCGGTCTTATTAAGATGTCCGCTGACGTTTTGCAAGCCCAGCAGGACGAAGGGAAGGCAGCCGTGAAGTTCGGGAGACATTTTTTTTACACAGCTGTCAAGAGCCCAAACAGAGAGACAAGACACTTCCGGCCTTCACAATAAAACACAGCCCATTTGTCATTTTACAAAATAAGGGACAAGTGAGGCTGTGAGTGTTTTAATGACTTTTGTTTATACACGTTAATAAAATAAATACAATACTACTGCAATTTGTATTGCATATTTGTACACGTTAATAAAATAAATACAATACTACTACAATTTGTATTGCATATTTGTACAAACTATTTTGTTAATAAATCATTTTGTGTTGTTTCCATACTCATTCAAGAAATTAAAAAAGACTCAAAATTTGGTCATGGCATAGCAGTCAAACTCCTATTCTGTGTAAATTGATCAGTATTGTAAAGAAAAAGGTGGACATAAAAAGCTGAGGAAGTCCAACAAGAGCAGACTTTCTGGCAAAGTTCAGCTGCTGACTCAAAATCTGCAGGAGGAGCTGGATTATCTCAATGACATGCGGACATGTTTTCTTGTTATACAGTGACTACTTGATATTTTGTACAGCTAATACTAAAAGCCACGTTCAGCCTGTGTGTATAATCGTATCACCCAATGTCTGTCAATGTCCGGTATTCATTTACAATTTATAAATAAAGTTGTGCAGTTTGCTGTTAGGTTTAAGACTTCAAAAAGCCTTCAAGTCGAAATATGTGCTAAAAGTGCCTGTGCTGTTGATTTTTTAATTTTAAATATGCATTGAAAATATTATTACTGCACTGTTATCTTTTGTTTGTCGCTCATGTATACTGCCTCTCAACTGCACAGTCACCAATTTTTTTAACAGTTATAGAGTGGAACCTCGTTTAGTGTACGGCCCGGATAACGTGTTACTGTACCATTGAAAATGTATACCACAATTTTACCTTGTTTGCCTGCATTTTCCTATCACGCATCTTGTTGTGTAATAATACACTGCGTGAGTCCAACTGCGTGCTTAATGTATTTTTTAAATCACAAAACATCCTCGTTAGCAGCCTGTTAGCTTGAATGTAAACAGGAAGCACAAGTCAGCTCTGTCGGCTGTCTATGATGTCATCAGCATGTAGCTCTGTAGTTCTTCGCTAACTAGCACAGTTTCACCACGTGTCTCAAAAATGTTAAAACTGTTGTTTTGATTTTACAGGCATAAAATAATTCTAAATGCATATACATGACAAATGAAAGGGCTTCATGAACATTCAAGGTTACTTTTACCTTCATAGGAGACGTGATGACGTGTTGACAAAGACACAATGGGGCAGCGAGATATACGGACACCACCTGTGTGTTTTGCTATGAGGTATTTCTTTAATTCAATCGTGTTTCTCAGCATTCTTTATCAAAATGCTGCCACTTGCAACTTTCTTTGGGTCCGTTTTGTAGCTGTGATCAAAAAAGCGGTGACTTGAAGTGAAAAACACTACTGAGAAAGAAATAACTCATGGCAAAACAGGAAGGTGGTGTTTGTCGGTCTCATGGCATATACTGAAGGTAAAGGTAACCTTATTTGTTTTCTAAAACTATAACTGTATAACTATAAAAACGTTTTGTGTTAACATTTTTGGTCTGAATAAATACATAACTCGCATTGTCCAACATGTCCAAAAAGGGACAGGATAAGCCCTACTTCTTCCTCCTTTTTGGACATGTTGAATTGGAAAAGTTAATAGAATTTAAGATCCATTTTCATCCCTTTTAATGCCTCATAATGCTATGTTTACAATCTGGTTACAAGCCATCAGTGGAAAACACGCATTTTTTTTTTAGGAAGTCGTGTGGAAAACAGACCCTGGCGGAGTGATTGTCAACACTGCGGAAGGATACAGTTAAGCCGCAATGCGAACTGCTTAACTTCCCCGCGCCTCCGCCAGCGCCATTTTGCTTGTCGCGGGAACAGAACAACAACAACAGCATTCCGGGGCAACAGTCTTTTGGACGAAATGGCGGTGTGAACGTGCGCAGCGACCTTGCAGCCTCCAACTAAACAGTGCATCCAACCAGTGCACTGAGTCACTTCTAAATTCAGCGAAAATGTCGTAAGTATACATGTTTACTTCGTCGATTCAGTCTGGCCTAGCGACGTCTTGTTAATTTGACACTTAAGTAAGTAAAAAATGGAAAAAAGTGTACTGGTACTGCGGTCAAACACGAGGGATACATGGCTGACGTGACGCTTGGTAGTCATGCTCTGAGTGATTAAATGTTGCCCTAATAGTTCCTCGTCCTAAACTCATACTCGCCTTGTATAACAGTTTATATTCCCTAAGCGTTTTGAGGTGTTGTAATGGCCGCAGTTTAATGGCAACGTGGCAGTCGAACAAGGCGGTTTCCTCGTGTCAAAATGGCGTCGTGGTGTGGCCGCCATTAGGGGAGGGGGGTTCCTTGACCTTATACTGGATGCGGAATTACGTCATAGTCACATGACCCGGTTCAACCACTTGACGTGCAGTTCTCGCTCTGCCCTCACGGGGGCGTTGTCGAGCGATAATAGATGTGTACTAGTGATGGAAGTTCCGGTTTGGTTTTTGAGAGAGCCGGTTCTTTTAGCCCAGTTCACTAAAAAGAGCCGGCTCCCTCGTGTCTCCTCAGATTTTTTGTTGTCTTAATTAATTACAAAATTGTGTATTATATAAAAGTAGTTACTAATGTAAAAAATACATGATATAAGTGTTTATTTAAATGGATTTGACTCCTCATTGAATAGCTACAAAAAATAATGTATTGTAAAATTTAAGACCCATCTCAATAGAAAAGGTTGTACGTCTGCATGCAAATTTGTGTTCACTGTGAAAGACAACAACAAAGCATTGCAAAACAAAAAAGCAGCATTCAGGTAACAGTTGTGGCTTTACTTCAGATTGGCATTCAAAAACTGTGTGCTGTACCGACTCCGGTCCATTTCAAAGAGCCGACTCGTTCGCGTCCGACACGTTACTATTGTATTAAAGCGCAGCAGATGCGTTCAGTCATTTTCTGTCTTTTAAAAAAATAACCTCTCTATTCCCAGGTCCCACGTGGAAACCCTCAGCACTGCTGCACGCGACAGCATAAAAGAGTTTGGCGGCCCCAGAGCACTGTCACGCACTCCGTTTGTGACCAACAACAGCCACTATGACCATGACGATGACAAACTCACAGTTTGGCCTGGAAGACACGGAGGCCCTACTATGGGAGCCTTCCTCTCCCATGGCTGATGCCGTGGGCTCGGTTGGGCTACACGCTGAGGACCATCAGAAAGGAGGACCAACCTCTGTGGATGAAACGGCAGCCCCAGTGTCACCAATTAACTCTTCAGCTCAGTCTTCTTCTGCTTCTCCCCCAACCTTCTATTCCCCGCCACACTCGCCCCCGGTCGTTCAGGGCAAAGCTGGGATTTCAGCTGACGTGCTCCCCTGGTTGGCCAACCCTGGTCAGTTGAGAGATGTTGAGGTGGTCTCAGGTGACAGAAAAGGTAACATCGGGAAGCTCTGTATGTTCCCTGGCATTAGCATGAAAGTTTATCCTTTGAAGCTCCATCAAAGCGAGGAAGAAAGTAATGTGCCTTTTTATTTGAATCCTTAGATGACACGTTTGGCGACCTCGAGTGGATGGCTGAAAGGGTGGATCTGAGCGACTTTGACCTGGATTCTCTGATAGGCTCCTGCAGCCCGGACGACGAGTCTCCCAGCGACCCAGATGACTTCCTGGCTTCCCTTGAGCTCGACTTGCTCCCGATCCCGTCTCTCTCAACTCTCCCCTCTACTTCACCAGATATTCCTCACACCCCCACAGTTTTCTCTGATTCCCCTGTCATCACTACACCAGAGCCAGCGTCCGAAAATGACGCGTGTGGCGTTCCCTCCCCTGCCGCGTTGATTCCGGACCCCCAAGGGGAGCTGGAAATCAAATCGGAGCCGAGCTCTGCTGCCTCCCCTGCTTACACCCTGGACCTTGGCAGTGAAGTGGATGTCCCCATGAGCGAAATGAACCCAATGGCAGCGGCGGTGGTTCCTGAGGTCCAGAGGGTTGTGATTTCCCTTTCACCTACCAGGATCGTCCTGCTGCTGGCTCCCAAAGACGACCCAAGGATCCCCGCCCCAGCATCCATTGGCTGCAACACCTCTCATTCCTCCCCTCCGCGGACCACCAGAAGCCGCCCATACCCCGACCCCAAACGCAAAGAAAGTCTGCCTTTGTCCACAGCCAAAGTCAAGTCATTCTCGAGTTTGTGTGCAGATGAAAGACCAGCGGCGAAGGCGCCAAAGAACAAGAAACAAAAGAAGATGGAGCAGAATAAGACAGCGGCGACTCGGTACCGGCAGAAGAAGAGGGCCGAGCAGGATGCCCTGTTGACGGAGCACTCCGTGCTGGAGAGGAAGAATGTGGAGCTGAAAGAGAAGGCGGAATCAATGGCTAGAGAGATTGAGTACCTCAAGGAGCTCATGGAGGAAGTCCGTGTGGCAAGATTAAGGAGCACGCCCTAGTGTTGCGCACTGAACGTCAGCGTCTTGTGGAGAGTTGGAGCAGTTTCTGCTCGCTGTTTTCATCTGTTGCTAAAGTAATCTGTACTTGATGTCGTTGGTGTACATTCTATTGGCAGTATTGCTGCTATGTTTGTGTTAAGACTAGCAAGCACATCTCACTTAGCATCCGTCACTTATTCTCCATTTACTCTGGGACTTTTACATTGCAGGCGGTCCTTTTTATTATCTAACGTTTAACTGTGTACTAAATTAACATGTTTTATTAAAGACTCCTACATTCATTTTCTGTCTCTTCTTTCAAGTGAAGCAGCCCCAAAGTGTAAATAACTTTATAAAACGGCTTCCATAGAATGAGGTGACATTTCCTTTTACATAACAAGCATGTTTAAGGCTTTCTTGCCCATCTATGCATTGTCATGACAACGTACACGATGCACGGATGATCATCTCTGGCCTTCCACAGACTCTTCTGCAAGTCCTGCAGGCAGTGCGGACCTGCGTGGGAGAAAAAGCTGACGCCAGTGCTGACCTGAGCAAAGCTTAAATAATACCGAGAAGAAATGTGCACATTCTGGTCCCATTTACTTAAGAACAATCTATATTTGGTAGTGAGCCAAGTTCAACATGGTGCAGTATCAGGCCATATTCCCCACTGCCAGCAGAGGGCGGTAGACCGCGGGTTATAAAAGTGACTTAGCCTTTGACCTCACGGACTTCCGGGTAGCTGTGTTAATCTTTCCTCCAAAGTACGGACGGACCTGTGAGCCCTCGTGTTGGTCTTCCTGGGGTGGTGGCGTTGGTTGCTTACAAAACCATGTTTTCCTTTTGGGGCGGCCATGCCACACAGAGCCACAAGAAAGGACAACTCGGCTGTGGTCTTTGAAGTGATGGAGGCCTTTTATGTTTTATTATGTTTTATTTCTTTATTACTATCCACCCCTTCTCACTTCCAAGCGCTGCTGAATGCCATACGCCTAAGATTATTAATTACATAGGCTAATTGTACAAACGCCACACTTGGTGCTTGTTTCCTTTTAGAGGGAGAAAATGCAAATTTATTATTTTCTTTAAATTTGACATTCATAAAAAAAAAATACTAAGTATGTGGGCCAACTGTACACAAGTACAAAAGTGGAGATTTGGTTCATTTTAGAGGGGAAAAAATGCAAATGTAGTTATTTTTTGAAAGGAAATCATAAATACAAATATTTGGTACACTAATTCAAAAATAGAGATTTGGGTCTTATTTATTTATTTATTATTTATTTTTTCTTTTCAAAATAAAATGTAATTTAATATTTTGTAAATTATGTGTAATTATTAGAATTTATAATTTATTTTTAAAAACATACTATATAGGTCAAATTATTATTTATATTTATACTATAGATTTTATACTTCATTTTTGTCATTTTTAATTTGACTTTTTCACACGATTTTTTGACATTTTTCCGATTTTGAAAGCATGCCTTGTGTGTCAACATTTTTTTTCATTGTCTACCCAAAATCACCCGTAAGGACAGAATATATATTTGGACGAATATGCAACCAATGAGATGAAAGCCAAATCTACGCAACAATATCCAATCCATATCTTTTATTCATTTCTTTGTTTTTTTTTAATACAACGAAGAAAGTGCTGAGGACGTAATCACCACTGAAATGGGACGACACGGCAAGTCACGTGACTTCTGGGCTACAGTGAACTTACATAGTGCAAAGAAGCGTCTCTAAAAGCGACATAATAAGACACCTCGCTCTCCCCCTGCAATGGAAAGATGGGAGCATCCACATCATGCTTTGCGGGCGCCGCGCCAGGCTGCGGAACTAGATGGAAGCACAGAGCCACTAAAGCACTGTTTGGATGAAAACAAACATTTTACAGCACGACAGAGGTCGCCCTTGATGCGCGTCAAAGTTATTCTCTCGTGTTTTTCTGAAAATGCGCTTGCAGCTGTCGGAGTACAGGGATGTGGAGTCATACCAGGTATTCAAGCCGAGGGATAAGAAGGTGAGGTTCATCCATTTTTTAGGCACTGGTTTATTTATCCGCATGCAGTGTCCTAACATGCCTCGGAAGGATCCATATATATGTATATTGATCAGCAGATTTTTTTCATCATGTAGAAAAAACTCGGTAGCCCTGCTTGAGCTCCAGTGATCCATGAGGTTCGGTGGTTTCCTGTAGCATTCCGAAGCTGCTGTACTTCCGCTTTCAGGCTTCCGATGCTGAGGCACATATAGCGGAATTGAACTTGCGCACAAAGATGAGCCGGGTTGCCTATACAGTACAGTACAGTACCTCTCCGTCGTGTTTCGTTAGAGTCTCTCTTGTGCATGAGAACCGGCGCACACGCCACCGCTTTTGCCCCTCAGTGGACGATGGGGGATTATACGCGCGGCCGTAAAGTCAGGTCATCTGGTTGCTGCAAACTAAAGCACACTGGGGGTGCGTTCACGCTTGTGATGTTTGGTTCGGTTTAAACGAACGGGTGTTTGGTCAAGGGTGAACACGGCCACACAAAATCCGAAGTCAAACATGACTGCTATATAGACCAAAATGTTCAAATGAGAGCAAAAAGTCAAGTCTTCTAGTCGCTGCTAACTAAAACCACTGGTTCGGTTATCATGAACTCTGGTCCTCGTGTTAACGTGATCACCAGAACCCCGGTGCGGTTCTGTTCAACTGAACTCCAGTGCGAATGCTACACGGACCACAGACGTAGACCAGTGTTAAAATGACAGCAGAAAGTCAAGTCTTTTAGTGGCTGCAAACTAAAACCAAACCCCTGGTTCGATTAACATGAACTCTGGTCCTAGACCAGTTTGGGTTGTTCGGTCGAATGTGAACATGATCACAGTGCAGTTGGGTTCACTTGAACTCGAACATGAACATGACACGATGTAAAAGTGACAGAAAAAACAAAAGTCTTTGGTTCACTTAAAACAAACTCTGGTACTCGTGCGTTGGGCTGGTACGGTCGGTTCTGGTGGACCGGCGTAGTGTAAAGACTATTGCTTCTCTTTAGCCTTTCTTCATGGTTTGGAAAAGTAGTCATTGATCACACAATCGATAAGGTTTTCAAATCCATCCATTTGCTATGCAGCTTATTAAGGTCGCGGGTATGCTGGAGTCTATCCCAGCTGACTTTGGCCAAGAGGCGGGCTACACCCTGGACTGGTCGCCAGCCAATCGCAGGGCAGAAAAACAACTATCCACACTCACATTCATTCCACTGGATAACTTAGAGTAGCTAACATGCATGTTTTGGGAATTTGGGGGGAAACCGGAGCACCCGGAGAGCACGCACGGGGAGAACATGCAAACTCCACACAGAAATCCCAGACGAAGATTCAAAGCCAGGACTTTTAAATCTTCTGACTGTGTGGCCAACATGCTAACCACTCAACCACTGTGCGGCCAGGTTTTTGAATTGTATTAGAAAATATTAGCAATATATTTGGTTTCAGCGCTAAGGAAGATAAGTATAGAGGCTCTGGAAAGTGAAAGCTACGTTTGTGTAGAGGTGAGACTTACGCTTGTGTGAGTGACAACAGTGCATCGTTTGTGTGGTTCCTGTTACATGTCTGTGTTGCGCAACTCTGATTGTACTATGTGAGTGTATCAGGAAGAGCACCAAACCACAAGCGTGAACGCAGCCTGGGATTTACGTCGGGTCGCCCCCGAGAGATCACTCCAACCCTGTCTCCGCCAGTGGAACCAAATCAAATATTAACGAAGGAGGCTTTTAAAAAAAAAAAAAATCATAACATCACTCAAGATTCCTCGTTCTCGTAATGCGACAGATCGGGTTTCCTGTGGGACGGCGAACAGCAGACGTTTTTCATCTGCCGGCGGGGCGCCCTTCATTCTGCCCTGAATGACAACAAGCTGCCTGCGCCTGATAATGTCGTCTTAAAGAAATCCCTCCATGTTCTTAAAAGACTTATGATAAGTCCCAGCAGCGGGGAGTACGCCTGCCCGAAAATATCTCCCGCTCACCCTTACACTCTGCGTCCTGCAACGGTCTAGAAGGGAGCTCTAGATGAGGCTGAAGGTGCATGAGCTTATGTTTGGATGCTGACGAGTAACGGTAAACACGCACACACAGGCAGGCAGGCGGGGCCGCTTTTGCCGTCTTCACCTCCGTCACTGCAGCTGGCATCCTCGGCAGTCGTCCTCGGGCTCCGTGTTGTCGGACGAGTAGGAGCTCTCCTCGCTCACTGTCAAGCGCAACACAAATCTGGTTACACAAAGGCGATGACAAGGCGCAAACGCCGCTCCGGCGAGTGTGCCACAAAGGCGTAGGGGGGAGGGGCCGCTCTCCACGCGCACGCCCGTGTGTCAACATTGTCTGTACTTATATACTGTATGTCTTTTGTGTAGAAAATACTGTATGTATAACTATGAAGATTGTTTAGGTACATGTTGTAGACGACTACAATGCACTGATTTTTGTTTGTTTCCTGTTTTCATTCCTTATTGATAAAAACATATATATGCAATATTGCAGGAAGAACACAGAAACAACCTTCTAAATACATTTTTAACATTATTAGAGCCCTCTAGATATGAAATAACACCCCTATAATCATCTTTGCACTCGTATTACCCGACATAAGAGAAAATAAGACAAATTAGACATGCTAAAGACCAGTGCTTCTCAAATTGCGGGGTGCGGTGAACCGTCAGGGGCGGCGTGAGAGGCAATGAGTGCTTCCAGTGTTGGTGCAGAACTGCCAACATGTACACATTTACTGTACTCGACATGCAGTTTGACTCTTGAGTACGCTTGTATGCTTCACAGCTCTCCATTTTGTTGCAATTTCCTGGTCTCGGTTTCGTGTTCTGTCTGCACAGTACAAAAGATTATCCGCCTCTCAATAGAATCTGAAATCAGTGGGCGACGTGAAAACATTTCTATTTCTATTAACATTTTCTATTTCATCCACAAAAATGTCATAATATAGTCGAGGATTCCAGTTTTTGCGACCCAAAACGGTGGGGTAAATTGGGTCATAAAATTAGAAACACTTATCAGAGTGATGCATTCAGGTGCTCCGCCAGTGAAAAGGAAATTGGCAAACATATAGCACTCTGACAGCGCCGATCAAAAGCGAGCAGTATTAAATGTGTACATTTTCGGTGGAGGTTTTGAACGGGGTGTGTGGTGTGGGGTGAAAACTTACACCACTCGGTCTGCACGGGAAGGAAGGCCTTGTCCCCGTTCTCCCTGATCATCTCCTCAATCTTATCCAGGAGGTTCGAGACGCTCCTGTCCTTGCCGGGCGTCTTACTGTCCAGGACGTGGTAGTAGTTCCCACAGTACTCAAGCAGTCTCTGCAGCTCCCGCCCCCCTCTGAGTATGTGCTCCTCGATGGGCGTGCGGCCCAGCCAGTCGCCGCAACTGAACAGCACCATGGTGTGGAGGCAGGCGCCGTCGCCAAACAGAGTCTCAATGTGGGACAGAAGCGTTCTCCTCTTCCTGGCGGTGAGTGAGGAGACCACCGGGAGAACCAGCAGCAGCGTGTGGGGTCCGGGTCGCAGGAGGGCGGCGCCGCGCTGCGACTCCTGACGGATGCGCTTTGGTGTACGCCGCACAGAGAACCAATCCCAGCCCGGGGTGTCCACGATGGTGACCCGGCGACCGGACACAAGCGCCTGCCTCCGGAGGCAGAGGTCTGTCTCCTGGCCTGACTCGAAGTACCGGCGACCCAGGATGGAGTTCCCCACGGAGCTCTTTCCCACGCCCTTCCAGCCCAACAACAGCAACCTCAATTCTACCCACACAGGTACAGAAAGGAGAGAACGATGAAGAAGAAACCCACAGAGTGCTTACATTATTCTCACCAGCACCATGGCTAGGCACCTACAGGACCTAAACCTCCTAAACACACCACAAACAGCTTCCTGGTACCTCTTGGAGGTCCTCCAATCATCTGCTCTCTCTGTCTAGCGTGCTCCTCCATCCTCATCCTCTCCTCCTCCAGCGCTCTTCTCGCCTGCTCCTCCTCCAGCAAGATCAGCTCGTTCACCTCAAAGTACCAGCCTGCACAAACCCGAACCGGCGCACATGCAGTCGTATAAATCCGGGCCACTCGCCGTGGCTTTCAAAATATGCCAGTACCAACAAACCTTGGTTGTCGGTGATCATTTCCTCCACCTTTTCCATCAGCTCCGGTACCTGCGTGTTGTCCTCCGTGTCTTTCCAGCTGTTGTCGAAAGCATGGTACCTGCAGCAGAACATCAGCTTAGCTTGTCATCTATTCTCTCGTGAAGCCTCTCGTAAAAAATCTTTTTATTGGGCCCTGTGTGTAGTCTAAAAATAAAAACAATTCTTTATTTTATTACCTACTACACTGCTTTTGGGCTGCAACTATAGCTGCAACAATTAATCGATGATTAATCATTTATTCAATTCATCAACAGATATGTTGGTATTTGATTAATTGCATTTTTTTATTTAGAAATGTAAATATCCTTTGATTTCACCCCTCCCAAATATAATCTTTTATTTTCCTAAGCCATGCTAAGGTAGCAACCATTGTTTTCTTAGTCGATTAATCTGAAGCTTGTTTAGATTAATCACGGTATAGTTTAGACCCTAAACGGACCAAATCAAAATGAAGCAAACACAAACAATGGTTTGGTCCACAACATATGAAAAAATAGGCACAAATATAGATGCTTGTTTCCCAAAATCAAAACTAATGGTTTTTGAATATCTTGTTTTGCCCAAAACACAAACATAATAAGGTCTGCTTTCATGGATGACAAATGAAATGAAAAAATATTCACATTTAAGAGGCTGAAATCAAAGAATGTTTAGATTTTTTAAATAAAAAAAAAGACTAATCCAGTACCACAATAGTCAATTAATTGTATGATCGAATAATTGCGGATGAATCGATAATTTGCTTTGCATAAAGTTAAGATTGTTTTGTTCAGCTAGCTTTGTATGAATTGACTTCATTTGGATTGGCTGTCCCGGACGTCTCTGACGCTACTCTAAGGCAGGTTTGCCAGTTTCTCCCTGAATTGCGTCTACTTCTACATAACATCAAGGAATTTAAGTAGAAGGTAAGAAGAATAAGACTAGAATGCACCGTACCGGCTTCCACATCTCTCCACCAGCCACTGCAGGGCTTCTCCGGTGTTCGCGATGTGCTCCTCAATGAAGACCCCCTTCTGCAACTTGTCCACCCCAGTAAAAAGCACCATGGAGTATCTCCAGGTTCCTCCCCCCAGGGCCCCCAGCTGCTCCTCTGCGGCCCTCCGCTCAGTGTCCGTGAAAGGCTGAGTGACGGACACCACCAGCAGGATGGCATGAGGGCCGGGAGGGCACAGGATGGCGCCCATGCAGGGCCCCTCGCTGTCCAGGCTAGGCGGGGGTCTCTGCAGGTTCTCCGACTCTGCGCCGGTGTTCTCGTTGTCGTCCGCTTCGGTGTCGTCATCCCCGTCGCTGAGGATGGCCCACGGGGGCGTGTCAACCACTGTGACCCGACGGCCGAAGATCTCCGTCTGACCCACGTTGCTGTGAGTGGTCTCTGTCCCAGCGTCAAAGACCTCCTCACCCAGGATGGTGTTGGCTGATGCGGTCTTACCAGATTTTGGCCCCCCGAGGATGAGCAGCCGGCGTTCAGGGGGGTGGCGACCCCTTGGGTCCCCTGTTGAAACTAAGGAAGATCAGTGGTTTAGACCGGGGGCGCCATGAAAAAAACATATCAGTCGTTTTTCACCAAATTAGAGACTTTTAATCTGAAAGGGCAGGCCCTCTAACTTTTATTTACTTCTTGGTTTATGTCAGTAAGTATGAATTAAAAATTAAAAAATGCTAATTTATTGATATATTTTGATACACTGTAAGACCAGCCAAACAAAAAAAAGTGTAACTTATAGTCCAGAAAATACGGTACAATAATCCCTCGTTTATTCCAGGTAACTGGGTCCAGACCCTTGGGATTCCTGGTACCTCCTTATTCATCAATTGAGTATTTTCACTGGTACAGGACAGAAAACCTTCTTACGACCTTCCGAATAGGGTTTTAAACATCATTAGTGCCCTTTCGACATGAAATAACACCCCTATAGTGACCTTTGCCATCGTATTACGCAAGACAGTAGACATAAATACAGAAAACAAGCCAATAAGACATAAATAAGACTTGTACTCGTGTGTGTGTGGCTGTAAATGTCATCCGATGCGAGGGCACAGGAAGTGACGTGGAGGGTTCAGAGTTGGGTTTCAGCTTGCAGCTCAGTTTGGGTTATGGCCGCCATTATACAAACCTGTTGATCCGGTGACCAAGTCTGGTGCTTGTGTGTCTCACCGAACAATACCACATACCATCACGTCTTGGAGTGCGTCTTCTGAATGCCTTAAATTCTAACTTGAGTTCATTTAAGCCTTTCAATGGCTTGAAAATGCTTATTTTAGGCACAACTGGGCCACAAAACAGCCCGATAGAATATAAAGTCCTTCATGTCTTCGGTTCCATGGTAAGCTACCTGTTGGAGACTCCTGCTTTAGACCCAACAGAAAACCCTTCCCTCCTTGTCCCAGCAGGCCTCCCTTTTGTTTGCTTCCAACCAAAAAGGAATATGGGTCAGAGAGGAGGCCCCTTTGGACACGTTCCAGGGAGCACACCGCATGCATCCCCCCCCAAATAAAAAGTTTCAAGCCTGTGATGAAACGACAGCACGGAACAACGTGTACGTTCCGCCGTCTCTGCAGGGGCGATAAAAAAGGGGGCGTAACACGGGGAGGAGAGTCAGGTTTATTGAGTCATCCCCGCTGCCACTGCTGATGATACTCTCCATGTGTGCTGCGGAACACCCGCGGTCCAAAGCAACAGTTTCCCGGCGTTGAGGGTGGCAGCGGTGTCAATAACCCTAGCCGTCAGTACAGTGAGAGTGCACCAAAACACACTTACCAGTGTCAGAGGCAGAGGACACAGCAGCCATCTTGTGCGTAGAACCTCTGGCGTTCTCCTCCTCTGCCCCCCTCCTCCTTCTCCTTCTCGCCTCCACGTTGGATTCCTCTTGTCGACCTCTTCAGGGAGAGGAGCGGGCAGCGCCTGCGACGGAGTGGGGCGCAGAAGCCTGGCAGCTCAGTTCCCCCCTGAGCCTCATTCTACTGCGGCGTAGCTCGCTCTGTGTGGTTCTACCCTTGGCTCTCCTCCTCCTCTGCCATTCAAACCCCCCCGCCCCCTCCTCTTTTTTGGCAGTCTTTTATCCCTTCACCCGGCTACTTTCTATTTCCCGTGCGCTCCGTTTGCCTCATTTATCTATCTGAGCAGCAACCCATCCGTGCGGCGGCGCTGACCAGAAGACGTCTCATCAGTTCTGATTGCCGTTGCTTGGCAGCAGCAGCATCAGTGGGCACAGGATGCAGACTGCAGGACGGCTGGATAGACGGACAAAGAGGAGAGGGGAGGGGAGGGAGGGAGGAGCGAGGACACACAATTTTCTGCTGGATGCGTCCCGCAGCTGCCCGCATCAGGCACTGACACGACTCGCATGACGCGGGCAGCGTGCGTAAATCCCCACAGTGATGTAAAATGCATGCGCTGTCACGTGTTACGTAACACGTAAAAGCGTCTAAACATAGCAAAATGTGTTACCTGCGTCGACAGCGCCGCACCGCCGGCCTTCGTTGTTTCTGGCGGCGAGAAACACTGGAAATCACGGTTACAGCTTAAACCAGGGTTGTGACGTCACTGGAATGTTACGTAGCGTCTTACGTTCGGTGTTCTTGCTTGTAACAATTGTACTATTAAAAGCAAAGTATAAGTATACCTGTCCATAGCTGATTTGGACAATTTTGCAAACATTTTCCGGCTTTCGCTGTGTTTCGCCGATGATGCCCGAGTGTTTCCGAGCGGACCGGAAGCTGTGCTGCTCCGGCAGTACCGGAAAAGATTTGTTTTTGTCATGAAAGTTAAAATACGTGATAAAACAGGAGGGCGCCAGGAAAGAATCTCAACATACGGGAGTTTCCTGGGTAAACGGGAGGCTGACAGTTTTATTCCACAACGCTCAGCCGTATGAGAAGAAAAATAAATACACTTTGCCGTATCTTGCTACGGGTGTCGCAAATCACGCGCCGTATGCGGGTCTGAAGTGTCGTAAAAACGCACGCCAGACTGGCAAAATAGCGCGTCTCCGGCGACTTTGACTTTTTCAGGGGGCTGACGAGTTCGGGTTCTGCGGTGTGCGAAGGACGCGATCCACAGACGATCACCTGAGCTGAGAATCATGGCAGGAGCGGACGAATTCATGAAGTACCGTTCCCCGCTGGTGTCGAGGTATGCCAGCAAGGAAATGGCTTACAACTTCAGTGACAGGAAGAAATTCACAACCTGGAGAAAGCTGTGGATCTACCTCGCCAAGGCGGAGAAGGTTTGGGCAATAAAAGCAATAATAATAATAATATGTGGACACATACCTACATTGTCCAGCTTCGTACACGCTAATGTTTCCACCTCCAAGAAGGCGGATCAAGTTCTAAGTATAGTTTCAGCTATTAATAACACAAACACTCTTGATCATGTTGCACCCATCCCGAATTGATGCTGTTTAAACTTCCTGTTGAACTCAAACACTACACTGTATTGTTTTGAAAGCGACGTGGAAAGTGCTTCACTAAAAGACCTCAAATGATGAAGTCCTTTCCAGTCTGAGCCAGTTGAAGAAACATGCGATGTTTGCAAGACACACACAGCAGAACCACGGTCTCTGATATCATTTATCCTAAATTCATCCGGTTATTACTCTTGAATGAAAACCAGTGTCTGATATCATTTATCCTAAATTCATCCGGTTATTACTCTTGAATGAAAACCAGTGTCTGATATCATTTATCCTAAATTCATCCGGTTATTACTCTTGAATGAAAACCAGTGTCTGATATCATTTATCCTAAATTCATCCGGTTATTACTCTTGAATGAAAACCAGTGTCTGATATCATTTATCCTAAATTCATCCGGTTATTACTCTTGAATGAAAACCAGTGTCTGATATCATTTATCCTAAATTCATCCGGTTATTACTCTTGAATGAAAACCAGTGTCTGATATCATTTATCCTAAATTCATCCGGTTATTACTCTTGAATGAAAACCAGTGTCTGATATCATTTATCCTAAATTCATCCGGTTATTACTCTTGAATGAAAACCAGTGTCTGATATCATTTATCCTAAATTCATCCGGTTATTACTCTTGAATGAAAACCAGTGTCTGATATCATTTATCCTAAATTCATCCGGTTATTACTCTTGAATGAAAACCAGTGTCTGATATCATTTATCCTAAATTCATCCGGTTATTACTCTTGAATGAAAACCAGTGTCTGATATCATTTATCCTAAATTCATCCGGTTATTACTCTTGAATGAAAACCAGTGTCTGATATCATTTATCCTAAATTCATCCGGTTATTACTCTTGAATGAAAACCAGTGTCTGATATCATTTATCCTAAATTCATCCGGTTATTACTCTTGAATGAAAACCAGTGTCTGATATCATTTATCCTAAATTCATCCGGTTATTACTCTTTAATGAAAACCAGTGTCTGATATCATTTATCCTAAATTCATCCAGTTATTACTCTTGAATGAAAACCAGTGTCTGATATCACTTATCCTAAATTCATCCGGTTATTACTCTTTAATGAAAACCAGTGTCTGATATCACTTATCCTAAATTCATCCAGTTATTACTCTTGAATGAAAACCAGTGTCTGATATCACTTATCCTAAATTCATCCAGTTATTACTCTTTAATGAAAACCAGTGTCTGATATCACTTATCCTAAATTCATCCAGTTATTACTGTTGAATGAAAACCAGTGTCTGATATCACTTATCCTAAATTCATCCAGTTATTACTGTTGAATGAAAACCAGTGTCTGATATCACTTATCGTAAATTCATCCAGTTATTACTATTTAATGAAAACCAGTGTCTGATATAATTTATCCCAAATCCATCAATTTATTATTATTTAATGAGAATCACTGTCTAAGATCAGTCATCCATTTTTTATTTAATGTGAACCACAATGCCTGTCTGTCTAAAATCACTTATCCAGATTTTATGCATTTATTAGTATTTCATGAAAGCCACATGATCATTTCCTGTACTTCATTAATTTATTAGTATTAAAAAAAAATCTGATATCTCTTATCTTGGATTCATTCATTTGTGACTATTTTATGACAGCCACATTGTCTGATATCCTTTATCTTGAAATAATCTCTTTGTTACTATTTAATAAAAACCACAGTGTATGATATAATTTATCCCAAATTAGTTAATTTCTAACTATTTCATGAAAAGCACAGTGTCATGTATTATTTCCCTGAATTCATTCATTCATTATTATTATTTAAAGGAAAATACAGTGTCTGATATCACTTATCCTGTATTCATACACTCATTTTTACTATTCCTATTGCATTAAAACCACTTATCCTGAATTAGTTCCTTTGTAACCAAATAATGAAATCCACAGTGCGTAATATCACTTATCCCAAATTCATTACTAATAATTACTAATTACTATAATGAAAACCACACTACACTGTCTGGTATGATTTCCCTATTTAATGAACACCTCTGGGTCTGATATCATCTATCTTGAATTTATTTATTTATTTACTGACAACCACAGTGTCTGATATAATTTATCCTAAATTCATGCATGTGTTACTATTTCACGAAAACCACAATGTCTTCCTTGAATTCATTCATCTAGTTCTATCTAATGAGAACCTCTGTGTCTGATATCATTTTCCTTGAATGTATTCATTTATTTAATGAAAACCACGGCGTCTGATATCATTTATTCAGAATGTTATTCATGCATGTGTTACTATTTATTGATCACCACAAGGCCTTCCTTGAATTCATTCATCTAGTTCTATTGAATGAAAATCACGGCGTCCGATATAATTGATCCAAATTCATTGATTTTGTGTGTAATATGTAATCAAACCCACATTGGCACATTCGTTCGTTATTACTACGTAATGAACTCCGCAGTGTCTGATATCATTTGTCTTCAATTGGAGCACTATATGGTTCTTCTTTACGTGAAAATACTTTGACGCTTCACACTATCGACCTGCATGACCTCTGCCTGTGTGTCACCCCTGGGGTCAAGGGTCATTAAACATCTGCTGATAGTTTCTCCGGATGACATGATCATTGACAGCAGTCTGTCAGTCAGCTGATCAGCGAGTGCAAAAATGTATGCTCTGCGACATGAGGGTTAAGTGGGGACGGACGCTCGCTCACATGCATCGCCCCGCATGACCCGTCGCGCTTATCAGTCGCAGTTTTTAGGTGTTCCGCAGGGCTTTGTCACTCGTGCTCAGCGCACACAGCTCGAGTGGGCTGCTGTTTGGCTTGCGTGTAAAAATGGCGCGGCGAGAATGCGTCAGTAACATTATACAGCAGCGTGCCGCTCTAAATGGCGCGGCCAAACTTTGTTGACCTATTTCCTGCCGTGAGATTAAGCAGTTCTGTCTGCTCGGGGTCGGCCCGGAGAAGTCTTGACCTTTAAACGGGACCGAGTTGGACGTTGTCATATGAGGCACCGAGTTTCTCCAGTTAATCTAGTTTATAGTCCCATCACATGGCTTCTCTAACCTAACAAAGGTTCCCGTCTAATCCGGGTAATTGTCTCACGTCTCTCTACACATTTTCTCACAGAAATGATTTTGATAGAGCAAAGTAGTAATAGTTAGCAGGAATAAGGCATCCGGACTAGAAGCCCGAGCCACCTCAACTGGCTCCTCTCGATGTGAAGGAGCAGCGGCTCTACTCGGAGCTCCTCCCGGATGGCCGAGCTCCTCACCCTATCTCTTAGGGTGAGTCCAGCCGCCCTACGGAGGAAACTCATTTCCGCCGCTCGTATCCGCCATCTCGTTCTTTCGGTCATGACCCATAACTCATGACCATAGGTGAGGGTGGGAACGTAGATCGATCGGTAAACAGAGAGCTTTGCCTTCCGGCTCAGCTCTCTCTTCACCACGACGGTCCGGTACAGCGACCGCATTACTGCAGAAGCAGCACCAATCCGTCTGTCAAACTCACGCTCCAACAATCCCTCACTCGTGAACAAGACCCCGAGATACTTGAACTCCTCCACCTGAGGCAAGACCTGACTCCCAACCCGGAGGGTACAGTCCACCCGTTTACGACTGAGAACCATGGCCTCGGATTTGGAGGTGCTGAGTCTCATCCCAGAAGCTTCACACTCAGCTGCAAAATCTGACAAATCTCAAACCTTCTTCTTCTTCAGGCCTTGGGTCTGTCCATCACAGACGAGCAGATTGTGGAGATGGAGAGTCACGCCGAGGACATTGACTTTGCCATGGCAGCGGAGGAGGAGCGTAAGCTCAGGCATGACGTCATGGCTCACGTGCACACCTTCGCGCACTGCTGCCCCGCCGCCGCCCCCATCATCCACCTGGGTGCCACCTCCTGCTACGTGGGAGACAACACGGTAACAAACACTCTTATGCACGCTACTGTGTGTAGGCAAAAACAAGAGTAGGAAAAAATGTGTTCATGCTAAGTTGCTATTCTACCGCAGGATCTGATTATGCTGCGCGATGGATTCGACATTCTCTTACCCAAGGTGGGGCTCAGCTGCAAACATGCGCACCATCCAGGCGACTCAGTCAGCAGAATTAGTGGCTCTCAGATGTTTCCTTGTCATCAAAGCGGAACATACATGAAGTTACACGTGTGGGATTGTTTTGTTTATCCTTTACAGCTAGCCAGAGTCATCGACAGGCTGGCAAACTTTGCAGAGAAATATTCGGACCTTCCCACGCTCGGCTTCACGCACTACCAGTAAGTGTGTTCCTCGTCTTTCCTCGCCGTGCGGTCCCATTTCCAAACCTCTGCCTCGCCTTTCCCGCTTGCAGGCCGGCCCAGTTAACCACGGTTGGGAAGCGAGCGTGCTTGTGGCTGCAGGACTTGGCCATGGACATGAGGAACCTTCAGCGAGCGCGCGATGACCTGCGTTTCCGCGGGGTGAAGGGGACCACCGGCACTCAGGCCAGTTTCCTGCAGCTCTTCCAGGGAGACCATGACAAGGTAAACATATCAATTGAAAGGCGGTGTTCTGTGCGTGAAATTTTGCTGCGTTTATACAGCCTACTCTTTCTGCCACCAGGTAGAAGACCTGGACAGGCTGGTTACTGAGATGGCCGGCTTCAAAAAGTAAGTTCACTTGTAGGGTATCTAATTAGAGCTCATTCAAAAGCTCCATCAAAGGTTTTGCCATTAGAAAGATAAATAGAACGGGACTCGGCAGGTAATAACAATAAAGATATAATCAATAAATAATGCGTCATAGCCTGTGTATGTTTAATCTGTGCTCCACAGAGCCTACCTGGTGACTGGACAAACATACAGCCGTAAAGTGGACGTTGATAGTCTATCCAGCCTTGCCAGTCTAGGAGCCACAGTCCACAAGGTGAGGTTCGTTGAGAAATGTCGCCCCCTGGTGGTGTCAAAGCGTCTGAGCACCCATTTTTTTCCCCACTGCAGATTTGTACCGACATCCGCCTGCTGGCCAACCTGAAGGAAATAGAGGAGCCTTTTGAGAAAGATCAGATTGGTACATCCAGTCACCAGAACCAGAACCAATTCAATAACTAATAACTCATTTGGACCTAATGCAAACAGGTTCTAGTGCCATGCCGTACAAGAGGAACCCCATGCGTGCTGAGCGTTGCTGCAGCCTCGCTCGACACTTGGTGGCGCTGATGACCGACCCGCTGCAGACGGCTTCAGTGCAGTGGCTGGAGAGGACGCTGGATGACAGCGCCAACAGGTTAGCCTCTGGATGCTAGCATGAGAGTCCTCTTGAGTTATATGTTACGTGGTTGTGAGGAGTCAAACTCCTGAGAAGGTGTTTTGGAATTCAACCAGCATCTTTTGGAGAAAAATATACTTTAAAAGTCATAAACTATCATCAAAGGATGGGCAAAGACACACACTCACGTAGCACAATCAGACATGATTTCCTTTGGGCAAATATTGTTTTTAAATTATTCCTAATGTGTTTGTTGGTTATTTATCTTATTATTCAGTCTAACAGATCAGTGCATTTTAAGTCTAATACCTTCTCATAGGGGTCTTTAAGATGCACACACACTCACATTGCACAACCGGATATCATTTCATTTGGGGGGAAATTATTTAGAAAGTGTTCTTATCGTAGTTGTTAGATTTCAATCATATTAATACACTTTTAGATCAGTTAAATAACTAAATGCATTGGTAGTCAAACAACCTCTCAGAGTGGCCGTTAGGACAGACACTCACAGAGCGTAATAAGAAATGAAATAATTTGGGGAAAAATTGTTTAGAAATTTTTCATATAGTGCTTGTTAGATATTTATCCTCTTATTACACTTTTAAACCAAGTCTAATATCTCTGTGTTTTGTGAGTTTAACAAACTCTCGTAGGGGCCTTCAAGGCACACGAGCACTCACATAGCACAATTAGACGTGATTTAATTTTGGGGAAAATTCTTTTAAAATGCTACATACAGTGTTTGTTAGATATTTATCCTGTTATTACACTTTTACATCCTGCCCAATGGCTCAGTGTATTGTGAGTCTAACAACTTCTCATAGGGGCCTTCAGGTCAGACATGCACTCACACAGCACAATCAGACATGATTTAATTTTGGGGAAAATTCTTTTAAAATGCTACATACAGTGTTTGTTAGATATTTATCATTGTGTTACACTTTTACGTCCAGTCTAATATCTTCTCATAGGAGCCTTCAGGGCACACATACCCTCACATAGCACAATCAGAGTTGCACGACACATCTATATGACTGATGGAAAAATACTGGGAAGACACACAACAGAGACTACATGCAAACTAATGGTCATTTTGGCTCGCTAATATATAGGAGGATCTCCTTGCCTGAGTCCTTTCTCACCGCTGACATCATCCTGAGCACTCTGCAGAACGTCACTGAAGGCCTGGTGGTCTACCCCAAAGTCATTGAAAGACACATCCGCCATGAGCTGCCCTTCATGGCCACAGAGAACATCATCATGGCCATGGTGAAGGCTGGAGGCAACAGACAGGTACAGCATCCCCGACATGACTTGTCGCGTAGAGAACCCTTCTTCTTGTCAATCTTCTTCATAGGACTGCCATGAGAAGATCCGCGTCCTCTCCCAGGAGGCGGCGGCTGTCGTCAAGCAGGAGGGCGGCGACAACGACCTGCTGGCAAGAGTCCAAGCCGACCCTTACTTTGCTCCCATTTTGGGACAACTGGATGCCCTACTGGACCCCAAGACCTTTATCGGCCGTGCGCCCCAGCAGGTACTCCTCGGACCTAAAACTTCCGTTTTATGATTTGTAACGTCCACTCGCTGCAATGATGGTTGTCCTCAGGTGGCCAGATTCCTGTCAGAGGAGGTGCGCCCTCTGCTGGAGCCGTACAACTCCAAAATGGACGTGAAGATGGAGCTTGAGCTCTGACACCAGCAAACACTCAAGCTTGTGTACGCTCACCGCACTCCAAATTCTGTGCAAGTGCGCGATTTGAGACACAAGCCACTCGGAAAAGCACCACCACGGTAAAGACGACCTTTTTAACTTTAATAGAAATAAAAGATCACGACTGAACTATTACTCTTTTGACGCCTCTTTTACCCCACCTGCTGTTTTTAAACGCAAATAAAACGGAATTATTTTAGTGACGTAATTATGTGAAAATAAATCCGCCATTAAACTTGAGCAAATGACGAATGTGAGCCCTTGGATTGGTTCTGCTTTCTACTGATGCTGATACAATTGAATTATTAGTTTTACGTTGCTACCTTCTTAAAACGACATAACTTACCTTATACTGTATGCAGGGAACCTGGATGGGGCATGGACGCTTTTTAACACACGGGGGCGCTATTTCACCATAATTACTCGGCAAGCAAAACCTGTAACCGTTTCCTCACTGTAATTTATTTTTTTTATTATTTTGATTTTTTTGCACAATATTAAATAAACCTATTAGTTGTGGACTGGAAATACACAGCGTCCCTGTCAGACGGATAAATCAGCAGTACTTTTACATGAATGATGTCAAAATATAAAAAAAAATCTAAAATCTAACGAGGAAAAATGTAATTTTGCAAGAATAATGTAATAATATGAGGAAAAATAGGTCATTTTAGTAGCATATGATTGAAAAATTAAACAATCGTAGTAGTACGAGAAACAAACAAAATGATGAATAATGTTTGGAAAGTTAAGCTGCGGGGAAATCTTGAGAATAAAGTCATAATCTTATGAGAATAAAAGCTAATTGTGAGAAGAATATATAAAGTTGAAATAGTTGGAAAATTTCAGCAGATACTGGAGAAAAACAGCTGTAATTTTATGAGAATGAAGTAAAAAATACTAAGCATTATTATTATTATTATTATGAGGAAAAATAATAAGAATAATTTATTTTTAAGTCATATGAGGGGGAAAAAATAAATTTTTTGAAAATTAGGTTGGGGATAAAGTTATGGCAATATGGGAATAAAGTCCAAATATTATGGGAACAAAGTCACAATATTATGAATGTATAAATGTATGACAATACACCTGCACGCATTTGCTTTGACCAGCAGGGGCGCTGTGGAGCAAACATCAGAAGAATGGCTTACAGTTAAGTTTGTTTGGGTGGGGAACTCCTGTGTTTATTTAAGCACATTATATACGCATTTGGGGCACTGCAAAGAAATGATTTGATGCTATATTGATGCCCCTAGTGTGCCGCTACATCCTGGCAGCATTCTTTCACATACTCCACGCTGCGTGATGACCAGAGGGGGGGGATTTGACAGGCGGGCACGGCCTGGAATTCTATGGGAATTTCTCAAGGGCTGTCTGTTTGTAAAACGCAAACTTGACGCGACTGCATCCTTCTTTTAGTAACTCGGATGAGTCCAAAAGGAGTCTCTTCCAGCCGACTGTTCATATGTGCTTGAAGCACAGGAATTCAGACGGAGTCCACGGGTGCCAAAACTCTCCGACCCTGCTGTTTTCATTATTGAGGGAAAAAAGGCGTCTGTTAAAGTAAAGAAAACTCATAAAATCAGCAGTAGGGATGTGCAAAGGCCGGGAGGCCCTTGATGTAAATGTCAGCCAAAGGTCTGGGTCCTGTGTGGAGAACATGCTTTATGTGACGCCCGCCTGGTTGCTTTGGACTTGGATTCAGATCTCGTTGACCTGATATGTGGGCCCATACGCCACTTTAATCTCTCCTCACACCCGCGTGGCCACAAACAAACGGGGCGCTGGCAGAACTGAGACTGGATCATCCACAAGTGAAAGGAGAGACCGGGACATATGAAGCAAGTCCTCGGGTCATGATGGACCGGGAGCCCGGAAGAAGAAGAGTGGGCACCGGCAACCGTGATCTCACCCCCCCCCTCCTTGCGGTGGCGGCGGCGGCTTCCAGAAAGATGCCCTTTTGCTGAAAAATGCCAAGCGCACCGCATTCCACGGAGCCACACAAAAGGCCCGCCCTCGTCAGGCGCAATCAGACAAGGGATAATTATATCGTTAGGCCGGCTGCGGCAGACAGGGACCGCCTGATATTATGTTATGGTATCGAACAATGAAGCCAGTCTGGCATTTTAGAGGCGTGTGTGTGTGCGTGTGTGTGTGTGGCACTTACGGCTAACAGATTGACATGATAGTGAGTAACGAGGCTGTAGATGGACCTTTGGCCCTTGGCGATGAGGGCTTGTGCTGAATTAAACGTGTGTGCGTGTCGGGATGCATGGGGGGCCATTCGGCGCTCCAACAACGACGGGGGATTTTCAAAGCGTGGAGTTCCCCGATGAGAATACGGAAAAATGCTGCCAAAAACGGATCATTTGGCCGTTGACGTCGCTGACGTTAGCTTAGCGCGCAAAAAAGGGGAGTTTTTCTTTATTTTTCTCAAGCCGCTGCGCCCCCTGATCTATTTTAAGGCAGCCATAAGAAAAGGTTGTCCGTATTATGTTTTTTTTTTTGTGGTGCTGGACTATGTTTATTATGACATATATAGTTTTTTCTTTTTTCATTAGACTTATTTTTAAAAATGTCTTATTAATAATTATGTACAAAAATTACAGCAAATCGCAGCATAAAAAACTACAAAATTATTTTAAAAAACATGTTATATATTTTGAAAAAATATCGTCATAACTAGAAATTGCATTACATTTTGTCATTGATTACTTTTATAATAATATTATAATATTGCAATATTAGTAGTATATTATCCATATACTATACTACTATATTACATTATATATTATATATTATATATATATTTTATATTACTAATATCAATGTAGTAAAATATAAATAAATACATTAAATATAGACGGTAAAGCTGAAAAAACTAATATGAAATATATGTGTAAAATATACCATCAATTTGTAAAACATGCAAAAATAAATACATTAAAAAGTATAGCAAAATAATATACAGTAAATAAACAAATATATACAAATATATGTATTTTTAAAAATAGTTAAAATAAAAGTTAGACAATTATAAACAAATACATATACAGTAAAGTGGAAAAATATAGGTATATAAACTATATGTAAAACGTTAGTTTTAAAATCAACAAATAATTATAAAATACAAACAAAATAAATATATATTGAAAAAAATGTGTACTAAGCTCCTATTGTTCGTAGTTTGTAATTTTTTTAAACATTTTTTTACTTCTCACCCCTTGATTTATGTTACTGACATCAATCAAATCCATTATTATCAATCCATTTTTCTTGCTGTAAATTGTACATTTAAAGGGACGGCGCATATGAATTCATTAATAAAACATTTTCGTGTAATGTTTGCATAGCTGGTGGCTAATTTCCGTCATTAGTGCCTGAACTTGACAGAGCCATGCATTTAAGAACTCTCACTCAGTCAGCTGGGGTAGGCTCCAGCTCACCTATGACCCTACTGAAAAATACAAGTGGTATAGCACGTAGTATAGCGTATGTGTTGCCTCCATCCAGGCTGCAGAGACTCCTGTGCTCATTGTGGAGAATGCGTTTGGGTTCCCAGAAGAGAATGGAGAACCAGTGTCCCTCCTGCTTGGCCAGCACCCAGCAATCTGCCCTTGCCTGGCGGCCTTGCCCTTGGGTGTGTCTCCACTCGCACGGGACACCACAGAATAGACTATTGTTGATGGTGTAAGAACCGGAGCCAAGGGAAGACGCAGGGGCACTGGAGGTGGTGGGGGGCGCGGGGTGGTGGCGCGCTCTGAACGGGACGGCTCATTAAGTGCGACCCCCCTTCCCACGTCGGCTACAAAACACCGACAGTCAGGAGAGCTCCAGGATGTATTTTAAGATGTGTAGCAAAGCCTGCCCCCCAACCCTCAAATCCCCCCCCCCCGTTAGGCTCTGTAGTGCTGGGCGTAAACATGAGACGGGCTCATCTAGCTGGGGGGGACATGAATCCAAAAATGACCCTCTTCTCTCAAAAGTGGAGCAAAAAAGTGAGGGAGGCGATACATTTTCTCATATTTGGTGCTTATACGGTTTCTCTACAGACACGCGTTAGCAGAGGTGAGAGCAAGTCAAGTCTCAAGCATACATAGTCCAAGTCAATCTCTCACGTCACAACAGGACTAGTGGGGTCCAGTCTAAAGTTACAGTCTTGAAATTTGTATTGCCTTCAAGTCCTGATAACTGTTACAGGTCTTTAATCTCAAGTATCGAGTCAAGTATATACAGTATGTGCAATTCCAGGTCAAGTCTCAAGTCTAGGCAAGACAGGTTGAGTCAAGTACAAAGCCGTAGGTGTGAAATTTGGATTTTTTACAAGTCTGAAGTACTGTTTCACGTCTTTAATCTCTAATCTTGAGTCAAGTCTCAAGTGTATACAGTAAGTGCAAGTGCAAGTCCAAGTCAAGACAAGACAGGGCGAATCAAGTCCAAAATCATTGGCTTGAAATTTTTTATTTTCTCAAGTCCTAAGTACTGTTTCAAGTCTTTATTATGTACAATACGTGCAAGTCCAAGTCAAGACAAGACAGGTTGAGTCAAGTCCAAAGTCATATGCTTAATATTTTGGATTTCTTCCAACTTCTTTCAAGCCTTTAATCTGAAGTCTATAGAGTGAAGTCTCACGTGTAAACAGTACGTGCAAATCCAAGTCATGTCAAGGCAAGACAGGCCGAGTCAAGTCTGAAGTCATAGGCTGGAAATGTTTAATTTCATAACTTAAATTCTTAAGTTCTAAGCACCGTTTCAAGGCTTTACTTCCAAGTTTCGAGTCACGTCTCAAGTATATACAGTACGAGCAAGTCCAAGTCAAGTTGCAAGTCAACACAAAGGCTTGAAATGTTTAATTCCTACAAGTCCTAAACACTGTTTCAAATCTTTAATCTCAGGTCTCGAGTCAGGTCTCAAGTATATACAGTACATGCAAGTCCAAGTCAATTGTCAAGTCAGACAAGTTCTAAGCACTATTTCAAGTCTTTAATTTCAAGTCACGAGTCATGTCTCCAGTATATACAGTTCAACTGAGTCCAAATCAAGGCAAGATAGGTCGAGTCAAGTGTGAAGTCATTGAAATTTTGTATTTCTTACAACTCCTTAGCATTATCAAGTCTTTAATCTACAGTCTCGAGTCAAATCTCAAGTATATGCAGTATGTGCAAGTCCAGGTCATGTCTCAAGTCAAGACAAGACAGGTCGAGTAAGGTCAGAAGTATTTTCAAGTCATCAGGCTGAAATTTGTCTCAAGCCATTGATCTCAGAGTCCAAATCGGACTGCAAGTCTTTGATGGTATTGTCAAGTCAAGTCCACAGTCATCAAAATTGTGGCTGGGGTCCAATCATCTGCATAGTACAAATATAACATAATTAAAAAGTCCGTTTTGCATCATAATATACTGTTAGTTTTTAAGTCTTTTTAACAGTAGCAAAAGCAAATCACCGAAATAACAGATCCACCCAGAATGCTGCCAAACTCTATTTGGACTTTAGAGACTTGCGGGTTTTTTTTAAGACGGTGAGAAATGCCCATCCGGATAGAAATGGCTGCCGTTAGCGTTTATAATGGTGCTGTTTTTAGAGCCTGGCCGCATGTTCTCAAGTGGAGCCTCTCCGGAGGGTTGGATTGCTTGGAGCGCGTTCAGAAAGGGGAAAATAGTTGGCAGAGGGGAGGCCTAATAAATAGCACGAAGCATTCAATGAAAATAAACGAGAGCTTTGCTTTCAATCCCGCTCTTTTATGTTGTCTTTCCCTCCAAATATGGACGCCGCCCATTTCATTTTGCCCGGCTGGAGCGTAAAAAAAAAAAAAGTGCCATAACGTTTGAGGCAAAATTTTTGCCAGCTTCTTTTCTCCAGGTGGCAGCTGTCAATCATCATCTTCCACCTGCAGCTTGAAGTGTCGGCTCCGACCACATTTGCTTGATGGGGGACGTGCAATTCATTCTGCAGCCCGCAAGCTCCTTGTCATTACAGAGGTGAGTCCCCCCCCCCCAGGCTACACGGTACGTAACGCTAATCGCGGCACGGTAATGTCCGTACAACGACCACGCCCCTTTCTCACGCATTGACCTCGAGCTGTGCTGTAGCTTGTGCGTCACCACAGAAAATACATGCAAGGATTACGTAAGGGCGCTCGGACCATGCTGGCACTGCCGCTCCCGTGCTGAGAGAACGTATCCAAGACTCGGTTACAAAGGAAAGTATAATGTCATTTTCACTATGGTCGCCCGGGGCTTGGCCTACAAAAGCAAATAACCTCGGGTTCCTAATTCCCGCCTGACGTTTGGCCCCTAGCCCCAAAACCCTGGTCAAATAATTGTTTGTGCTGTCAAATGGGTCGTTTGTGCTATTTTTCTTTTTGAGTTATTACAGATTATTTTATCGATCAAAGTTCACCCCCATTCCCCATTTTATCCTAATGAAACAAAAATAGTCGCAATTATTTGTGTTGTTTTATGTCATTAAAATGGCCGTTTGTGCTATTTTTCTGTTTGAGTTATTACAGATTATTTTATCGATCAAAGTTCACCCCCAAACCCCATTTTATCCCAATGAAACAAAAATAGTCGCAACTATTTGTGTTGTTTTATGTCATTAAAAAGTTTGTTTGTGCTATTTTTCTGTTTGAGTTATTACAGATTATTTTATCGATTAAAGCTCACCCCCATTCCCCATTTTATCCTAATGAAACAAAAATAGTCGCAATGATTTGTGTTGTTTTATGTCATTAAAATGGCCGTTTGTGCTATTTTTCTGTTTGAGTTATTACAGATTATTTTATCGATCAAAGTTCACCCCCAAACCCCATTTTATCCCAATGAAACAAAAATAGTCGCAACTATTTGTGTTGTTTTATGTCATTAAAAAGTTTGTTTGTGCTATTTTTCTGTTTGAGTTATTACAGATTATTTTATCGATTAAAGCTCACCCCCATTCCCCATTTTATCCTAATGAAACAAAAATAGTCGCAATGATTTGTGTTGTTTAATGTCATTAAAATGGTCGTTTGTGCTATTTTTCTTTTTGAGTTATTGCAGATTATTTTATCGGTCAATCAAAGTTCACCTCCCCTCATTTTCTCTTAATTAACCAAAAATAGTCACAATCATTTGTGCTGTTAAAATGGTTGTTTGTGCTGTTTTAGACTTATTACAGTTTATTTTATCAGTCGGCCCCTACCCACATTTTCTCCTATTAAAACAAAAATAGTCACAATTGTTTGTGTTGTTTTGTGCCATTAAAATGGTTGTTTGTGCTGGGTTATTACAGATTGTTTTATTGATCGAAGTTCACCCCCCATTTTCTCCCAATGAAACAAAAATAGTTCCAAATGTTTGTGTTGTTTTGCACCGTTAAAATGGCATATGTGCTATGTTTATTTTTGAGTTATTACATATTATTTCATGGATCAATCAAAGTTCACCTCCTAATTTCTCTTGATGAAACAAAAATAGTCGCAAACTTTTGTGCTGTTTGTGCTATGTTTGAGTTATTACAGATAATTTTATAGGCCAATCAATATTCACTGCTTGTTTTCTCCTAATGCAACAAAACATAGTTGCAATTGTTTGTGCTGTTTTATGTACCGTTAAAATAGTCGTTTGTGTTGTTGCAGATTATTTTATTGGTCGGAGTTCACCCAGACACCCCCAACCCCATTTTCTCCAACTGAAACAAATATAGTCACAATTGTTTGTGCTGCGTTTGTGCTGTTTTAAGCCATCAAAATTCATGCTTGAGCTGTTTTAATTTTTTACGTTATTACAGATTATTTTATCGGTCAATCCAACTTCCCCCTGTCCTCCCCCCTTTTTCTCCAAATGAAACAAATCACTTGCTTGTTGTTCCGACCGCACCCGTCAGCGCGATTAACGCTGACTGCTCCTGGCCGCGACTACAACATTGGTTCTGAAGTTCACTTAAAAAAAGCCTTTGAACGTTTTGGCGAGGTGTGCACAGGCCAAGGAACGTAGAATCCCATCAAAATCTTATCCAAGGTTGGGCCCGGGACGCTTGACGTCAAAGAAGCTCCCTCCAAACTTTTTTCCTGTGTCCTCTCCAAGCTGGCCCGGGTTTTCATATTTCGTCGGTATTTCCGGATGGCTCCCGCAGATGCAAAATAAAGGCCATCAGCGTAATGATTATAATGTTGTACAATAATAACTGAGGGAGGGCTGGGGGGGCTGAATGAAAGCCTGGAGAGGCTTGTTGACCTTTCGGAGCTAAACTGGTCCTGGCTTCTGTCTGTGCACCGCTGAGCCCATTGTGTTCTCAGACCTTATCATTGTGTTGCAGTTTCCTCTCCCTGCTGTGCGAGTGTGTGTGTGTGTGTGTGTGTGTGTGCGACTCCATGCAGTTACGAGTGTCCTGTCCTTAGATGAGTGCTATTAAGATGCAATGAAAATGAACGGGTCTGTCATCAAACGCTGCATTGCTGCTTGTGTGTTTGTTTTCTGCCCAAAGACTCGGCGGGCCGCCCTGGCTTTGTTGGCTTTTTTCAGGAAAGCAATTACGCGCCGAAAATGTTTTGGCATCACCAGAAAAGGCGCAAACATCCGATGCAATGAACGTGAAATCCTGTGGACAGACTCGCCAGTAAGACCAGTGTTAATCCCCAGCTGGCATGCATGGGTGACTGCATGGGTGTCCAACAACGAAAGGATGCAACATGGATATTTTGTAAAGCAACACATGCAGATTTGCATAAGTTTTGCATTTTTCAAGACAACAGTGCGTCTTTTTAGTATCAGCTTTGCTCTTTTTTTCAGTTGCTCCAAATATTTCAACTTTTTCTGAAATATTATATTGTATTTTTGTAATATTTATGTGCTATATTCCCATAATATTTTGACTTTATTCCCATAGTATTACTTTTTCCCACAACCTAATTTTCCCACAATCACAGCTTTATTTTGTTTGTCATAAAATTACAACTTTAAAAAATAAATTATTCATCTTTAAGAGAAATTCACGCATATTTTTCTTCAATGTATACATTTTGTTCCTTAAACCTTTAAACCCTGATGCTACTAAAAGGAAATGACTTTCCTCATAGAATTATTTTCCCCATATTGGGACTTTTTTTTGTTAAAATATGAATTTTTGTGCATTTTTTCCCACATTCTCGTAACTATGACTTGAATTGCCCTGATAATTTGACTGTATTTTAATATAACTTTGTATGCAATCAAATGTTCTGAAAATTCATGAGGCAAAAATTGTGTTTATTTTTATTTTTCTAATATTGTGGCTTAAAAAAAATTATAATTTCTTTACTTTTTCAACTTTATGCTGACTTAATTTTTTACATAATTGATATACATTTATTATATATATTATAGTATATTATAGAGTATATTATTAGAGTATATTTTATACTCTACATGACAAATTTTCCTCTTAACATTATTCTGGTAAAAGGACACCTTTTTGTCCTTTATGTATTTTGACTTTATTCTTCCTAATTGACTGCCGATTTTTCCATTTTTGCTGTTTTCTTGTTAAAAGATATTTTTCGAATGCTCTGCGGGCCAATAAAAAACAGCTGCGGGCTTAGGCGGGCCCCGGGCGCACTTTGGACACCCCTGGTTTGAGGGTACCGGAGTACAGAAGAGCAGTTGATTCCACGCAGGATGTGAGGGGGGAAAGAAAAAGCGAGAATTTTGAAGCCGGCTCGGCTCCTGCTGCTTTGGGAGCAGCTCGCCTGGCTGGTGTGGGAGAAGCACGTCCTGTGATGTCAGCTTTGTTCTTCCAGACAATACACCCACACCGCCGGGCTTCCCCTGCCCCGGCAACAGGGGGAGCTCTTGTGTGCCGGTGGCATGTGTGCGCCGTGACTCATCGTCTCCTCTCTCCCACGCGTGACACACACACACACGTACTGTAGCGGCACGCATACACAATGCATGACGAGGTTTACAGTGAGGTAAAGGAACAACATGGAGGACGCTGTCCCTGACCACTCATATTCCAACAAAGTTCAAATATTTGGGTTTTTTAGACATTTTAGCCGTGTGTGCGTGTGTGTGCGTGTGTGCGTGTGTGTGTGTACAGGGACCTCTAGTAATCATGGTGGCCTGCATGTACAAAATCATCATTTTAATATTCCTGTTTGCTGTATCTACTCTATATTTGTATGATAAAAATATCATATATAATCATGTATCATATTGTAATATAATATGATATAGAATTACAATTATACTTATAATAAAAAAGTATTACATTTAAAATGAATTCTAATTATAATAATTAGTATTCTTAATAAGGAAAGTCTTAAATATTACCTCATTTTTTATTTGACATCCTTTTTATTCTGATTTAAAAAAAATATTTGAACATTAATTAATTCTGGAAATATTACGTTAAAATGAATTTTAATTGAAAATGTAATGTTAAAATTTTAATTAAATTAGTATTTGTAATTATAATCAATTGAAATGTTAAAATATGTTTAATTATGTAGATTTTTTTCAGCCAATCCCTTTTTGTTGTATTTATATATTTGAACATGAATTAATTCTGGAAATACTACTTCAAATTTTGTAATTCATTTTTTACGTTTTAATTTTAATTGACATTTTTTAAATCTTGCAATCGAATTATCCCCTTTGGTTGACCATATTTGAAAATAAATTCTGAAAATGTTTATTTTTTTTTTAAAAATAGTACATTTAACTAATTTTAAATTTTTTTTTGATTTATCTATATCCAAACATGAATTAATTTTGAAAAGAAATTCTGAAAATGTTTAATTTTATTTTGAAAATAATAAATAAATAAATATATTTAAATATATAATAAATAAAAATAAATTTTTTTCATTTTTTTGATTGAGCTATATCCAAACATGAATTAATTTTGTAATATTACCTGTTTTTAATGTATTTAAATTAAACTTGTAATAAATCTAATGATCCCTTTTGGTTTACTCATATTTGAAAATTTATCCTGAAAACTTATACATTTTGTTTCTTTTTTTACATTTCTTTTTGAACATTAATTCGGTTTTGAAATATTACCTGTTTTTAATTTATTTAAGTTTCATTAGTAAAAAAATCTACAGATCCCTTTTTAGTGTACTCGTATTTGAGCAGTAATTAATTTTGGAGTTTTTAGCTCTAATTTCAATTGTCCCTTTTGAAGTCCAAATACGTCAACTTTCCTAATAAAAATGAAAAAGCAAGTACACATTAATCCCATGTGTTTGTCACTGATCAATATTTCAATAAAAGCACTAACGTTTACATTTCCATGAGGAATTGTGTGAATGTTTGCTCCATGAAAGTGCTGGTAGGATTTTTGCATAAAAAATGAAATTGATCTCCGCGTCCCCAAACCACAAGGCCGCTTAAATCGCTGACGTGCCGATGTCGGGACGCATAAGGGAATCTCCACGGCAAACTACCTTCTGCCATCAAAGCTATCCTCGCATTGTTCCTCCACACGCAGGAAGTCGGGTTTGTTGTGTTATTGTTGGACGAGGGGGAACGCTGAAGCCGGTGTGTGTGTGTGTGTGTGTGTGTTGATGCACATAGTGTGTAACGGGTTTCTGTACCTGAGTGAGAGCGGAAGAGAAGCTTGCAGGAAAACACCTGGGAGAGCCGAGGCAGAACAAACAAACCCGGAGGAGGGAAGAGGAAGACGAGGGAGGGGATCGGGCGGAGAGGCAGAGCAGCTGCTGAAGCCTTCGCCGGAGTCCAGGAAGAAGACGGAGGGAGGGAATGTTCCGGGTGGTGGCGGTGTGCGGATTCATATCACATGTGTTCTAAGCCCTCCGTCCGTGACGTTCACCGATTCATACCCCGCCTGACCTTTGACCTTTGCCTCGACGTGGTGGCACAGGTACCGATCTCCTCCCGGCCCGTTGTCCGGACATCACATCCTCGCCACGGATCCCCCGCTCAGCTTTCCCACTCTGTTTCTGCGCTCGGCATTGTTTGCGCACACAATTTTCATTGTACGCGCCGCGGGAGGGGGGGAAATCGCTGCCACGGCCGACGCCAAGCGGGCTCGCACTCCGCCACCTTCATCAGCCGCTGGCATCTTTATTGCTGCCGCCGCCCCCGTTCGTGTCTTCCGGGAGCTAAAGGCTCGGGTTTCCCCGTTTCCACTTTCTGGGTCTGTCTCGCCCTCTCATTTCCTCTCCTCCCGCCGTCAACCACGCGGTGCTTTGATTCCTCCTTCGAACCGCGAGCTGGCACGCAGTTCTGACACGCACAGGTAGGTCCGTGACAGCCTTTTTATGATGGGATAAATGAAGCACAGTAGGCGTAGACTTTCCCATGCTGGAAGATTGTGAACCGCAGCTCCCCAGTGCACTCATGCACTCCCCAGACCATGCATGTGCCCTGCAGAAATATTGGGGTAGACAGAAAACATGACCACTAATAATAATAATAATAATAATACATTTTATTTATATATTGAAACCAACGTAGAACTGACTTTTTCCACCAACGGCTACATAATGAAAAATTAAAGGATGCCACTGTGTGTGTGTGTGTGTGTGTGTGTGCGTGTGTGTGTGTGTGTACGTGTGTGTGTGTGGGGACCTCTAGAAATCACGGGGGCTTGAATTTGTAAATCAATTCATTATATATTATATAGAATTATAATAATTACACTTCTAATACTAATAAAATCATTGAATTCAATAAAAAAAATAAATTAAAACTACAATAAGTAATAATATCAAGTGACAAATTCTTAATTAATTCTTAAAATATTTGAACATAAATCAATCCTTAAAATTTGAAAATCAATAAATTATATAATATATATATAATTATAATAATTATACTTATTAAAAAACAATTATTAAATTACAGTTTAAAAATAAATTAAAACCTAATAATAATCTAAATGAAATAAAAAAATATTTAAGTGTCATAAAAATACAATTAATAAATGACATTTAAGAAATGAATTAAAACTATAATAATTATTAATCTGAATTACCATACTCTAAATTAGCCCTGCCTCCCCCCAGCAAGACAGAGGGACTCACTCCGCTCATGCCGTTGTTCTATGGAACTCTTCCTGCCTGCTTGGGGGCAAGAGACGAGGAAAACAGACACGCAATTTTCTTGTTGGATTGTGTGTCAGCTGTGGGCCGTGAATGGCCCCGGGGCCACACTTTGGACACCCCTGACTAACAAAATAGCACCTTTTGTTTGAACACACCTCATTTTCATGCGAGCAAAGCTATTGGAACATGACTTATTATGCAGGAGTCAGAGCTGCAGGTAGCAGAGATGAAGATGCTGCGGTTCCCTCGGGTGTGACCAGGATGGACAGGATCGGGAACGAGTGCATCGCAGGGACAGCACATGTTAAAGGTTTCGGAGATAAAGTCAGAGAGGCCAGACCGAAACGGTTCGGACATGCTGCGAAACCGATACGACATTCGGGGACTTGACTTGCCGCGCAGCTAAAACGAGCCCCCACGTTGGAGACATTGATGGCATTTTGCTGTCGGATCGCAGTCAAAGGCTGTGAACGGTAACGCCCGCTGTGAATGTACACAGGCGTGTTTGTGCAGCTCTCGGGGTGGTGCAGGTGTGCGCCTTCGCCGCGCAAAAAGCCTTCCGACCTGTTCGCGAGGAGGACTTGACGTAATTTACGGCGCGAGGAGGCGTTTCAAGTTTGAACCCACAGCTGCGCGGCCGAGCGCCAAAACAAAGCTCGAGGGACTCACATGAATGACTTCTGCCGTTGCGTTGCACGACTTTTCATCATCTTTAATCTCTTTCTAACAACGTCAACGCCGGCGGTGATGAAGGTGATGGGTAACGTCCCCTGACATGTGGGCAAACAGGTGCTTAGCATGGAAGCGTTATCACATCAGGGCGAGTACAAATCGGTAAATCACAGCACTTCCGATGGCCGCGCTGAAAGCAAACCTACCCAGACATTGGGAAATGTACTATCCCCCACGTCCTCCAGCCGCAAATCCAAATAAAGTCCAAGTAAAAATAGCGTGGAGGAAGAAAACGGGACTTTAACTCAGACGTGATCAGAAATAACCAGCTGAGCCCCGATGGCACCGGCGAGCGACCAAAGCCGAATCCTAAATTTGGCTGGTTTCCTTCGGGACGATCTGCCGTACGTTTTTCTGGGCAGTCAAGTGTTTTAGCAGGAAGTGACACATTATTATACAGTAATAATTATAATATCATGTAACGACGTTATGACATCATAAGGTGCAGGTCAGTCTGTGGTTCTAATAAGCTCGCCGTGATTATCCACGGACTGTTTCCAGTTGAACCCCCCAGGGCGTCTTTTACAAATCAGGGGGGCCTGCGGGTGGAAAGTAATGAAGGAGGAAATTGAATGTTGATATGAGTGATATCTATATTTTAGCATTGATTATTCTGGAATTTTTGCCCAAATTTAAATTAAACTTCATTTAAATGAAATGAAATTCAAATGTATTTTATTTTATTTTTTTAATTAAAAGTAATATTTTTTTTTAGTTCAGTTTAGTTTAATTTAGTTTTATGTAACTTTGTTTCTTTTAATTTAATTGTATTTCTTCACTGATGCATTCGGGCGATCCATATTGGAACATTCATTAATTCACATGATATTTTTTGGTTTTAATTTTTTAAGCTGTTTGCACAAAATCTACGCAGTGTTATGTTTTGCGTTTTACTCCCTGTTACACCCCTAGTATAAATACAAATATTACACACTAATCAACTTTTGTGGTTTCACTCTCATCGGTTTAAAAAATATACTAAATAAATAATAAATCATGATAGCATTTTTTTTTTTTTATGTAATTTTTGCCTGAATGGAGCATTTTCACGTATAAAAAAGCATTTGAATGACTATAGGGGTGCTATATCATGTCTGTAAAAACCAAACCAGTGGTAAGCAGGATTTTCATAAAAATATGAATCATGCTGTTTTGTGGTTAAATATGACCAATTATTAGTAAAGAAATGTGCATATTGAAGGAAAATGTATGTCATTTTTGACTGAATGAAGCATTTTCAAGCATATAAATGCCTAAAAGAACTAAAATATAAAATCTACGCCATTCAGAAGATGCATTCAAAGACGCCGGGATGATATGTACAATTCTGCACTGGTCACTAGCTGTCAGTAATGTTGAACGAGACACACAAGCACCAGACTTGATTTTATTGCAGGTTTGAATGATCTCCCAACAAATGGGACTTGTAAAATGATCTTATCATGAGCTTTACTCATTTTTTTTCACTTGCCCCGCGCCCCGGTCCCGCTTTGATTTGTTCCGCTACCGCGCCGACGTCACTTCCTGTCTATCCCTCACTTAGCTTTCCTAGCACCAGAACACGCACGAGTACTAGTCTTTTTATGGCTACTAAATTGGCTAATACGAGTGCTAAGGTGACTATAGGGCTGTTATTGCATGTCTAGAGGGCTCTGATAAACAGGTTCTCTATGCTAACTACAAAGACATTCCATTTATAAAGAAGGAATCCTACCCTGGAAGCGATGAACGGGGGATGACTGTCTATGTACGGTATAAGAAATGTACTTACTCCTGCATGCATCCTGGATTTTGAGAGGAATACCAGATGACGGAGAATGTCACACTCAGGACGACGTCGTCAGGAAGCGAGCCGGTAAACAGGAATAACAGGGAGGAGGTTGGACCAAGACATTTTTAGCGCGAGGTTTATAAATACACACCTGTAATCCTGTTTAACTGCCCATCCTACCTCCTGTGCTGCTTTTCCTTTTTTATTGCGCGCCAAACGCTACACTTCTTACACTTCTGCATGTGGACGCGTCCCGAAGCGTATGCAGATCCAAGGCAATGTCTAATCCCGCCCGGCAAGTTGGGACACACAAGAGCGAGCACAGGCTGAGGCGTGCGCTCGCTTTGTAAATTCCTCCTCCCGTTCACGACTTCAGTTTATTAGCGCCACTTAGGCCGTGATTATAGTACAGTGGGATGAAAAGGACTCGGCAAGCTCAGGAGAGTGAATGCACGGGACGCTCCTGCTGAGGCAGCAGGGTTAGGGCAGGCTGGCAGAGAAATGCTACAGCAGGCCTTCCTCACGGAGGTGCTTATACTCCTCCCTGTGGGCTCAGTACATGTTTTAGAAACGTTTGGCTTTTGAAAATGTGATTTCATGTTTAAAAAACTGGCTGCGCGTTGGTAAATCTCACTCCCTGACAACTACAGAGTCGCTCTGGATGTCGACTTGACAGCCCCGGCTTTTAGCTCGATGGCTAGCACTCCCGCTCGGCAGACCCATTCTGGTCCGAACGCAGGGGTGCCTGAACCAGGTGGGTTACATTAGCGGGTCTGAAGAAGGTGCTCTCTCATCATGCTATCATACAGTTATCATGTACTCCTTTAGAGCGGTTAATCAATTCCTGACCCAGCAGCAAGAAATGAATTTCCGCCATAGAAAAGTTGATGTGAAAAATGAAGTATTTTCATAGTTAGAACATTATTGGAGCCCCGTAGAGATGAAATAACACCCCTACACAGGCCTTTGCACTCCTATTGTTCGTTGTTTACACATTGCACTATTATGCTGCACGGGGTCGAGATAACACGAGCTAACAAGCTAACCACTTAGCCTTGAACGTACTTCTTCTAAAGTTAAGAAGCTAAAAACTTACCACTTCCACATGTGATGGGGAGGGGCCCTTTTTTCACTCATGCAGTGTTAAGGTAATGTAATGTAAGGTAATGTCCCATCAATGTTTTGGGTCATTACTGCTGCCTTTTGACCGCAATGCTACTTTCTATATATCTGGACTAATAATAGACCATAGTCTGCCATTTATGAATTATCGAGAATTAATTGACTAATTGCCCCGCCCGTGCCCCTGCAAAGACATCTTGCATGACGACGTCCACATTTTTCAACCCATTTTGCTCAAATTTTACTTGCTGCTTGTCGGTCCCTTAAAGGTGTGTACCAAATTTTGGGGTGCTGCGTATAAACACCCCGGCGTTACAGTGGGTGAAGACTATCCGACTTACATATCAAACTTTGGGGTTCAATAAAAGCTCCAACGTGTGGTTTATTTGTCCGAAAAATATTAGCACAGGCGACATGGTGTCGGTGCACGTCTTGACAAATGTTCTCCCGTTTGTGTGCACGGGTCAGGAGAAGAAGACTTAGCTTAGACACGCACATACATTGGCTTTATCACGAAATATGCCTTTTGGAATACACATTTTTTCCTTTTTGATTCCAGCAATGACTTTTGCACATCTCCACGTCTTGCCTTCCGTTTCTGAATGTCGCTCTCCAGAGAGCATTCCAACAATTCTTCACCGTCGGTCTCTCACGCTCTCATTTGGACTCATCCCTTGGCTGATGTCGACAGATCCCCGCCGATGTGAAGGCCGCTGCAGCGAGTCACATGTCACATGGGCCGCTCATTCCGGTTCACTTCACCCCACCTTTTTTTTAATGGAGAAGGCTAATTAATGCTATTAGGAACCTCATACATCTTCTCTACTCTGACATTCCCGTATTTGATTCTTGGATGTCCTTTTTGCACTCAACACTCACTTCACGTATGAGGATCTACAATACTCATGCATTATTTGAACTTTCTAGTCTGTTTTCAACAATATGTCATCTCTCTTAGTTTGAATTACTAAATTGATGTTCTACACAACACTAGCACGGTAATCCATCATAATAATTGTCGCCAGACATGACCACGACAAGCGACTTTCCAAAGTAGGATTCCTTATTTATAAAAGGAATGTTTTCGTAATGAGAGCATACCTGTTTATTAGAACCCTCTAGACATGCAATAACACCCCTATGGTCACCTTTGCACTCGTGTTACCCAAAATAGTAGACATAAGACGTGAAAATAAACCATTTAAAATAGACTGGTACTCGTGTGTGCTGCTGTAAATGTGTTCTCGTGCTAGGAGAGCTACAGTAAGTGGGGGGCAGACAGGAAGTGACGCTGACGTGTGTAGCCTGTGTCTATTGGGAGATCATTCAAACCTGCAATAAAAGCCTTCTTTCCCGGTCATCAAGTCTGGTGCTTGTGTGTCTCACTAAGCACTACATTTACATTATTGACAGCTAATGACCAGTGTAGAATACTACATATCATCACAATGTCACTGAATGCATCATCTGAATGCTGTATTTATATTTTAGTTCATTAGGCTTTTTTATTCTTGAAAATGCTTCATTCATGCAAAAAATATGTAAATATGACTAATAATAGGCCATATTTACAGCATGGTTGTATTTTTATAGCGAGAACATAGAAATCCTGCTTACCACCTGATGAATTGTTTCTAAACAAATTGTTTTTACATTATTAGAGCCCCGTAGACATGAAATAACACCCCTACAGTCACCTTTACAGTCCTAATACACCCAATATAGTAGACATTACAGACACCTGGTGACCAGTGCCACATATCATCACGGCATATGTTTGAATGTGTCTTCTGAATGCCTTACATTTGTATTTTACTTCATTTAGCCCTTATTATGCTTGAAAAGGCATAATAAGGGCTAAAATGTGCCTAATTATGCCAATTGTTTTGACGAACAAACAGCGATGGTTTATTAATGAATATTTAGTATTTCAGAAAAAACATGATAGAGTGAAGCCGTGAAATGCGTGTGTAAATTGTGGTTTGTACGCATTGCAATTCATCTTCTTAAGGGACAGTACTATAGAAATGCAACTTTAGAGTAGTCACTGTATAGCTTGGGAAGCAAAATAGATGCTCTGGAAATTACCTACCACGCACTCAATATTGGCCTGACACCTTTAGAATGTCACTGTACATGTTGGAGTTCATATTTTGCCTCAAACAAACCGCTGCTCCCCAGTGGTGACAGCACTCGTGCACTTTGGGGAGCTTCTGTCATTATTCTTGTAGCATTTGTGTTATAGAACACCCTCAAAAATGTTTTAATGACAACAATGTGTTGTATAGATACCATACCCACCTTTCCTGTCACCACTGGGGTTCCTCAGGGTTCCGTCTTAAGTCATCATTTATTCATTTCTGGTGAATTTTAATGGCTATAGCCATCCACTAAGTTTTCTTACTCTCTTCTATGCACTTCCCTCCTCTCTGATTGCAGAAAATCAAGTACAAGGTTTACCCCACCCCTGGCACCAAAATCAGCTGGCTTAGTCTCCAGTTCATAGCAAATGGGTCGCAACTATTACCATTTAATAATTCATGGGGAACAAAGGGCAATAGAAATAGACTGTAGTAGAAAATCGGCCTCCGGTGTCTGCACCTGTAGCCATCCCGCTTTTGTCTTTTGATCTAATGCAACAACATTCCTACGCTTGGAATTAAGAAACCCGAGTCGGGGTGAGCGAGGCTGTAGGGGGGCCGACCCGATTCGTCCATTCGTCTACACGATCCTCTCTTATCTCCAGAACACGCGCGGATGGGCGTCTATCTCCACAGCTAATCGCGGGTTAACTGACTGCCGCTCACCGAGGGGCACGCCAGCGCACAAGAAGCTTTGTACCAGACAACTACACCACATTCCTGTTTTTCATCTCCAACGTCAGATCGGGAGGGGAACTCGACTGTGTCAAACTTACCACCGAAGTCTTTCAGCCGACAGTGGGAAAAAAAAAATCCACAAAATCAAATGCCATCATTGTTCAATTGAAGATTGGTTCAGGGTGCTGTGACCTTCTCCGGATCTTTGAAAACCTCTTAAATATTTGGGCGGGCGCTGTCATTTCTCACTCACTTGGTAAGCACAAAGGAACTTCTGTCCTCCAAAATGATTGTCAGCTTGCGACAGTGTTAGTGTCAGCCAATGATGGGGGGGCGGGATGATCTTGGTGTGCACTTTCATTGGGGCTTTGTGTGAACACATGAATGTACAGTACGGTGTACACGCAATTGTGCATGGAGGGGTGCACTAGAACACCATTCCTGGACTCGCTGCATTACTACCTCTACTACAACTACTACTACTAATAATAACTGTAAGAGCAAAGTGGTGACGCATTCCAAAAAATAACTTGTTCTTGTGTATAAGGTTGTTATTATATTAGTTTATATTATATTGTCATAATTGTTCAAATTCAGCTTTTTAGATCTACGCCGAGTTCGTCGGGCTTTCTGGTTGTCTGTTTTTGTTCACTAACAACAAAGTTACCGGGGCGTGGCCTTGTCAAGTTAAAAGACACAACTTCATTTAGGTAACTGCGAGCTGCTACTTTTTTCTCCCGCGTTGAACCCTGCGGCTAACTTATGGCTAAGAACTACACATCCCATGATGCATCTGAAAGTATCAGGTTTTGAAATCTTGTGCAACGACATTTTGAGTAAGTTTGATCAAGTCTAGAATTACTACAGGTTCTGTATGGATGTCTCGGACCGCCAATCGTCCGCAAACACCTACGGGTTCCAAAAGCCTGATCCACTGCGTGACGAAGAGGATGGCTCAAGCTACATGGAGAATTTCACCCGAGACAAAAGTGACACCAAGAGTGGCAACAAAAGAGAGACTGACAAAGTGTGTGATAAAGGACTTTCAGGTGTGAAGCAGAAGAAGACTACTTTAGTGGTTTTAGTTCCCAGGAGGTTGTGAAGGACGGCAATGAATTTCCAAGCTGTTGAACTAGCCATATTACACGCACTGTCTTTGTAAATGTCCCCGGTAGCATGGGAACTGGAACTGGAACTCATTGTCTTCCAGTTCCGTTGCCCATCTATGACGTCACCAGGGGTTGACTCTGTAGTCCCTGCTCTTGCTGTTGCTCGCGGCTGCAAAACAACCCCAAATGGCGCCAAAGAGACGCCCGAGTGCCAGCTCTTTGATAAGGAAGGTGAACTAAACTACTGAGATAAAGAAATAAGTCATAGCAAAAGAGCAAGGTGGTGTCCGTGTGGATCTCGCTGCCTCATTGTGTCTTTGGCAACAATCAAGTCTTCAATCATGACTTAGGACAGTGGGTGATTGTTTAGGGAGGTTGACTCACACACTCCAGGTACTTCCTCCCACAATGGCAGACTTTAAAGTGTGATTGTTTTGCATTTACAGTAAGTGGAGGCATGGTTTTAGTGGTGCTTACTGTCACGTTGCCGCTGGCCTTCCACAATATGGGTTAGTGTAAATTTAGCTCCGCAGCTCACACGGTTTCCTCCATCGGGTCTTGCTAGACAAACAATGGCATCCTATTATGCAGCCGAGCAAGAAACCAGCGTGGGACTGCGTGTTGACCCTTTAAGAGAGTCGTACCGATTTTGTCCCGCATTGACTGACGCTCTATTTTCAGGCTTGTCTGGCTGGACTGATTTGAATTTGCAGAGTCATTGTTTGCAAAATGTTCCCTAAACACGAGTGACTGGCAAAAGGTCATGACTCTTAGAATAACTGGTGTGATATTTACAGACACCTTGAAGTTCCTCGTAGGCTGGCGGCTGAGGTCATGTGATATTGCGTGTTATGTAATGTAGTACTATGTATTAGTATTATGAAACAGTTGACACTTCGCTTAAAGCATCCGTGGAATAAATAAACGTTACAGTGCAGACAAACTTGACGTGCAGGATTCTTACCCTGGCGAGATTATGCATCCTATAAGGCAGTCGAGGAAACATCAACAATGGCGGCCCCTGAACAGATTAGCGGCCCTGGTGCCATGGCAGCAGTTTTATCGGAATCGGATGACATTTTTGTGATAAATCGTAGCGCTCGTCTTCTTCCCAAAGGAATTTGGGCAAAAAAAACATTAGATAAGATGACTCGGGTGTACCTGATGCCGTAATCCACTGGTTCCAAACATTACTGTGATTAGTGAATTTCCACCAAGTATAATTCCTTATTCCTTACATTTTGGTAGTAAAGCATAGAAAATACATATTTTTTAAAACATTTTTACAGCCCGCTTGACATGAAATACCACCCCTTCAGTCACCCTTGCACTCCTATTGCCCAATATAGTAGACCTAATAAGAGAAAATAAGACATAAATAAGACATACGTCTGCTGTAAATGTGTTCCCTTGCTAGGGGAGCCGAGTGGAGGGTGGACAGGAAGTGACGTTGGGGGTTCAGAGTTGAGTTTAGCTTGGCGCCGGAGCCTGTTGCGCCGGCGATCAAGTCTGATGCTTGTGTCTCATTACTGACCCCTAGTGACCAGTGTAGAATACTACATACAACATCTTTGAATGCGTCTTCTGAATGCCTTATATTTGTCATTTAGCCTGTTTCTTGGCCTGAAAAGGCTTCATTTAAATTTAAATATGAATCCTTTTGAGAATTCAAAGCCGGTACTCAACCACAAAACAGCACGATTTATTAATTTATGTATTTTTGGGAAGCCACGGAATTATAAGCACCAAGCGTGTGTGACGTTTACTGTCATCAAGGCCACCTCGAGTGATGCCTTTCTGTGAGTTATGACTCAAAGACCCAGGCATCCATCTAAGGTCATCATCTGAGTGTTTCAGGGGGAGAAAGCTAAGAAGACCAAATCGGGAATTTCCCATGGCTTATTTTAGAACGAGTTCAGTCACTTCCTTCGACCTGTTTGATATCTCATACACAGCAGTCCATCTTTTACATTATATTACATCATAATGCTTGGCAAATTGAATGTATTTTTGCCTAAACTTAGCATTTGAAGCATAAAAAAGGGTAAATGAACTAAAATACAAATACCGGGCATTCAGAGGGTGCATTCAAAAAGAATATGTAGTATTGCACACTGGTCACTAGGTGTCAGTAATGTTACTGTAATGTTCGGTGAGACACACAAGCACCAGACATGAACCCCCGGGACAAAAGGCTTTAATAGCAGGTTTGAATAATCTCGCAACAGGCACAATAATCCCAAATTGGTGCAGCCGGGCAGACTAAAACTCAATTCTGAACCTCCGACGGCACTTCCTGTACGCACCCCCCACACTCAGCTCTCCTTGAACCAGAACACATGTACAGCAACACACATGAGCAGAAGTCTTTTTTTATGTCTCATTACCTCTTACTATGTCTACTAGTTTGGGTAATGCGAGTGTAGTGGTGGCTATAGGGGTGTTATTTCATGTCTAGAGGGCTCTAACTGTAATGAGCCAGGTAAGTTTAACTGCTGGATTTACACGTCTGGGTTTACATTTAATTTGTATTTTTGTCTGAGCAGTAGAGTAGTCTGGCAGACTGAGAGCCATCTCTCAGATGGTCTTGTTGGCCCGGTTTGGCGCTGGACTGCGTTCACGCCAACCAGAGCAAACAGAATCTAGCCTGTCCTAACCGGCCCAAATGATGGTTGTGTCGTTATTATATTGGTAAAGCAGGAATGAGATTTGCAGGAAGAGCTGTGTAATGGTTCAGGAACTATTGCACCAAGTTCCCATTACCAGGTCTTTGTACTATTGTGCATTATGAGGAGCCATTCCCGAGGCAGGGGGCGGGAGAGAAAGACCAGCAGCAGAGTCTTGGAAAGCCTGCTCCTGTCCTCACACTGGCGCACCACCTCCTCCTCTGCTGCCTCCTCAGGACGCTCCTGACGTGAGCGCACTGCTGGTGGACCTCCTGGGAAGAGCCCCCAAAAGAACCGGTGGGAAAATGATCGAACAGCTGTTAGGTCACTTTCGGTTCTGATGTGTTTAGGTACTTGGATCTAAAATCGCTTGCTCAGGTTGGATTGGGTTTAGGACGTTTTGAGGACGTGGTGGTGCGCACCAGCGTGACGCACAGCCGCTCTTATTTCATTTCTGTGGATTTTTTGTAATTAAAAAGGACCGAGAAATAGTGGCACCCCTTCTCCCTCATCTTCATCGCGCTCGGACCGGACCGCTTGGGGCGCGCTCGGCACACCGCAGGGTAGAGCCAGAGTCCCCCACCGGAGCGCACGCCGCCGAGGACCGCGGGCCTCCGGAGCCTCCATAAATGCTCGGCCCGTCGCAGAGGCTCCAGGCTGGGCAGCAAGATGGGCTCCACCGCGCAGCTGCTGCTCGCATTACTGGCGACGTGTGCGCGATTCGGCGCGGCGGAGGTGAGTTGGCGTCTCAACTTCCAGGCTGCTCGCTGGCCAATTGATTAGGCACACCCGCACCGTTAGACGCGGACTGCATCGGAGAGGAGCCAAAAATATGAGAAAAAGAGTCACACCGGGGGCAGCTAGTCTTATATTTATATCAATATTTCATAACATACATGTAGCAAATGTTTAGATCAAATCAAAATATTTGACGCTGCAAAAAAACATAATTCCGTCCATGCGTGGGACTGTCTAAATAACCTAAGAGCACCTGCTTCGGGACCTCTTATTTCAGCCTCTGTCTCTTTAAGAAGATTGCCCAAGGAGGGGCACATGCAGGGGTCGTCCTCTGTGGGTGAATCTACAATCCTTGTCATGATAGGGTCCTTGAATGCAGCACAGGAGTGCACAACAATCAATAATGAGAGTAGGGCAGCATCATGCAGGCCCTAACTTCAGAGGAAAGTGTTTGTGTCTAGCAAAGGGAAGTAGAACACGTCACTTGGACCAGTAAGTCCATCAGATGACGAGCCGGGACGGCTGCGGTGTACGCGTACGTCTGCGTGACCCACGAGGATGTTGTACGAGGAAGTGCTGAATGGGATGGAGCCTGCTATTCATTCAATGAACGGCCAATGATTAGCAGATTAGCAGGGATCGATTCATTGGAAAGAAAGCTTGGATTTGTGTTACGTTGCTTGGATTATTTGTTTCACGGTTAAAAAAAAGAGATTGGGAAATTGGAAGGTGTGTAAATTGCAGCGAGCGGCTCAAAGGAAAACCTCAAAGGGGGAAAGGGAGGAACCAAGGGCCTGAAAGGAAGGAAACGACAGAATCTGTCAACAGTCTGGGATCATTTCAACCTCGAAAAGACAAATGTGTTTACACTGTTAAACATCACCAGAAAGCACCAAAATAACTGACATCTCCAGCCCTATATCTTATAGACGTGTGCTTCTAAGTGCCCCAAAGTTGAGTACCAAGCGTGGTTGGGATTCTGCTAAGCACTCTGAAGTTATAGAGGGTGTTTTGCACAGCCCAGTGGGAGAAATTTCCAGTCATGTTGACACATTTTCACCCTTTTTGTGTGCAAAGGCTCAGCAGTGGTTCTCTCAATTTTGTCCATTGACTACCTGGCTTTTATCGATCTGTACAAACCACTGTATCAACTGCTGGCACCAAGCATGAATAGATAGATGCTTTATTAATCTATTAGTGAAATTATTCTGCTAGATAAAAAGAGAAATAAGGACACTAACAAACCTGCCAACCTTGAAGAAATGTAAGTATACTATAGTATAGTATAGTAATCCCTCATTTGTTATTTATTTTTGGGTCCAGACCCGTATATGATAAGTGAATTCCTGTGAAGCAGGATTCCTTTTTTTTAATAAATCAAATATTTCGTAGTTAGAGCATAGAAAGCCTATTTTTAACTTTCTTTTAACATTATTAGAGCCCTCTAGACATGAAATAACACCCCTACAGGCACACTTACACTTGAATTACCCAATATAGTACACATAATACGAGAGAATAAGGCTCGTTCTTGTGTCTGTGGCTGTAAATGTGCTCCGGTGGCGCCAACAGGAAGTGACATTGGAGTTTCAGAGTTGAGTTTTCGCTCCAACAGTAGCTTGTGTTTGGGATTATCGTGCCTGTTGGGGGATCATCCAAACCTGCAACAGTGTGGTGCTTGTGTGTCTCACCCAACATTACAGTAACACCACTGACACCTAGTGACCCGCGTCGAATACTACATAGCGTCTTTGAATGCATCCTCTGAATGTTGGTATTTGACTTCATTTAGCAAATTTTTTATGCATGAAAAAATGCAAAAATTGGATAAATATGCTTAGTTGTGGACTACTAATAGGCCGTATTCAACCACATAATAACATGATTCATTAACGAATGTAAACGGTGATTAATCCACATACCGGATACTATTGGCTGTCATTTTACTAGAATAATCAAACAAAAAGGGAAATACTGAAACCTCGGGGCTAAAGATGATGGCATGATAGCACCCGTGAACAAATAGCCCCAATTGCCTTCCAGACGGCCATAAAGTCAAGCATAACATGTACTGTGTGATGTATGCCTGGCAAGCCTGCACACCCACCTCTCATTTTTATGTCCTCGCATTTAAGAGGAAAACTCCACTTTGACAGGCAGGCGGAGTGAAAGTATAAAAAGAACTTTGATGTACACAAGCGGGAAATCCCAGAGTTAGCAATGAGACTTCAAACACGTCTGTTATCATAAAAAAAAAATGGCTTCGGGTCACAAGCGGTGTTTGAATGGTGAAACCGCTCCCAGTAGTAGCTTTTATTTTTGTTCAAGACGGGACCGCCAAAGACGGAACCACGAGTACTCACAAACCGGCCACTTGTACAAAAACAGCATCGCGGGTCAACACACACGACGCACTAACCTACTGTACCATGTGGGCATACCAACAAAAAAACCCACCCATATTCCTGCCTCAAGGCATGCTGGGTAGCTTGTGGTACTATTTCTCCCACCATTTTGCTGTATTTGTCACATTTTAGCTTGACTGCCAAATATGTTGAGTGTCCAATGTTTGATTGGTCATCAAACATATTGTTGCAGCTGGACTACCCAGCATGCCTTGCGGGCATTTGGAAATATGTTTATTGCTTTTCAAGTAGGTGATTTATGTGATGCGTTAACTTGCTGTGGATGTGTTGTTTTTTTCGTTTCATTGCACCGTGAGTAAGAACGTTGTTCTATATATAGAGACAGTCCCTGCGCCAAATTCTTTTTTTTACCCAATGTGGCCCGGGAGTCAAAAAGTTTGCCCGCTCCTGTCAGAGGATATCACAACAAGTGGAGTCAAAATGATTGTTATTATTACACTAACAACACTAACACTAACAGCCTTCTTCACACACACACCACACTCACACAGCACAATCGCAGTTGCGTAACACTCGCGTATGATGGGGAAAAAGCGAGAAAATAGGCCGACACTCAAACGACACATTGTTCTCCGTCTCTCACACAATAGTAACTTTCACTTTCACACCAACTTTCGCTTCCTAGAAAGGATTTATTTGCTCCGTACGCCCAGCATTCTGGCCTCTTCATCAGTCCACCTCGTTTGGTGCTGTAACTAAATATAGAAAAGGTAAAGACAAAAAAAAGCTCTTCAAGGTCATTCAGGAATTATTCATCACTGGATTAATATTCATAACAAACCCTATTCCAATCTGCAAATGGAACAAACGTTTGGGCAAAGTGTTGCCCAAACATTCCAATTATTTCAAAAGAAATCACATGTTCTGCTGGCTGGTGCAGCTTTAGTGTTGGCAGCCCCCCTCCCTAATTATATACGATTAGATGTTCCCACTCCTCCCCGTGCAGACGTACCTGGCATTCCTCAATGTGTCCAGTAGACCGTCTGGAGCGGCACGATTGTTTCAGCTACGCGGGGATATGTTTACATCAGCGGCCCAGAAGCGCTTTGTCACCCCTTGATGGCAAGCGGAAATGTTTCGCGTCAAACTTCGCAAATATCTTACATTTAAAGGAAAACTGCACTTTTGGAATTTTGCCCATCATCCGCAATCCTTACGTGAGTCCTGAACACACACGTCTTTCTCTTTTCTGTGGCTCCGAAAGACATAAAAACAGATAAACAATATAATATAACAATTAAGGCTGCCGATGTTAACGCATTATTAACGCAATAACGGAACTTATTTTTTTGACGCGCAGCGCACGTCCTGTTTGACCCTTGAGTTGTCACAAAGTACATCGCCTCTGGGAGAAGAGGGACGTTACCGGCGCACTTGCAGGCAGTTTAGAGATCGTACGTATATTGTAGCAATGTAATTTGTCTTGTTTGGTATGGATTGTGCAAAACTATGACAGGAACAACATCAAATAAAAGCACTAAAGGAATACACGACCACCCTCCACCTGGAATTAGTTTTTCAGAGGGGTTGTGTACCACAAATATGCACATTACCACTCAGTAAGGTCATCAGATCTTACCTTTATGCATTCCCACATAGGATCTACATTTGGCAGCAAACTGGTGAAAGAAAAAAGGTAAAAATACAGCACACAGTAGTAGTGTGAGAGCTGCACGTGAGAAGGAAGATGGTGTGTTCAAGGAGTGTCAAACAGTGGGACAAATTGCCGCTCGCATTAAACATTCAAAAACTGGGGCTTTCTAACTGTATATTATTTTTGAACAAAATAATAGCCCATATTTCCAATATCCATCCATTTATCCATCCATTCATTTTCTATACCGCTTATTCTCAAAATGGGGTATGAGGGTATGCTGGAGCCTATCCCAGCTGACTTTGGGCTGGACACCCTGGACTGGTCGAGTATTGATATCCCTTTGCATAAAATTTGATGTAGTTATCGTAGTTGCATATCAAATATCAAGTTTCCCACAAAGAAATTTTACAACCCTACTTGTGATAGGTAATTAATTATGTTTTAACTGGACAAAATTAGATTAATAGCGATCAAATATTTTAACCGATTGACAGCCCTAGTAACAATAACAACAACAATGTTACAAAGAATTGTGGATGATGGGCAAAATTCCCCTCCAAAATTGCAGCACACAACTTGAGCTGTCTCTTATCTTTGTGGCCCGCACTTCTCCAGCAGGTATCTGCAGCTGTGTGTCGTGTGCTCTGTGTGCCTTCTTCCCCGTCCGCTGGATAGCACAGACTCGAGGTGCATTTACAGACATTGACATTTTTTAAACCCATTTAAAACCAAAAAGTGAGAATCGCTGGTTTACATGACTCTAAAATGAAAGAAAACGGGTGGCATGGGGTTTTGTTTCCAGTTCTATGGTTATCATCATTGATGCTCACTGAGATGAAGCCTCATGACTGTTGTTGAAGTTTAACGAGACTTAGGTCCCGTTCTGAATTGTCCAACTTCAAGGGTGTTGCTTTGCGGCCCAGTTTCCCGTGAAGGGATCATGATGGAATTCAGGCTTTCACTTTGTGAGTGCCAGCAGCACTCATGCAGCCCCAGACCCAAACACTGTGCATGGCTTTAATCATGGTACTCACTTGTATTCATGTTTAATTCCTATGTATTTCAGCATGCCGATGTATGCACAGTACACTATTCCTCTCCAAAAGTACTCTTTTATTTAAAAACTGTTCCTTCAAAGGTTCCTGCTTAGAAATACATTTCGTGACCGGAGGCAGGACTGTGAAAAATAGTCCTATAATTAACATCACACACAATTATCCAAGCAGGCAGGTTTGCTCTGCCGGCAAGCAAAGGAAATAATGACCGCTCCTCAGGGGCATCTGCAGCTCCACAACAGACATGTGAGCGGAATTACAGCAGGCATTTCCATGCAGGACTGTTTGAGACCCGGAAAAGGCAAACAACAATGCAGGAAATGGTGTATAGTTGTATGGGCTCGGTCGGGACACCTGCTCATGCATGGATGGCTGGTTCCTTTGGCTAGAACCTCATTAAAGACCACAGCCTTTGCATGGACACGTATTCGGGATACCTTAGAAATGTACTATACAGTAACCAATCAATGTTTCCCATAAGAAATCATGTAAACCCAATAAGCCTGTTCTAGAAAAGCAAAAATGTCAGCACAAAATGATGCAATGATAGTTTTACATGCAGAAAGACACTACCAAATGTATATAAACGATAAATGAAGGGGATACATGTCCTTGAAACATCATTTTTACCTTGACTGAAGATTTGATTCTTGAAAAAGACACCACCTTCGTGTTTTGCTATGAGTTGAATGAGTTGTTGAATTCACTTCAAGCCTCTGCTTCTCTTTCTGCCACGGCTGCAAAATTACCTAAAAAGAAGCCATATAGAGTTTTAAATGCCAACATTTTGACAAAAAACATCAGTAACACTATTGAATTCGAGACATAACTTATGGCAAAACAGGAAGGTGGTGTCTGTGCTGATCTTGTTGCTGCATTGTGTCTTTGTTAACAATCACGGTTAAAGTAACCTTCATTCATCCCTTCCATTCTTTATTTACATGCATGTAGAATTGTCAATTCAACAAATAACTCATGGCAAAACAGGAAGGTGGTTTCCGTATTGAGCTCAGTTGTTTGTCCTAAAACGTTGCACGTTTGCATTTGGATTCCCTTCCGGCGTATCCACCCGAGCACAGTTTCTCCACCACGTCACTTCCAAAGCGAACAAAGCGTCTCCACCCGCGTCTTATCCTCGTCGTTGCAACCCGTCTTTTTATTCATCCCTTATCCCTCCTTTTTGACATGCGCCTCCTCCCTTCTCCTCTCCTCTCCGTATCACTCCTTCCCCCACTTCCTGCCTCCTTCCTGACTCCTTTGACCCCTAAATGTTAGCAGATGAGAAGACACAACGCCAATAGTCATTCACCCCGCTCTTAGTGACCATTGTGTGTCCGCTTTGGTTAATACCCCCCCCCCCCCTCACCCCCACCCACCATCGCCACCCCTCTCGCCCAATAATGACTAGGGGGGGTTAAACCCACAATGAGCTTGTGATTACAATGCGGTGTGCGGCTACCATTTGGCGGTAAAAGGATTAATTCGGTGTTATTTTAGCATCTACTCAGTAAAGACAAACCAACAATCAACCAAGTAGGAAGTAAAAAGAACAATCCACATTTATTTGAATGTGTTAATGCTCTTTAGTAAATAAAACTGCACATTTTGTATTATGTTAACAACAAAAACCTTGGATTGTTCCACCTGATTCTCATCTGCACGGTCTTTTACAGACACTATAAAGACATTGGCCGGTCTACATGTCAATCAATACATGCCATACCAGCGACTGCTTACGTTCCTTTTTTCAGCCACGCTATTGACTTTGACTGTCCAACGGCGATACAGTCATTGGCGGGTGTACATGAAGGTCGTAGACACAGTTGTTGTTCAGTCTAGATGGAGGTCATGACCTGCTTTGATCTGACAAATCTTAAGTAGGTTTGATCAAGTGTAGAGTTGCTACACCTTCTTGGACCGCTGCCAATGCTGATGTGTGATGCTGGGAACACCGAGTGTCGGTAGAATTGCAAGGTTTGTAGTGCGTCTTTCATTGAAAATACCCCACCTGGGCTTTGTAAACAAGCGCGTAAATAAATATACAGTATAGATTTATATTAAACTCTCCATATATTAAACTCTCCACCAAACAAAACTTTGGTGGCTGCGGCTCACATCCTCCTTATATAACACTTTTTTAACAAATATTTCAGATTTCTTGTACCTCTTTTTTGTAGTATTATGTATTTGTTGTCATAATAATTAGACTTTATTATGTAATAAAATGTTTCCATTCCATTTTCCTCCACTTATTCCGGTCCAGGTCGCGGGGGAAGCATTTTTTTTTACTTTATTGCGTTAACATTTCATGTAATTACTACACTTTTTTTCCCATTTTTGCTGTTGTTTGTTTCAGTTTTTTCATTAAATTGCATTTTAGAATAATGAAAAAACAGACACAGGCCGTAAATGGCCTCCGGGCTGCACTTTGGATGCGTTATTAGTAGGGCTTTGACTTTACAGACATTACACAGTCATTGGTCAGTCTACATGTAAGTCATTGCGATACCAGCGTTCCAAGCGATACCAGCGATACCAGCGGCTGTTTCTCCTTAATCTCCTTAAATCTCGCCTTGCCATGTCCATTCATAGATGCTTACGGATACCTGTATGTATTTTTCAGGGGGATCCGCTTCCTGCAGCCCTGGTGGAGCTGGTTAGAAACAGTCCCATCTCCTCCATCGTAGACCTTCAGCTGCTTCTACTCGCTGATTCCGTAGGTAAAGAACGCCTCATTGCTGATGAACTCCTCACGCACACATTTGGACAGGTTGAGTGGATTGCTGTCTTTAACTGCCACCCACAATTTCACCCCAGCTTTGAATTTCTTTTAACATCATAAAATGCAATTGCATATAAACAGTTAAACAAACTGCCTTTGGCTATTTCTTTTTTAGGATTCATAGGCTCTGCATGAGTCTAAAAATAAAATTGAACACGAAAATGTACAAAATAAAAAAAATCTGTTGTAATTTGCACAATAATTAATTATTAATGTAATAATGTAATAATGTATTATTATTAATGTAATTTAACAATGAAGCCAAAATATTAAGAGAAAGACAATTTAATGAGAATAATGTAAATGTATCAGGAAAAAGACTGTATATTTAGTAGCTTGTGGTACGCTTTCTACCAACATTTTGCTGTGTTTGTCGCTTTTTTGCCCGATTGGAAAATATGTTGAGGAGGTGGTGAGAGATGCAAACCAGGAGGAGTTAACATACTCGTTATACTTAATCTTTTATTGTTCATATTATTGTTGCAGCAGCTGGACTGCCCAGCATGCCTTGCGGGCATTTGGGAATAACAGTTTGAATTTGTTTGTCATTTTGTAACCCAATGTGGCCCGCGAGTCAAAAAGTTTGCCCTCCCCTGGACTAAAGTCATAATATTCCTTGAAGAGAATTTAAGAAAAATGTTGAAATATTTGGAAGTGAAAACAAAAGCAAGAGCCAAAATGGGCGGGGGGGGATTCCTATTAGTTACAGGTATTTCCAGCCATATCACAAAGCGGAGATGCAGTTTTCTTGAAATAAATACAACGTTTTAGCATACGCTTTCCTTTGTCAGTACGTGGCCCTTGGTGGAAAAAGTTTGGAAGAAGGAGAGACAAAAACGACAGTTTTTTGGGATGTTTTCACCAAGCCCACTGTTTATGCTTTGTCTCAGATGAGGAGGAGGGCAACTCAGCGGCCAACGGAGGTCACAGACTGCCAAGGAGCCTCGGTAAGCTCCCCCCGTCCCCGTCTCCTCCCTTTCAACATGTGTCACTCGCGTGAAAGATTATTGCCCCCGCTTAGGAACATTTTTCACAGCCCGACTTTTCTCAACCCCCCCCCCCCCTCCCCCAAAGAAAGCAGCGAGAAAAGCCACGTATGTGCATGCCATGATAAAAGTACACGTGCACAATACTGCTACTAGGAAATTGGAGCGCCGGCATGGAAGATTCCTGATTTTCCTCATGAATGAAGACATCCTCCATCTTCATTAGGCTGCCTCTCCGGGGCCTGATTAATGTGACAAGTATGCTCTCGGTGACGCAGCGAAAATCCTTCCCATTAACCTTTTTTTGTGTGGCAATCAATGATGAAGCAGATGTCTGAAGCGGTCGGCCTGCGTCTGCAACAGCTGGAGCACATGGAAGAAATATAGCCCCAAAAGAGACGCTTTTCAGTCAAGATTACATAGGAAAGGGATGTCTTTATGTTTTTACTTTTCACTATAGTAAAAAAACCATAACCATATCTAAACGCCTTTTCCACGTCTCGTTTCAACTAAGTCCTGATGGGTGGGTAGCAATTGGCATCACTTTTGGTTTTTTTACATTTAATTATATTTTTTCTAGACAAACGCTAAGTGGAAATAATTCATTACACAGTGGAACTTGTGGTTGGTGTTATTAATCCAACGCTAACCTGAACGTACTCTAATCGGTTATTCCTGTAAGTATTCATGTAAATCCAATTAACCAAAACAGAAAAACAAAAAAAAAAAAAAAAAAAGATTTATAAATTTTACAAATAAAACAAAAAAGCACCTAGCCTCACTTTTATGTTGAATGAAGACCGGCGATGTGGCATCGAGATCCGATCGGACTATTTATTTCGGAGTTATTTCCTGAACTCAACAGCGTTTCTCACCATCTTTATCAAAATGCTGGCCCTTGCCATTTTCTTGGCTCTGTTTTGGGTTCTTTTGCAGCCACGATCAATAAGAAAAGCAGAGACTCGTGGTATAACAGTGCAACTGTGTTAGTTAGCAAAGAACTACAGACTCAACCACTCATGACATCAAAACGGGACTGACTTCCCGTTCCTGTTTCCATGTATAGGCAATAATAAGAACACAGTTGGACTCCTGCAACAAGATGGACGGAAGCAAAATTTCCCATACATTTTTGATGAAAAACACGCTAACTGATTTCCAATTTCCAAGAGATGTTTCATATTTGAAAAATAGCAGCAATATATTTGGTTACCGTGCTGGACTTTATCATCAGTGAGGAAGCGTCCAGAACGCAGAGTGTGTGTGAGAACATTGCATCTGTTGTGTCTCCCTGTATTTTTCCATCAGTCATATGTACGTGTTGCGCAACTTTGATTGTGCTATGTGAGTGTGTCAAAAAGGCCGTTAGACTGAATTTAAAGGTGTGATAATACCGTCTAACACTCACAATCTTCTCCGTGCCCTTCCTCAGTCGCCCAGCCAGCGCAGCAAGCTGTGTGTAAAGTTCGCACTGAGGTGGTGGAGGTCACCAGGGCCATGTTAGACCGGAGCAATGCTAATTTTCTGTTATGGCCGCCATGTGTTGAGGTGCAGCGCTGCTCTGGCTGCTGCAACACCAAAAGTCTGCAGTGCGTCCCGGTTGTCACACACACCAGATACCTGCAGGTGAGCATCCACACACCTACAGTGCACATTCAATATGCCACGGGTGTCCAAACGTTGTCCCCCAAGGGGACATGTTGATATTTCACATTTTGCAAACCAACCCATGTAGATGCAGTATGCTAACACATTATCAACTTTTCCCAGCAAAGTCTGCATATGGGAAAATCCAAGAATATGTGGGTAGTTTTTATTTTGTGAAAAGGCTGACAAATGAAGATGTTTTATACTCTGTGTTGACCAAGTGTATTATGATTCATTGTTAGTAGCAAGATTTCTGCTTTTCCTCGCTACGTTACACCTTTTGCGTGCATTTCTACAATGTGCAAAGTACAATGCCCTGCGCCGTACTTTGGACACCCTTGATTTAAAGAAACACATTTTTTATCTCTGTACTCATACTTATTAAGTCCATTATTGGTTTTTCTATTCTATATGTTAAAAAAAGAGGATTAATTTGGCTTAAATTTCCAAAAGTTATCATAATATTATGATGTTTAAAAAAATAAAAATTTTTATAAAAAATAAAAAAATTATATAAAAAAAAAAAAAAAAAAAAAAAAAAAAAACTAATAATATTCTCATAAAACGCTTTTCCTTATTTGCTTTTATTCTCCAAATATTTCAATCTTATCCTCGTAAAATGGTTGCTCTTTATTTCCGTTTTTACTGTTTAGTTTAGTTTTTTTCTTGTTTAATTGTATTTTCGGACTATACGGCCAATAAAAGAACAGCCACGGCCCACAGACGGCCCCCGGGCCACACGTTGGACACCCTTGCAATGTACTGTGTATAATGTCTCTAAGATACGCTATCGGGCCATGTTGGCTTAATTGTGTCAAACTCTGCAGGTGATGAAGATCGAGTACATAAATAAAAGACCTATTTACGCCAAAGCGGTGGTGTCGGTTGTCGACCACGTCGAGTGTCGATGTCAGCCTGCTCCACCGCCGCCGGTGCTGAAGAGGAAGTCCTCTCGCCGACATCACGGCCACAAGGACCAGCATCGGAATCAGACTCTAAGCCAGGGACACGGGCAGGTATGTTACACCACCTGTTGTACTGGACGTCACTGAGTTCTCCACTGAACTGTTCAATTTCACCATCAAGATCAAGGTGCACTCCAAGGATGAGCTGCATCAGTGGGATGAGCTGAAACAGAACCAGGGTGCTCTTCTGGTGGACCTCCTGGAGCAACAGTGGAGTCCCAGGGGAGACACCTTCAGTCAGCCTGCAGAAGGCTACAGTATCACAGGAGGGGAAACGTCTCCGCCTGAAGAGGTTCTCTTTGGCTCGCATTGGACGCATAACTCCACGGGGTTTATTGAGACTGAAAGCCAAGACAAGGGGATGAATGAAAGCAACAAGACTGTACCTTTGGTGGACCATGTTGGCTGGAATAAAACATTAGACGGCGGTAAGGGACCGGGCCCCAGCAGCAGCAATGAGGGAACCAAGGGTGAAGGTACTGAAACACACAACGAAGAGAAACACCCGCACTCGATCCCTGTCACTCCTGAACCTCAGGTTTCCAAGTGGAGTCCCTTTGAGGAAACCATTGCGAGGTTCGGGAGCAGGTCGAGACCCACCAAAGAACCCAACCCAGAGCCTCGGGAACAGACCCGGCACAGAGACAACAAGACACCGGAGGAGGTGAAAATACTGCAGATTGCGGAGAAAAGGTTGAAGGAGGAGAGAAAAGAGCTACTCCTCCTGCACAGGAGGCTGGACCAAGAGAAGGAGCTGCTGAAGCAACAGCAAAAGAAGCGAGAGGATGAAGACCGACACCTCCGCAGCAGACACCGGCATCCGCCGACAGCCTCACCGCGGCCAGGTAAAAGGCTTTTGTGCACGCGCTGCGACCAAATATGGATACAAGTCATGAAATGATTAAACACAGAAGACAAACTTCTTCTATCTGCAGCGCCGCACTTAGGTGTGCCTTGTCTATGACGTCGTTTTCACTCTGGTATCCCTTCCCGTCGGGGTGCAACTGTTTACTAATCCGTCAGCCCCCCCCAAAATCATGTGGTTGAATATGGCCTCACACATTTGCATATTTGGGCAAAGGGCCCTTTTTTCTTGTTGCCTAAATTAAGCATTCCGAGCATTAAAATAGCAAAATAACAAATACAAGGCGTTCAGAAGACCCATCCAAATATGTTGTAATGATGTGTAGTATTCTTCACTGGTCACCAGGTGTCAGTAATGTTATATTGCTTGAGCTAGCGGCAACAAACCACCACAGGAAGTACGGTACAGAACAGGAAGTTCAAAAAAGTAACAAAGCTAGCATGTGTGAGGCTTATTTTCTCTTATTATGTCACTATATTGGGTAATACAAGTGTTAAAGGGACTATAGGGATGTTATTTCATGTGACGAGGGCTCTAATAATGTTAAAAATCATACTTGGAAGGTCGCCAACTGTGAAAATACTTGATTTAAATAAGGATATTCACTTATTTTGCTCAGGTCTGGCTTACTGTATACTGTTTTTAATGGGAGAATTAATCACATTGCCCTAAAAAAAGACAAAAAAGGCTGTAAAATTCATGCCTGGCCAGTAGTTGGTGGTGCTACTTTGTAAGGATGTAATGTCGCGTGTGTAATAACAAAACTGTGTTCAGCCATTGCTCTTTTATTTGTGACACTGATGCACATGCGTTGACACGTCCCCTTCCAGGCCTGTCGGTCGTGTAAACGTGCGGCCTAAACACGTTTCCTGGTCCCTGGGTAATCCGTTGTACCTTCCGTCCCGCAGAGACATCAGCGATGACCGTCAAGCAGCACTCGCCAGCTCCAGCGGGGCCACGACCTCCGGCGCATCCCAAGAAACGGATGAGAAAGAATCGCAAACGGATAAGCAAGGCAGCCATGAGAGCGATGCTGATGTAACGGCTGTCGGAATCCAGGTGAGCTGACAGAACATGAATATGTTGCATTACTTCCAGCATTTCCCCACTCGTGTTTGAAAAGACATCCCCAGTGCTACGACGTCCTAACTAGTTGGAATCGGAGGGTTAATTGGGCTAGAAACTATCTAGCGAAGGAAGCCATATGAGAAGCTAGGAGAATACACATCTACAAGTTAAAAAATGCCATGTGGCGTACCACAAGGGTCAATACTGGGACCAACATATTATACCCTATACAAAAACGGCATCTGCAAAGGGGCTAAATACCTAAAGCTAGTACTATTTGCAGATGATACTACTGCTTTTTGTTCTGGAGAAAGCACGCGAGCTGATAAGGAAAGTTCAGGAGGAAATGATTGCAGCAAAAAACAGATTATCCAAGTTCATTGAAAATAACACTACTTAGTAATAAGGTATGTAAGGAAAATACAAACATTTTTGGGAGTCTTGATGACCGAATGGGTTGGAAATGTCTTCTCACATTGCAGGTTTCAAAAACAGTATTGGCGCCCGAGAAGCCGTCATTGCGCCGCGACGGAGTGAGAAGAAAGAAGACAACGGAATATTAACAAACAAGGACTAGACCTTTTTGAGCGGAAGTTGCAAGCAGGCGCCCAAAGACTCGGAAAGAACTTCCTGCCGGCGTGCTGAACTGGAGCTGCAACTTCTCTACCCGGACCCCGAGGGAGAAACTGCACTTACACTGCGTGTCGACTTGAATAAAGACGTGTAAATCCCCCTGAATGCAGTTCCGTAGCCCTTCAACAGCGATGACACGAGACAGGGGCTTTATTGATTTGCCATATTTACTCCCGTCTAACACGTTGCCAACACTGGAATTCACCCGACAAGTCGGTGCAATGGAGCAACCTTTATTTATTTATTTACCACAAAGCTTTCCTCACCGATACTGAAACCAAAGTAACAATGTCATGCAAAGCTTTGGTTTTCTTCTACCAAAAGGTGGCTCATCGGTGTGGGAACGGGAACCACTCGCATTCCCAATACGGTGTAAAACAACCCCACCCTGCCAGGTTAGGATTCAAGCAAAAAAAGAATCACTGTTGTTGTCATTCGGAGCTAAACTACCCGCAACTTAAGTTATTGAAAAACATTTATGTGCTTTTTGTGTCAACTTACAAATGATTTTGTGTCTTTTCTGATGAGTTTGGAAGGGGGGGGGGGGAAACTAATGATATTTTCTTATGATAAAAAAAGGCTTTTGTGCTGAACATAGTGTCCTTTTTTACGACGTCACATTGCCAACATTTGCATGCACTCATCTCCATTTTGGGCCCTCCTGACAATCTTGGTTGGATATTTGACCACCTTTTTTGAGTTCATATGTCAAAACTTGCTGGTTTCCAGCTTGTCAGCGCAATCCGCAAAGGTTTGGGTTGAGGTCTAGGCTTTGGCCACAGGAGAAAATCCAATTAGCCTGCCGCTGCGAAGAATTTGGAGGTATTCTTGTCCGCTGTTATCAAACTTGACAGTAACTTGACAATAAGACATTTATGACATAAATAAGACTCACGCTGGGGGGGCGGTGAGGTCAGTTAAATTTTGTAGCGTGTAGCTGGCAACAAGACTTGCAGTCTGTAGCTTGTACAAAAAAGCGATCCAAACAACACACAATGTATCCTACCCACCTGCAAAAAAACACCATGCCAAAGGTACACCCCTACATTCCCACCGCAAGGCATGCTGGGTAGCTAGTGGTATTCTCTCTGCCAACATGGTGCTGTGTTTGTCGTATTTCTGCGTGACTACAAAACACGTCGAGGAAGTACACAAGGAGAGACATACTAATGAGAGCCGATGTTTTATCATTTTTACCACAGGTCTGCCCAGCATGCTCTGCGGGCACTTGTACATAACAGTGTAAGTTACAAGTTACGTTTACCGCTTAGTTGTTGTTTATTACCCACGTGGTAGCAGTAGTTGATTTAGGTGATGTGTTCACCTGCTGTGGATATGTTATTTGTTTGCACTGTGAGCAAGTCTTCTGTTCATGTAGACGGCCAAATTTATGAAGCCAATGCGGCCCTCGAGTCAAAAAGCTTGGCCACTTCTGGTGTTTACGACCTTCTAAAGACATTTTTAACATTACTAGAGCACTCTAGACATGAAATAACACCCCTATATAGTCACTTATAACCCAGTATAGTAGACGAAAAACTCATTCATTCATTTTCTATACCGCTTATCCTCATTAGGGTCGCGAGACGTAATACTGTAAGAGATAATAAGACATAAATACAATATAGCTAGGCTAATACATGTTAGCATTGGGAAAGTTCTGTGTTTTTTTCCTGTATGGTACTTCCTAAGGTGGCTATTGTCTCATCAACATTACTGACATCTAGTGACCAGTGTAGAATACTGCATATCATCTTTGAGTGCGTCTACTGAATGTCTTATATTTGTATTTGAGTTTGTTTGTATTGTGGAAAATGCTTAATTTAGGCCAAAAATACATACAAGTTGCTCAAATGTGAATATTTTTTGACTACTAATCGGCTGTAGTCAACCGCCAAACAGTATGCTTTTTTGATTAATATGTTTTGAAAAACCGTGATGCAGAAAACCTTTATTTTGTATAATCAGTCCAAACCAATGGCAATCATACCCGCAGTGAATGTCCAGTGTATCAAACGATCACACCTCCTGTACATGCAATGACGCATATGCGATTGCGCAACATGTCAACATGGAGGTGACCCCTGGCGCATGCACTCCTTCAGTTTTGTTTTTCCACATTTCCCCCCACTCAGCAGCCACGTGCTACGTCGTTTAACTGTCACCGTCCGCTCCCCATTCCGGCCGAGGCAAATCCCGCAGATTGATGCCGAGGCGTCGACCCGCCCGCACGCGGGACTCTCGTCAGCCTTCCCTCGTTGGTGTCGATCTCACACGCACGCAACACTTCTAAACAGCGGAGCGTCTCCAAATTCATCACGGCGGTGGGATAAGCCGGCACCCCCGCTAACTTCAAACGGGAGCTTGTCCTTGTTGACCGTGAGAGGCATGTTCATGCTCCTTTTGGACAACACACAGGGGTCGCGCACTGTGACAATGTGGGCGTGTCCCTGAGGAGCCGGGCTGGTTCAAAGCCGACTAACTGACCCGAAAGGATGATATGCTTTGTTAGCTCGCAACAACACTATTGCCTAACTGCAGAGCATCCGCTGGAAAAACAGAAAGAACCACCATTATCGCCAACACGGCTTGGAGGCCATCCTTATCACTGGCCATGCGAGAGCAACTGGGCTGTAGCTTAGCCTCACATTTCCCTTACAATTCGCTGCTACGTGCACCACTGGTGCATCTAATAAGATCGTCAAGCTTTAATAAGCATACACTAAAAGGTGGAACGTCCAAATTGGAACCCGTTTCACCCTCAAAACGAATCACGGTTAAATATGACCCATTATTAGTCAAAACTATGCATATTTAAACACATTTTTTTGCCTATCTTAAGCCTTTTCAAGCATAAAAAAGGCTAAATCAACTAAAATACAAATATAAAAGACATGTCGAAGATGCATTCCAAGATATAGTGACGATGTGTAGCATTCTACATTGGTCACTAGGTGTCAGTAATGTTACTGTAATGTTCGGTGAGACACACAAGCACCAGACTTGCTTTCTGAAGCCCTGATATCACTTCCTGTCCACTCCCACAATGTAAGGGTGACTATAGGGGTGTTGTTTCATGTTTACAGGGCTCTAATAATGTTTAAAAACCTGTTTAGAATCTTGTAAACAGGTTTTTTTATGCCTCAACTATGAAAATATTTCATTTATAGATAAGGAATCCTACTTAGCAGAAATTCACTAATCACAGTCCAGTCAGGAACCAATTAACCATAATAAATGATGGATTGCTGTACTGGAACGGCAACTGGTGCTTATGGTTGTGCTTTCAGTCACAAGCTATTTACCTTTAAATTTGCCTGGAAAATTGATTTAATGTTTCCTATATTGAGTCAACAGTTTCCTATGTTGACTCAAGGTCAGTTTTTGATCTATGGTTGTCGTCACCCTTTTTAAAAGCGACAAATCTAGCTACTCCCTCTGGTGTTGCTGGAGAGTTTTCTGGTATTTAGGGACTTAAAAGTGAAAGCAGGTATTAGCAGTCCGTTTGTGTTCTCACAGACTAGCAGCGTGCCCTGGTGAGATGCCCGCCCCACTCAAAGCCGCCGTCAGTTCCCAGCTCTTGCTGCACACTGAGAGCATAGTGGAGCTCCACGCATCCATCAATCACGCGTGCGCGAGGTGGTTCTTGCCCTGTTTGACAGAGTGGGATGTAAAATGTAAATGTTTAATCTTCGTGAAATTAGTACTCATGACACTCAAGCCTCATTCGAACTCCCCCAGTGTGTCAGGATGTGTGATAAATAAACAGGTTTAGACTTTGAGAGGCACTGGGCAAGATAAAGTATTAAAATGATTACATTTTTATGAAGTAATGGCCTATTGTAACTTAACAAACTAACAACAAGTTTATTTGTAATTCTAAACCTAATTTTACTCACTTTTTGTCCCTCTTTCGAGGTACTGCAGCATATTTTCAACGTCCGATGCAAATAATATGCAAATTAATGACGTCATCTAGCGACCTCTATGACAGCCAGTAGGCACTTTTCTTACTGAGGAGTGGGCAGTAGTGGCACGCAGATGACGTACCGAAAGTACGGCTACGGCTGAAAGTAAGAAAAAGAGTTATCCTCCCACTTCGTCGGGAAATGGTAAGTTTTTGTCATTTTGTCCTCCTTCCCCACTTTGCGTGAAACGCTTTCTGAAGTTTGGAATGAGTAAATTGGGGAGGCTAACTAGTTAGCTCGCTAGCTCGCTATGCTAGCGGCGGTTTTCCGGGATGTCCCTGCAGGGATGCCGTAGCCGGAACAACGTAATGTAAACAAAAAATAATAGTAGCGTAAAAGTGACTATTGGGCTGTTATTTCTGGCCTACGGGGCTTAAATAATGTTCAACCCCGTTTTTAGAACGTCATAAACAGGTTTTGTTTGTTGCAACTACAAAAATATTCAATATATTAGGCGGAAATTCATTTTACCGCAATAAACGAGGGATTGCTGCATGTCCCCGCTGGGATGACACACCAAAAAGTGGATGCTGATTGTATTTTCTTCTTGTGATATTAAACATATGTATTGTACGTATTTGGTGGGATAAAACTCTCCTTATTCCAAACTATTTGTGCGTATATTGTGGTTACATTATTCGGGCCACCTTTTCTTCTCTGATGCAAACATCGAAGCCTTCTTGTATTCAAATTTCCCCCAAAATCAACGGCAGACACACAAGATGTGTATCAGCTAGATTTGCCTGAGGCTGAACGTCCCAGAAGTCCAGTAGGAAGCAAGAGCCGACGCAACAGGACGAGCAACCACGTGACTCCACACGCTCCCTGCACCTTGCAGGGCTTTTATTTTCCTGTTGTTGTGTACGGCGGCGGACGGGGACACGGTGTACACCGACGAGTAACGGAGCGCCAGCACACGCTCTGCTGAAGCACCCTCCTCTTCCCGGGGAACAATGGCCTGCTGCTGACTGGGAAACTGAGGAATGTGTTTTTTTGTCGGTTGAAAAAGGATGGAATGCTAAGAAAAAAAAAACCTCTCATCAAATAAAAAGTTTCTTCCTTTCTATTATAACAGGCAAGGTCAAACACGTCTTGTCTTGCATGCGGTGCCAAACCGCTCCTCAAACGGACAGGAAGTCTCACCACGCCGTGGTACGGAAACACAGGAACTTCATGCCAACATGCCGGGATATTCTGCTGCTCTTTACGTGTTAACGTCTTTGCATTGGTCGATTGCCTGACATTCGGCACAATATCTGCAAATACTAGGACGCATGAAAAAGAGTCAGTCAGGGGTTGAGGCAGAAGTTTTACTTAAAAATCATACTTTTTGTGGTTGAATTACATTTCATTCCATTTGTTGCGGGGGCGGCAATCTCAGTAGGGAAGTCCAGACTTCCCGGTCTCCGGTGACCTCCTCCAGCTCCACCGGGAGGACACCAAGGTCTTCCTAGGCCAGCTGTAAGACATAGTCCCTCCAGCAGGTCCTAGGTCTTCCCCGGGGCCTTCTCCCGGCTGGGCATGCCCGAAACACCTCAGCAGGGAGGCGCCCGGGAGGCATCCGTACTAGATGCCCGAGCCACCTCAACTGGCTCCTCTCTACTCTGAGCTCCTCCCTTATGGCCGAGCTCCTCACCCTATCTCTTAGGGTGAGTCCAGCCACCCTACGGAGGAAACTCATTTCTCCCGCTTGTATCCGCGATCTCGTTCTTTCGGTCATGACCCATAACTCATGACCATAGGTGAGGGTGGGAACGTAGATCGATCGGTGAAGAGAGAGCTTTGCCTTCCGGCTCAGCTCTCTCTTCACCACGACGGTCCGGTACAGCAACCGCATTACTGCAGATGCTGCACCGATCCGTCTGTCGATCTAACGCTCCAACCTTCCCTCACTCGTGAACAAGAACCCGAGATACTTGAACTCCTCCACCTGAGGCAAGACTTCACTCCCAACCCGGAGGGTACAGTCCACCCGTTTCCGACTGAGAACCATGGCCTCGGATTTGGAGGTGCTGAGTCTCATCCCAGAAGTGATAGAACTGTCCACGTACGTGTCCTCAGACTTTGCTTCCTCTACGGAAGGTGGGATTGAGAAGGCCCTCAAAGTATTCCTTCCACCGACCAACTATATCCTCAGTCGAGGTCAGCAAGCCCCCGTCCGCACTGTAAACACTGAGACCTGGGGGCTACTTCCCCTTTCTGAGATGTCGGATGGTTTGCCAAAACCTCTTCGAGGACGACCAAAAGTCGTGCTCCATAGCCTCACCAAACTCCTCCCACACCCGGAAGACGCATTCAAAGACGTTATGATGATATGCACTGTTCTACATTAATCACTAGATGTAAGTTTTATTGCAGGGTTGAGCTACTGTTGCAGCCGTAACCCACACCAACGTCACTACCTGTTCGGCCCCCACTCATATTTACAGCATCTGTCTTGAATGTCTTATTTTCTTTTATTATGTCTACTATAACTTACTATAGGGGTGTTATTAATTTCTAGAAGTCTCTAATAATCTGTTAACAAGTGAATAACACAAAGGGTGCATTCAGGTAAACTAGAGCGCCTGAATCTGAGTCCAGAAATCAAACACACGTGAACCATGTTTGATTTTTTTCTGTTATTGTGGTCATTAATCTTCCAAATATTTATGTTCGAAGAAGAAAGAAGTCCGAAAAGTGGACTCCTGCACCATGAAAAGTAACAAAGCGAGTTTTTGGACAAACCTCAGTCAAACGTGGTGCCATAATGTCTTTGAGCGCATGTTGTTTAGGAGTGTGGAAACAGGTGCAGTACAAATCAGCCGCGGACTCCAATTATAACACCTTTTCAGTATGAATCATATCACGCCGTTTTTCTGGTAGGAGGAGATGAACGCCGAACAAGTCCACATGAACAGTTGGAAGTATTATCAGCTAGTAAATAATTAGGCATAGTGACAGCTAACGTGTATTACTGGGCAAGGAAAGACAAATTAAACTCAAAAGTGCCTGTTGACAGCTATTTCAAACCATAATGCTGTGTGTTGGAGGATTTTACCGCAGTAAAGATGGTTGCTGAAAGGTGAAGCCTGCACTCGCTGCACCTTCTTTACCTGCACACTGGACGCAGTTTTCACACAGCTGTGACTGGTGCTGTTTCACATATCAGTTGGAGTATAATCACAATGTCGAGAAGATATTTCATGTCTTCAGCCAGCGCCAGGTTTGGACTCTTTGACAACAAGTCCCCAAAAGACTCACCTTTGTGCAAACATGGCAGTCGGCAAACATTCATATTTTTTACTCCCATGGACTTCACCATTGGAGCTTATTACAGCACGTGCAGCTATTGCATTTATTTATTTTTTGTTAGCCGGCAGAATCGGATGAGGTCCACTACCAAGAAGGTACAGTATATTAAAAAAACATTCCTCAGGGTCCGCACTTACCACTTTTGTCAAAAACGGACATCTCAAAAAAGTGGCAATTTCTGCCACGTTTGGGTCTTGCCGGGACCACCAGTGAGGATCTGAAAAGTGCATTCAAGCACTTTGAAAAAAAGGTGTGTTGAAAATCAACACCATGAAAAAGTGGCTATTTCTGCCTTCCTTGGATCCTGCCAGCACCCTGATGAGGGTGTGCGTGGTTCCCCACCTCCCGGAGCAGAAAAGCACAGCTGAAGCAGGATGGAAAACATTTTTTTTGTTACAGTGTTAACACTTTTGATGAAAATCTAAAAAGCGGTATTACGTGGCTCTTTGGGTCTTGCTGCTGAGGGTTTAGGAGATTTCCTCACCCCCCGGAGCAGAAAAATGCACGGAAGCAATTAGAATGAAAAAAGTTGCGTAAAGGTCCCCTTTAGCGCTTTGTGAGAATGGACCCCTCGCCCAAGTGACAGTTTCTACCACTTTGGGAGCCTCCAGGACCCCATAGAGAAGTGCATTTCAAGCTAGATGAAAAAAAGCTTTGCCTAAGGGTCCCCTTTACCACTTTACCGCAAAAAGTGGCATTTTTTGCCTTCCAATGGGTCCTGCTGGGACCCCCGTTGAGGGTGTGGGAGAGGGTTTCTTTTTCTCTCCCCATTCAACGTCTATAGTGACTGGCCAAGGCACCCCTTATAATGAGGGGAGTAGGTGTAGTCAATGAACAAACAAACAAAAAGTTGCAATTACAGCATGCAGTTTGTCTTGAATAACAGAACTGTGCCGTCACAACACAAACAATAACTATATTTGATAGACTGGGATGCTTTCAATGAACAATTGACTTACGATTTTACTTGCAGTTTTGTTTTGGTTTTTATAATATTATTTAGCTATGTAATAAGAAAAAAAGTAAAGACATGTATACACAATAGTGGTGAAATTGGAAAATACCC